>JAJPGS010001622.1:245000-709274 GCA_028654335.1 Alnus rubra | reverse complement strand
ATCCCTCCCCATAAAAAGTCTCGTTTGAGCTTCTCAATACTATTGGCCACACAAGCAGGAATGAGAAAAAGAGACAAGTAGTACATAGGTAGATTGGAAAGAGTGCTTTTTATAAGCAAATTTCTAACAAAAGAGTAACTGAAGTAAAAAATGAGGCCCCATATCGAAACTAGACCACAGTTCTAGAATCTTTGGGTACTTGATCTTGGTTTTTCTTGTGATCTTTGCTGGTTGCATCAGATTTATAATAAGCAAAATGATTGCGTACCCATTGAAGGACTATATAGCCTTGGATAGAGCTAAACAACAGGAAAGAAGGATGATCTGATGATCAAAGGGAGTCAGATGTTGTTGTGGTTGTTTTAGTCTCTCATAAAGGATGGAATGATCAGGCCTTGATTTCCGACAAAAGACTGAATTTGTAAGCTAATTATCACCTGTTTTAAATACATATAATATGATAATATTTGTAGATTATATCATGCTAGCATGGTAGGTATTTTTTTTCCCCTGTATTAGAAGATTTTTTGATTTTTTTTTCAAGTGTTTTCAAATCTTTCAAGTACTATTGCCTTGCCATATCCATATTTCCCAACAAGTTTCTGAAATGTATGCACTGAGCTTACTGATATGTGACAGTGGATACAATCTTTTTATTCTTTTTTCCTTGAGTCCACTGTTTTTATTAATCTTCCTGCATATCTTGAGTAATAAGCATACTTCATCTTGTTTAGAAAGATACCACATTCACACATATACCTTGAGGGTACCATGGTCCCGACCAAAACTCCCCACTTTTGTCATTTTACCTGGCAAGCGTATGAAAATTACATGTAGTACTAGTTTAAAATTCCCCCACCCCCCCTAGTCTGGACTTTTCACTGTTTGGCACAACTTCCATATGGTGATATTTCTTTAATATGAATTACCAACTTCACCAGGAATTAGTGGAAATTTAGTTGTGATTTTTATTTTTGCATATTTGTAATTTTATGGCTTTTGTGGTTTTAGTTATCCTCCCCCCTCCCTTTTCACCTTTGATATCCTTTCCCCCTGATGCATGAATATCTCTGAAGTGATAAATAATCCTTTTGGTTGAAATTGCATGTAATTATATAATTTGAATCCATAGCCCATGGTAATCATCTGTTAGTTCATTTTCCTTGGCTGACTACAACTACTGTTATTGTGCTAGGTATATGGCGTATATTATGGACACTAATGAAGAGGAGAGAATCAAGGTGTGCGTCAAATATTATGCTAATAGAATTTGCATAACTAGCCTGGCTATATATTGTTGTTTATGTTCTGTTGAACATTTTTATTCATAAATAGTATCTGTTGATAAGTATTAAGAGTTTTATTCAAAGGGGGGAAACATTTCTGGTCATAATGCTTATAACTTATTGTCTTCACCCTGTATTTACCTTATTTAACTAATTTGTAATGCTGATTGCAGGGGAAGACTGTTGAAGTTGGAAGAGGTCACTTTGAAACAGAGACAACAAGATTTACAATTTTGGATGCACCGGTGAGTGAACTTAGCATCCACAATACTGTTTCCAGACACTTTCTTTTTCCTTTTTTGTTTAAATCAAATGCGTCTACTAGAATAATTATATACTGATGGATGAGTTTGATAAGCTAGAGAAAAAGCTTAATAAGCTTTATAGATTTGACCACATTTATCAAGGATGTTTGCACCACATACTCTTTATCACACATGGCATATTACAGTTTTTAAAAACTATCATATCATGTTTTGATATTTTCTGTTTATTGGAGACTTTTTTGGTCTGTCCTTAATTTTGTTAGCCAATTGGATTTCCTCGTGGGGAAATTTGATTTGCTAGACGGATGGCTTTTAGGTATCAGTTTGTTGGGGGATGGTTTTGTAGTCGCACCATATTTGAAGTGGATGATGGTTCAAAGGTTAGATTCTCGCATGACCTGTGGTGTGGGGATATGACCTTGAAGGATGGCTTCCCAGTTTTATTTGGCATTGCTTGCGCAAAGGATGTTCCTGTTGAGGCTCACATGGTAAATTCAGGAGGTGTCATTCAATGGAACATGAGCTTTGCAAGACCGGCTCAAGATTGGGAGGTAGATGTTTTTGTCTCGTTTTATAGGTTTCGGTAAGATTGAGACATGAAAGGATTGACAGGCTATGGTGGGTCCCTTCCAAAAGAGGGATGTTTGATGTTAAATCTTTCTATAATGTTTTGTGTTGTCTTGATGGTTTTCGTTTCTCTTGGAAGAGTGTTTAGGGGACTAAGGTCCCGTTGAGGGTGGCCTATTTTGGGTGGTCGGCGGCTTTAGGAAAGATTCTTACCATTGACAATTTCCGTAAGCGGAACGTCATCATGATGTTGGTGGGTTATGTGCAAAAAGAATGGAGAGTTTACTGATTACCTTCTTCTTCATTGTGAGGTTGCTTGTGGTTGTTTTGAGTTATGCCAAGACGAGTTGTTGATTTGTTTGCTTGTTGGTGGACTGCCGGCAGCATTCATAGTGTCGTTGTTTGGAAGATGATGCCTTTGTGCTTTTTGTGGTGTTTATGGCGGGAGAGGAATGATCGGTGTTTTGAGGACCTTGAGAGGTCTTTGTAGGAGTTGAAATCTTTTTTCTTAAACACCTTATACCATTGGACAGTTGCTTATGTTTCTCTTGTAGTGATTAGTTTTCATGAATTCCTTGTTCTTTTTGCCCCTTCTTCTTAGGCGGCTTTTTTTTGTATATATGCCTTATGCTTTTAATGATATTTCGATTACTGATAAAAAAAAGGGGCTATCAGCTTGCAATTAGTGCAGTTTGTTCATATAAGATGTTTGCACCTCGTATTCTTAATCACACTCCAAGATTGCAGTGTTTATAGAAATTATCGTATGCTTGTTTCAATATTTTTTGTCTTTAAGATATTTAGTCCAGTGATCAATTACTGGGCTTCTACATCTCAAAGCTTTGAAATACTGTTTAAATTGTGTTTCTAAGTTGATATACGTGGATACATCTTGTTGAAAAATCTTTGCACTATTCATTTGTATCTATTTTTTCAAATAGTTAGCTGTTGATAATGGTTAAAGTATGCAGAATGCCATTAATGAGGGACAAATTAACTTAAGATATAGAAGAAAGATGTAGTGTTAACCGACTATGTCTATGAAGGGGGCCTCCTTAGCTTGGATGAAGATTTCAGTACTAATAATTACATATCTCATGATTTTGATTGATACAAGTTAAATGGCTGGATGGAGTGGAGAAGAGGTAGAGTGAGACTTAAATTAATGTGTAAAAGTAGTTAAGAAGGATATGTTACATAGGGAGTCAGCGGAGAGTATGATTTGGATAGGATAAGAACAGCAAAAATTTATGTGGCTTACCCTGGCTAGTTAACGAGTATCCAGAGGCATGAGGTCTAGGCATTCCATTTATTCCTTGGATTAGGATTTAGTTAATTCCCTTGTCCCTAACAAGTTGGTTTTTGTCGTTCTAGGCATACCACTATAAGGCATGACGTCTGGTATTGTACTCTTAGATAAGTTAATTTTTTGGGGGCACTTAAGGTAGTGTTTGCTTCCCATTAAAGGAAATAAATTAAGAATCATAAAAGATTGCACATGACTATCTGGTTTCAAATATTTTACTTGCTAGTGTTAATAGATGGACAAAGAATTGTCTGCTTCAATGCCAGTTTTCAAAATCCTCATTTTCCTTGTGTTGTTTATATTTTTTTATTTTTTTCAGTTTATATTTAAGTTTTGGCTTCTTGTGGAAACATTTTTTTATTTTATTTTTTCTGTTTGGTTTTTTCAGGGTCACAAAGTTATGTCCCAAATATGATCAGTGGTGCATCTCAAGCTGATGTAGGCGTACTGGTAATTATAAATTTCTTTCTTGATGGTCAATGATCCTGAATTTTGGACATCTATTCGTTTCTGCATTGGTCTTTGATGTGTCTGCATTATGGATATTTATTACTCTGTCTCATTAGGTAATTTCTGCACGAAAAGGGGAATTCGAAACTGGATATGAGAGAGGTGGACAGACCCGTGAACATGTTCAGCTCGCAAAAACCCTGGGTGTGTCTAAGCTGTTGTAGTTGTGAATAAGTGGATGACCCTACCGTCAATTGGTCAAAGCAAAGTGCTTTTCCTCTCTCTCTCTCTCTCTCTTTGCGTTTGTGTTTTCTGCTCTACGCTTGTGTTCTCCAGTAGTTCTTCATGTTGCATTTCTCCCAGGTATGAAGAAATTGAGTCGAAGATGATTCATTTTTAAGGTCTTCAGGATACAATGTCAAGAAAGGTATTGGAAGACTTTTTTTCATGCCTCATATGGTTTTTGGCTTTCCAAACCTTATTATTATATTGCATTTTCTATTAGCTTCTAGATGTGTGGTATTTTAGGGGTATTAAGATAGGAGAAATGCTAGGGATACCAAATTTTTACCAAGAGATGGGTACTAAGATGATGGGGAGCTTATTCATTGGAGATGATCAAAACAATTAATAAAAAGAAATGCTACAGGTACAATGAATAAGCTCCATATCATTTTGGTATATTATCTTAGTAAAAAATTTGGTACCTCTAGCATTTCTCTTAGATAGAGGTTTTTTTTTTTTTTTTTTTTTTTTGCTTTTTGTTTCCTGGAATGCAAAGATTTGGTTTAGTAGATATTATTACTCTTGATGGAGGTCGACTGAAACAACATATAAGATTGTCTTGCACTTCTCCATGAGCTTGCCTCCTGGTATCCTTTCAATGGTGATCATTCAAGATATTACTGCTTGACTCCACCTTGCCCTCTTGATGCTATGTTTTGCTAACTATGTTTCAATGCCCGACAAATTCTATGGTTTTTGGCTTTGCTATGAATTTTGTTCAGCAATGGTTTGTTTGCTATTGATAAGTGGAATTGTTTGGATTCGTATTAAGTTTATGATTGGATACTTCTATGCATGGAGAGATCTTGGAAATCATACCCAAAGTGTGGACTTTTATCTTTAAGGAGTATTTGAGGTTTATTTAATAGGGGTGGGTACACGAAGTTGTTATCTTTTGGAGGGGTTCCTCATCATTAAAAAAGAAAAGAAAAGAGTATTTGAGTTAAAGATCACTAGTGGTATTTAATATGGGTTTTCTGAGTTAGTTTTATGTCGCAATCTTTGAAGGTTTTGGTTGAAGAGGGGCATTCTATGTCGTGTATCGTCGAGAGAAGGAGAGGGGTCTCCCGAGCATGGTCATGGGCAAGGTTAGCGTGGAGTGGCTGTTGGCTACTATGGAGGTGGAGGCATTGGTCCAAGGGGAGGGGTTGAAAGAGTTTTTCAAATATTCTAGGGTCAGTAGCAAAGCTTTTCTCGCACAAAGGTGCTTGAATAATCATGGCCCGTCTTAGTGCTGGTGGAGTACTGGGATGGTGCTGGAGGGGCTTCATTGCCATCCCGAAGGGTGTGAAGAGGGATAGAAATGTTGTGCCACTAGGTTGCGAAAGGTGGCAACTTTTCTCGAGTTGTCTTTCGGCGAACGAAGGTCGCAGTGCCATAAGTGCCTCGGTGTCCTTAGTCACTTGTTTTGGGTGGTCTCCCTCGGTGATGTGTTTAAAGCTTTGGTGGGGGTGGCGGTAGAAGTTCTGATGCAGAGGTAGTGGTAGGGGGCGGTGCAAACTCTGGATTTTGCCACGTCAACTTTCGGCAAAGTGGGTAACTCGAAGGACAGACATGAGGGACATGGGTGGTAGTGGTAGGGGGCGTCTGAGCTATGCTCTGGCAACCTCGGTGTTTCCACTGAAGGACACAAAGTACTAAGGACATGAAGGACTTTGAGGGTGATAATCAAACTAACAAATTTGGAGACATCTTTTGGTTTCTCTAAAATTCGTAGTAGAATGTTGTCTTACATGTATAGAGGTGTGTAGGTTTACAATGGGGGCGTTGCAAAGAACACTGAGCTGCTGCCCAAGTTGAAGGGAAAGGCCTTGATCATTTCACCTAAATGCTTTGGTGATTTTATTCCGGGCCCAAGTGGTTTAAGCTTCTCTAGGCCTAGGCATTCCTGAGGGGGCCCTCTATTGTGGGTTTGGGCGCAGGAGCTGGCCTAAGTTCTCATCAGCCGAGTTGAAGCCCAATTCTGAAGAGAGGGCCCATTCACCCCAGGCTCTGGTGTGCTAAACTTCAACCCAATCTCTGTGGCCAAACATGCTAAGGTGCGACCTAAAGGCCCAAATCAGCTTATGTCTCGGGTTATAACCCATGGCCATCCTTATTTTTTTTTTGGTATAAGTAATAAAGATTTATATTAAAAAAAAAAGCATAAGGCGCCCTTAAGTACACAGGAAGTATACACAAGAACAATCAAAGCAACCTACAACAAGAAAAGAAAACCAACAACCCTAGAAAACCCAAGCCCTCAATCCCAAAACCTGCGGGAGACCCCAACCCTACACTGCGTGCGCCTTGCCTTTCCTAAGTCGGGAGGACGCGCTAGAATCATCGTAGTTGATGGAACTTACTAGATTCAATACTTCTCTCCTAACCTTTGGTATTTGGATGCGCTGCCTTAACTCCTCGATGGAAGTCCTCTTCAATGGCTTCCAAATCGCCAAGGACGGATCCATATCCTCATCACTATCCAACTCCCAATCTAAGGCCAATTCGGGAGGTAAAACACCCAAAGGGTAAGGGGAGTTGGCCCTCCTCCCCATCCCATACCTCGTCGCCCTGCTCCACGCAACCACCTCCCTAGACGAACCAAAACCTACTGGCCACTTTTGATATTGGGTTAAACCATTCATCCTGAAATCCTCTCCCTTTATGGCGGTAGGAGAATCCAAAGTCGACGCACCTTCCTTAGTAGCCGAAGTTGACGCAGACACGACCGACACTTTATGTGAGAGATTAACTTGCACAACTAGGCTTTGATTGAGAAACCCCCGCCGAAGTAAACCCCTCACCGCAGAAGGAGACTTAACCATATCCTTCACGGAAACTGCCACACCGCAGGAATCCTACACTGGAAGCGCGACAACTACTTTCTTGACTAGAACACTTATAGGCAGAAGCAGAGAAAGAAACCTCGGCACTTGAGCAATTGGCCTGAAAGCTTCCATAGAATCAGCAAAAAATTCTCGTCCAAATGCACTTTTCTGGCTTCCCTAGCTTTCCGGTAATATTTTTGGAAAGGCTTAGAGTCCAACAACACAGGAGAAGAGGAACGAAGCCTCTTTCCCAACTCAGCCGCCCTTGAAAAATACTAAGAAGAAGAGGATACTTGCAGAGGTAGCACGTCGGAGATGGACTGAAGAACCAAACAAGCAACACCCGAAGAAGAGGTACCCAAAGAAAAAGACCCAACAACATTACTTACTGGAGCCAGAGAAGAAGCTACTAGAGGCGCCAAAGACAACAATGACTGTGGGGGGCGGGAAGAGAACCTAGAATCAATAGGACTCACGAACTTCTGAGAAGACCCCAACTACCGAATTGCAGTGTCCCCAGAGACGGACAAGAAAGCCACCGAAGACGTCTCAAGCTGAGCAGGAATTGAACCGGGTTCTGAACTAGCATAAGTACCCAGAAGACTAGGATCTGAGTCCACTGAAGAAGACTCAAAGCCTGCAAAAATTTTCTTCACTATGGGCTTAGTCCTAGCCCAGCTGCCACGTTTGGGTTTCAAACCCAGCCCAACACACTTGAACCTGGAAGCTGAAACCCGGTCCAAAGCAGCCCAAAGCCATTCTAGAAGCTTCTTCCACGAACGAGAAAGCCCTAGCTTCTTCTTCCTAGCCTTGCTGCCACCATGGAAGCAGGCTTGATTCCTCTTCTTCTTCGTCGACCCCGACAGTTGCTCCTCCAAAGCATAGCAATTCACCGCCATTCTCCCATCTTCGACAACCCTACACCACGCCTCCGGAAGCAAGTCCAACCAACGCAGCTCTTAACTCCGAAACCCGCAGCCCAGGATGCTTGACAAGAAAACAGCTTCCCCATGAACCACTTCCGCAAAGGATGGAGAAGCCCCACCTAGACGACTAGGCGAAGCACCCCCCTTCTGTATCCCCTTTGATGTATGCGCCTCAAAAACCAGTGACCGAGCCTTCGATCCGGGACAAGTAAGCATCTTCTGCAACTCACCCACCAACCGAAACCAGCCCCATCCTTCACGGCCTTTGAGGAGCCAAATAACCCCTTTACAACCACACTCAGCATAGGTAGCCACCTCAAGGTAATGACCGGCCTTATTACCACCCCCACGAACCATCCAAGCTTTCACATCTTCGCGGTAGGACATGACAAAATCCTTCTTCACTGGTTCCTTCAGTGCCTCCTCTACTGACCATGTAGAACATTGGAGACCCAAAAATGTAAAACCACAAAACCCCTTCCTCCTTTCCTCCAAGTGGATCTCAGACACATCTGCCTTCATTGAAAAGTAGAAAGCTTTGGTTTCCACAGAGAAGCAACGCTCCATCTCTGCTTTAATTGAGAAGCCTCGAAAAGAAACACCATGACGACATGATAGCGAGACCGGCCATCGGAGAAGACGAAAGAGCTCCGATGAAAGCTCTAGCCCAATAATGAAAATGAAAAACAACAAATTGACCATAGAAAAGCTTCGACGAAAACTCCGATGAAAGCACCGCTAAAAGAAACAAAGCCCTAGAGTGACGTGCCTCAACGCGCCACCGCTAGGGTGGAGAGAGAGGAAGAGAGGCGAGAGCACTGACACGGTTTTGAGTTGTTTCCAATAATAAAAATAAAAAACCATGGCCATCCTAGGTTCAAGACCACCTCCTACTGGAAAATCAAACTAGGGGCCATGGATCCTTGCACAGGCAAAAGAGTGGGTTGTGGCCCCTCCTCTGTCAAGCTCGTTGGTAGTCCGAGTGCCTTGTCGCCATCTCCAGAACTCGACGCCAATTGTACTGGTGACTATCGGTAGGGGAGTCATGAAGGAATGAGGGGGAGGGTTTTGTGACCTATGCCGATGCTTGTTCATCAACTGTGGATCCCTTATTCTTTCTTCTGACAAAGCCATCTTCCTTCGGAGTTCCCGCAAGCGTGTCAGACCAAGTCGACCATGCTTCTGGCGCTGGAGCTTAGGGCTTTAGCGTGCGGTCGGATGGGCTATTGGTTCTGGGTTCACTTTCTAACAATTCCTCCATTAATGTCGAGTTAGTCGTTCCTCCTTTTGTAGCTAATGGTGCCATGGGCTTTCCTAAGGCCGTGGATTGGGTTTTAGATCTTAGAGACAGGAAGAGAGTCGTAGTCCTAGGTTTGTCCTGGGGCATTTCTTCCTCCTTTTGGGAAGAGCTTGGGTGAAGGAAAGAGGAAGGAGTAGGAGTTTTTGTGGTCTCTAGTGTCGACAGACAGTGATACTGGGCTAGCCCTACCAGTTGTAGTGGGGCTGAGACGTGTTTTTCAGATTTGGTTCTCCGTCATGGGATAGAGCCTAGGGATAGCGAGCCCTTGAATATTCATCCTCTCACGGTAATTGAATAGCTTTTTTTGCTAGTTGTAAAGGCTTTTTACTGGGTGGTTCAGAAAGTTGGGGTTCGTCTGTTAAAACTTTTTAGAGGGTGTCTTTTGCTTTTTGGTTGTAATGTGACGTAAAGTTGAAAACAGTTTTAAGTGTTTTGTGAATGTTAAATGTTTTGATTTGTTTGTTAATACTACTTTTGCTTTTTTGCTAAAAAGCGAAAAGCTGCCCTAAAAAGCATTGTCAAACAATTCCAAGTGCTTTTGTCATATTGTGAGGATGAGTTGATGGCGTTTCTTAATAACTTAGAACGGGTGGACTAGTCCCTCATTTCTTCTTTCCAAGTCAATAAAGCCTTCAATAGTTGAAGAGGTTAGCTTGTTCTGTCAATTATGACAGTAAGGGAGGTTAGTCCAGTAGAGTAAAAGGCAAGGGAAGGAGTCTAGCATGCTCTTTATGAAGCCTAAGATTTTGATGGGAAACGTGAGAGGGTTGAGTGAGAAAAGGGTTTGAGGGTCTCAAATCATCTTAGAGAATAGAAGGCGAATATTGTTTGTTTGCAGGAAACTAAATTGGAGTATGCGTCTAGGGCTGTTTTATGCAATTTATGGGTTTGTATTCATGTGGATTGGTGTTATTTGGGTTCTTAGGGGCTTCTGGTTGGATCATGTTGTGGGATAGGAGGGTGGTGGAAAGAATTGAGTAGGTGGGGACATACTTTATGGCTTGTTCTTTTAGAAATGTCGATGACAACTTTGAGTGGGCTTTTGCCAGTGTTTATGGTCCTAATGTCGACAGTGACTAGAGAGTGCTTGGAGATGAACTTGCTGGGTTATTTAGATGGTGGAATGTTCCATGGTGTATTGGGGATGATTTTAACCTCATATGTTTCCCCGAGCGAGAGAACTAGTGGTTCCTGTTCATCGCCAGCTTTGTTGGAGTTCTCTGAGTTAATTTTTGAGCAAGGTGTTATGCACATATGGACATACCTCTTGTTGGCAGTAACTTAACATGGTATAAAACCGTGAGCCTCTGGTGTGGTCAAGAATTGGTAGGTTTCTTCTCTCTTGATTGGGAGGCCGACTTTCCTACGGTTTCTTAGAGAAGGCTGCCTAGAGTTTTAACAGATCACTTTTCTTTATCGCTTGGTGCGTTGATATCGTCAGGAGTAGAGGGCCTTTTAAGTTTGAGACTATGTGACTTAAATCTGAGGGTTTTGTGGAGAGAGTGAAACAGTGGTGGTTATCTTATAGCTTTCAAGGGATCCCCTACTTTTGTCTTGGCTCGAAAACCATAAACCTTGAAACTTGACTTGAAAAGATGGAATGAGGAGGTGTTTGGCAATGTCGAGAAGCGGAAAAAGATCCAAACCTCTCTTCAGGACATCTAATTTTAGTTTTGTTGTTGTAAGAAAAGGCGAAAAGAGTAGTGTGATGATCTTAAGCAAGAGAAATCCATTTACAAAGCTTTTGTCTGTGTGGTATGCTAATTGGTTGTATATTGTGCCATGGGAAGGCTGTAAGAGAAAATGGTTGAACGAATTAAACTGTGTTAGAAAATCACATCATAAATTTAATTTGAATTTCAATTTTCTGCAGAAATTTATTCGTAGATTTTTTACAAGCAGGAGTTTGGTTGCATTGGGAAATAAGTTACTTGTCGGTTGCACTAATTTCTATTTGACTTGCAGATGTCCAGTTCCTGCCAATATCTGGTCTGGTAGGTACAAACATGAAAAAAAGATTGGATAAAGGCATTTGTACATGGTGGGATGGTCCCTGCCTCTTTGAAGCCCTTGATGCCACCGACATTCCTGAACGAGATCCCAAAGGTCCATTTAGGTGCGATTCAGTCTTTATGTTTCTCTCTTCCAACTTGCTTTCTGAGCTTAAGTACTATTTTCACCCCATCCTGTTCGAGGTCTGAGTGGAAACTAGTTCTTTGGTTAACGAATTTGATTTTTGGTTCATATTTCAAATGTTATTTAATGTTTCACCAACAAAGTATACAATTAAAACATGCATGGTGTATTGGTGGGCGTTGGATTAGAGAATGCTTTATTTTGCCAACTGCTTTCAGGCCTCTGTGTTGTTATTCCAAACAATGCTACAATTTTTATGTACTTAAAGTAATACTATATCAATTTGTTTTTATTATTAGTGGGCTCTAATGTGTTTTGGACTTGGTTGATCTCAATGTAATCTAGTTTCTCATGAAGTTATTTTTATATATGATTTTTTTTTTGGAATCAAATTCTATGACTGGTTCTGATGGGAATGTTTGTTGCTTGACAAATTTGATTCAGACATTACATAGGGTCCTATCCTGATTGCCTTAATCTTGTATCTATGGTTTAGAAGGACTACTGATGTTGATTGTTAAACGTGTAACCCTGTAGGATGCCTGTTATAGACAAATTCAGAGAGAAGGGAATTGTTGTTATGGGAAAAGTAGAATCTGGCACTGTGTGCGAGGGAGATTCCTTGTTGATCATGCCAAATAAGGTATCCTTCTGAATTCTTTTTCACATTTCCTCTTTCTTTTTTTCTCCCATAGAGTAAATTCCCAGCTTCTTTTTATTTTTTACTGAGGATTTTATATGATAATCTGCAGGCTCATGTTAAAGTTATTGATATATACTGTGATGAAGATGAGGTCAGATATGCAGGGCCCGGTGAAAATGTACGGGTTAGACTAACTGGGGTTGAAGAAGAGGGCATATTATCGGGCTTTGTTTTGTCAAGCATTGGTAAATTTATTTACCCATATGGAAAATGCTCTACTTCCCAAATTTTTTTCCTCAAAAGTGGTTCCCAAATGATGTGTTAAATAGTAGATCTCATCCATAATTGACACATCATTTGGGAATCAACTTTTGGGAAAAAATAATTGGTAAGTGTAGTACTTCTCTTCTTCAAATATCATCATGCGGTAGTGTTATATATGTGCAGTAGTTTTGTAATTTTGATACATAAGCTATTCCTAGATTCATAAATTGAAATGATTACTGTGGCTGATCTTATGGTTTTTTTTTTTTTTTCTTATGAAAAGTAGGATATAAGAGACCATTTGTTCCAGGAAAAATGCACCAATCCACTGTTTCACGTTTCAATCTAGTGCACTAGTTGGTAAATTTTCATTATAAATAAGAACCGGTCATGTAATATAGTAGATCCAACCGAATCTGGTAGCAAGAGTACATTTTTAAATGGAAACACCCTTATAAGATTATAATTCTGATTGACTACCTCTGTTCCCCTCCCCTCCCAACCTTTCTTCATTAAAATGTGAGAGCCCATTGGCATGTTTATCATCTGGTCCCCTTTTAATGTTGTGCTCTTTAACATTCATTTTTATTCGTTTTTTTTCCCCTTTTTTTTTTGTGGGCGGGGAAGGGGGGTCCCATTTCTGAGGTACTAAATTGCTTTTCTTCATGCAGCTAAACCAATACATGCTGTTTCTGAGTTTGTCGCACAGTTGCAGATCCTTGAGTTGCTGGACAATGTATGCATTAAACTTCAATTCTCTCTCTCTCTCTTAGTGGTTTGTTTGATCTGTATCTTCCTCTTGTTACTGTTGATAAATTATGTATGTAATATCTGAAGTACTGTGAATGTTGCTTCTGTCCAGGCAATTTTTACAGCTGGCTATAAGGCTGTCTTGCACATTCATGCTGTTGTTGAAGAATGTGAGATTGTTGAGTTGTTACAGCAAATTGATCCAAAGACAAAGAAACCTATGAAAAAGAAAGTTCTCTTTGTGAAAACTAGTGCCGTTGTTTTATGTCGCATTCAGGTTGGCTTTGCTGCTTTATTAGTAATGAAGTTCACAGAACATTTTCTTTAGAAAGTGTTTAAACTATCAAGAATGTTGCAAATATTCTCAAATAGAAAACCACAACCTTTTTCTGCGTGCTCTGGCAAATATCACGATTTTTTCTAGTAACTTACAAATAGAGTTTTGTGATCTCATCCCCTTATCATTCCTTCCAGATATGAAAAGCATCTATAGTTTTTGCTATACAGGTCTTGATCAAAGTCACTGCCAAATAACTTCTGATTCTTTGTCATAATTTGTTGATATTGATCCCTTGTGGACTTGCGGTTCTTAGGTGAATAATTTAATATGCATAGAGACGTTCTCAGATTTTCCTCAACTTGGAAGGTTCACTCTTCGTACTGAAGGTGAGAAACTGATATTGGCCTTGTGTTCGTGCGGCATTCATGATGTTAGTATTCGTTGTCACATGGATTACTCTGTTCTACAGGAAAAACAGTTGCAGTGGGAAAGGTTACCAGTCTTTTATAAGTATTTAAACAATTTTTGGCATAAGAGGTGAGGAACTTTTTAGTGCTTTTTGCATCATCCATCTTTCATATTACATTGTTGGTTTTCTCTTGTTGTCCTCGTTTGTCGTTTGTAGTAAATTGAAAAGTTAGTGGTTAAGGTATTCTCAAGCTAAAAGTTTCCTATTTTGTGTGCCTTATAAAGATTTTTCTGGCATCCAACTGCCTAATGAATTGAAGGCTGGAAATTTGATTTTGGCACTATTTTAGTGGTTAAGGTATTGTCAAGCTAAAAGTTTCCTATCCTGTGTGTCTATAAAGATTTTTCTGGCATCTAACTCCCTAATGGTCTGGAAATTTGATTTTGGCATTATTTTAACGGATTTGAGATGAAAAGATTACAAGTAAAACTTTGAACTTTGTTGCTTCTGAAGAGATGAAATTTTGAAATGGTGAAATGACTTGTCAAAATTGGGAATCTGGGATTGACCCTATAATTTTATTTTGATTTTAGTAGAGTCTCATTTTACATGTTTTTGACCCATTACTCCACTCCTGGGATGCACCTATACCGAGGTACAAGTACACTACAGGTATGGGGATAGGATAATTCTTGAGAAAGTAGTATAATTCTTCAGCTAATCACTGAAGGAGCTGCGTACTTAGCTCCTTTAGTGATTAGCTTTAATGATTTCCTCCTTTTTTCTTCTTCTAATTAGGCGTTTCTCTTGTATACTTCCTGTGTACTTGGGTTGCGTTTTGCGCTTTTAAAATCTTGAGAAAGTAGGACATGATCAATTAATTAATTGATAAATATATATTTTTTATGTTTATTTAATGTTAATTTTAGGTTTAAAAAATAGATAACTAGCATCAGACTGTTTAAAAACAAATTTTTTTTTTTTGATAAGCAAGTAGATTTTATTGAAAAGAAAGTGTAAGGCGCCCTTACGTATACAAGAAGTATACACAGGAGAACCATAGCTGACCCGAAAAACCCGAAAAAAACTCAGGAAACAGCCCCCAAGTCAAAACCTAGAAAACAAAGAACCAACTAAAGTTCTACCCGCAAAAGAAACCAAACAGCACCCAAAAAAACCAAGAAAACCTGAGAACAACCCACAAAAAACCCTCAAAGCAGCCAACCTTATGACCTATTGGCCTTGTCTCTCCTACACTTCGAAGAAGCTTTGATGTCTCCGTAATTTACGGAACTTTGAAGATTCAGAAGCTCTCTCTTACTCTCGTGTTTCTTGTTCTCAATCATCTCACCCCAAATCTCCCTATGCTTCTCTCTCTGTTCTTTAGTCGCCCACGGATACACCTCGGAGATCTTCCCCCAGAGCTCTGCCTCAATTCTCCAACAATCCTTCTCCCAATTCTGATCACAAACAATAGGCTTATCCTTCTTCTCTTGAAGCTTTGATACCTCCTTCCTCCACCAATAGACTGCATCTCAGACTTTCTCTCCCAAAGTCGAACCAGTGGATTACTCTGAAATTCGACTAGGATCTTCAGCAGACTTCTTCTCTTCTACTGGATCTGCAGAGACATGAAAAGAAGAAGCTGCGTGGGCTTGCACAGAAGGAACCGCAGTGATTAGAGAGGACACTGGAGATGAGTTCAACTCAGAACCGACCAACAAGGAGACAGAACCCTGAGAACTTGCCGGAGCCACCGGAAGCAACAACTTCGGTGCTGGTAGAGGAGGATGACAGAACCCAAAAGAACCCGATGACACCATACCCATACCCTCAGAAGATTCTTTAGAGGCTGGAGTCTGGCTTGAAAGCACTGTATGGACGTTGCTCAACTCACCCTCGGTGGAAGGCATAAACGACGTTGTCCCTGTAATTGCCGACGACAAGGGCTCCGACCTAATGGAACCCCTAACAGAAACCGAGATCGCAGGACCCGCGCCCTTTGTGGCTACCGACGCAGTAACCTCCAAACCCCTAGGAGGAGGTAAAACCAGAATCAGCCCAGATGACACCTTTGACGTCGTCTCCGGCATCGAACTTGACGGATGGGAGACTTTAGCTTTCGGCATGAGACGAGCCATGCGGAAACCAGAAGATTTACGACTTAGCCCCGACCCGGCAAAACGGTCCAGAAGATTCCCTACGGCCCGGCCCAAAGCCAAAAAAAACCCGGTACCCAACTTATGCCACGTCCGCAGCCTCAAACGTTCGATTTTCAAATTTGAACAAGAGGGACGCTTCTTACCTTGCGAACGAAGAGGACGGTCTTTGTCCAACAGGTTGAGTTGATGCGAGTCCACCGAGAAGCAATCCATTGCTGTTCTTTGTACAGACTCTGCATGCCACACCGTCGGAAGAAGATCAAGCTCACAAGGCTTCGGCAACGAAGCCCTTGACCTGGAACGACTGTGACCCACGATGGACAACTCCTTCGCAGCAATGGCCGGAACCGACCTCAAAACCTCCGCAAATGAGGGTCCCGTCCACTTCAGAGCCAAACCCAAACTCGGCTGAACAACCGTCACTTCCTTCTTCTCCGAAGAAGAAGAGGAACCACTCTCACTACCCACCGGGTCAGAGAGAAAATCAACAACCTTTCTCAGCTCATCAAAGAATTTGATCTAACCCCACCCTCCACGACCCTCGGGGATAACAATGAACCCTTTCCGACCACCCAACCCGAATGAAGAAACCTCTGAAAAGCGTCCATCTTTGCTCCCACCTCTTCGAGCAATCAGAAGTTTCGATCCCTCTTTGAACGACTTTACAATTTCTTGCTCTTCCGGTAAACCCAACAACACTTCCAACATCGACGCAAGCCATTCGGAGCTTTGACAATTCAATATGACCACTCCTAGAAAATTTTTCCTCTTCTCCTCCACCCTCAGCGCCGACACCCTAGCCAAAACAAAGAAAGCAAAAGACTTCGACTCCACTAAAAATTTCTTATCCATCTCACAACACCCATGGAGCACCGACGACCAAGCCAAGCCAAAAATTACATCGCCGGAAAAAGAACCACCCAAACCAAAGAGCACACTAACAGACTCCCCTGCGAGAATCACACCCCAACAGACGGGCAAAACGGAAACTCGAAAACCGGAGTAACCAGTTTTAAAAACTTATAAAAGAAAGAACAAGTTCAATAAAAAGAGGGAGGAAAAAGAAAAACAGAATGGGTTTAATAGAAAGGACAACAATAATGAGTGATGCCTACCTATCTCTTAGTTTTAAGAGGTTTATCTTCCAGGCAAGGTGGTAGTGGTGATCCTTCTTTAACAAATTACTACAGAATCCTCATTTAAATTATTAAAGGCCTCAGAAATTGTGACAAAGATACTTTTTCACCAGAATTGTTTCTTTTTGCAGAAGGATACCATGATGTATCATCTTTTTCCAAGAGGATGCTCCTAATATTTCAACTAATTTTTAAAAACGTATGCTAAACAAAATAACATATACCGAAAAAGCACATTCAAACTTTATAAAATGATAAACTTACATGAAGTAACAAATCTCAACTCACATAATATACTAATTTATATCTCCAAGTTCCAAGTACATGTGAAAGAAAAACAAGATGAGAAGTCTCTATTGACGTAAACTAAGCTCAATTTACTAGTAAGACTTTCAATTTTACGTTACGATGCTTCTAGTTACTAGTTTTATTGCCATGGAAATTGGAAATGCATTTATTTGAGGTTCAAAAATAGGGAAAAATGCAAAATCAGCCCATATGGTTTACCTAATTTGCAATAAGCTGTATGTCGTATCAAAATGTTCTTAGAGCTCCTTGGGGTATACAAAAATAACAAATCACTCCCCATTATCAAATTCCATCCAATAACTTATCGACTTCCGTTAGTGTGCCACATCAGAGCCAATAGAATTGCGACATGTATCCTATTTAATTATTGACTTTATATTACTTAGCCACCTATATATCCCTGTCATATTTTACGCCACGTCATCAGCGTAGTAACTTGAAGAAGATGAAAAGCGTGGTTAAGAACTAGATGAAGAAGATAAAACTAACATCCTCTGTGTGGTTGATTTTGGTAGATTTAGGTTTTTCTCCAAGTTACCGTATTGTAAAATATGACATGGGATATATAGGTGGCTTAGTAATATGACCTAGAAAATTCTAGGTGTATTTTTTTAAAGTTTGTAATTAAGTAGGACACGTGTCGCAATTCTATTGGCTTTGATGCGGCACACTAACGGAAACCATTAAGTTATTGGACGGAATTTTATAGTAGAGAGATTGTTATTTTTGCATACCCCAAGGTGGGAAGTTCTCAGAACATTTTGATACCACATAGAGCTTATTGCAAATCAGGTAAATTAGATGGACTGATTTTGCATTTTTTTTTTTCCCTAAAAAATATCCCATATGGTGTTAACAAAAAAAAAAAGAAGAAAAAACCCACATGGGAGGAGAGAGAACATCTCAATCCCAAATCAGAAAAATGGGATGGACCCTCTACCTATAGTTGGGTCAAGGACACCAGCCTGTCAAGCTCAGTTATTGCATTTAACAGATTGTGGGCTGGCATGTCCTTCGCTCCTCTTTAGACTGGTATGGGCCGTATTTTTTGGAGCTGAGCCACTATGCAGTCAACTGATATGGATGCCAAAGCAAGTCCACAATCTGAATTCAGAAAATCTCTTTTAATTCTGCACATCTATGTACAAGAAGCCATCGATGTCATGTGTAGATAGAGATCCTTAATCCTTACCCCAACAAAGTACTTAGAAGTATGATGGTGCTTGACCCTAACAAAACCGCTCATGACGAGCCAAGGGCCATGATCGATTGTGAGAGACTCTTGGGGAGCGTTGGTGGCACAACTGAGATGAGAGAGATCTAGGGTCTGACTTAGTTTATTAAATGGTTCACATGTCATGAATCTGGGCCATCGATGTCGTGTAGATAGAGATCCTTAATCCTTACCCCAACAAAGTACGTAGAAGTATGATGGTGCTTGACCCTAACAAAACCGCTCATGACAAGCCAAGGGCCATGATCGATTGTGAGAGACTCTTGGGGAGCGTTGGTGGCACAACTGAGATGAGAAAGAGAAACAAAGAGCATGAGAGAGATCTAGGGTCTGACTTAGTTTATTAAATGGTTCACATGTCCTGAATCTGGGCCATGTCTGAAATTCGAAATTGTTTTTTAAATATGAGAAATGTATTAGTTACGTATTTGGCCATGTCCAAGTCATATCATGTTCGATGCATATTGGACACTGACACACCAGTGTTTTTGGAGTATCTGTGCTTTATAGCTCCACTCTATAGCCAGGCCTTCTACCAACACTAAACATACCACAATTTAATCCCGTAACATGTTCCACTTTATAGCCAGGCCTTCTATCGCAACTTCTGCTGCACGTTAATTGCCATAGTTTCATTTGAAATTTCTCTAGTCTCTGTTTACTTTCTTTTGACCCCTTACTCTTGATTGCTTTGCACTTGTTCCAGCATTCTCGATTTGAATTTATTTATATTATCCTTCTTTAGCTGTATTTTCATTCCCATATATGCTAATAGAAATGATGCTATTGATTGTTAACCTCTTTTGGAGGAGTCTAGGTTGTTTCAGTAGGATGTAATTAATGGGTTTTTTTGGAATGTTATTAATCTGCTTGTTTACTCTCTCTCTCTCTGCTAGTGTTTATCTTGATTCTTTTTTCCTTGTGAATACAAATTTATGTTTTTTTTTTGCAAACCCCAATTTAGTTAAGTCAGCATTCTGTTCTATGCAGTTCGTTCTTTCACAAATTTGTCAAATTGTTTTTTGGGAGGCTTGCCTTCAAATTGTCATATCTTGATCAAAGGTGCATGATTATCTATGATTGTTGTCTGAGAGTCAGAAATTTGTTGGCAAAACCAAACCAAATGGCTTAATTGGACTGTTCTGTATGACTTTGACGAATGATTCACTGATTACAAAAGAGGTGTCTTTCTCTGTTTCAAGTTTTTTTGATATCATGAGTATTTTTTGACAGGCAACCTGAATAGTGGGGGGCATTTCATAGCAGCTTGAAGAGGTCCTATGTTCTAATCAAATCTGGTACATTGCATTATACAGCGAGTAGTTTTATGAACATTTAATTTTCATGGCTGATGCCCTTGTGTTCTGGGTGGGGCTTTTGGGGCGTTGTTGCTTTGGGTTATTTTATGGGTGATATTCGACCTGATTCACCAATTGCCCATATTTTAGCTTCATATGATTATGAATAATGGTTTTGAATCAGTCTTATCTGATTAATGTTAGTTAATCTGGTCTGTATTTTTAATTTTTGGTGCTTTGATATCCCCTTAAATGGCCCCTCTAAATTGATTATTGGTTTCTATTTATGATTTCGAGTAATTGATTAAATTGATTTCTGAATTACATTCTATCAATCAAAAAAAATTACTGTTTATGCCTTGGAGCCTATTAATAATTTAATATAGCCACGAATGCAGGAGGTAGTTGAGCAGTGATAAATGCTATTATCCGTGATGTTGATTTTACACATGTTTTAACTAGAAAGTCATGGTTTCGGTGTCTTGCTCGTTTGATCAGAGCATTGGTTGAAACTTAGTAATTGCTAACTATGCTAAATATGTTTGTTTATAGAGAAATGTTATAGACCTTAATTTAATTATTATTATTATTATTATTTTATAATCGAGGGTTGCCTAGTAGGATGGGGTGGGATGATGGAATGAGAGTATACTATATAGCATTACTCTTGTTTATAGCTCTACCTTTAAATGTTTCAGCCTCAACCCCCATGGGAGGTTAGATCTCCAACTCCCATCTCCTTTTTTTTTTATTTTTTTTTATTTTTAAACAGTTATTTTTAAAATTTGTTTCTAAATCTGACGTAGTACTTTTTATATGCGACTTCTCATTATTAGTCTTGCGTGTAAAAATTGGACAGAATGATCAATTAGCCGGAGATGATATAACAAAATTAAAAACCTAGTTTTGATTTGGTATAAGATTCAAACTCAGGGATTTCTATGAGAATTTCCCTGAAAAGTTTTAAAAAAATAAAAATAAATTTTTTGTTAAATAAAAGTTCTTTGGAATCCTTTATTTATTTATTTAATTATTTTTTGGTAACTTTTTGGAAACCTTGTTAGTAGGGAAGCACGAGGCCTGTAATCCGTGGAATAAAACAATACTATTTAAGTGAAAGCAACTTTACATGGTTTCCGATGGGTTACTTTTAGCTTCAAAAGTTTAATGAGTCCGAGTGGGAATAGGATCCTCTTCATTTCATATAAGGGTGGGCAAATTATATGTATACTATCTACTGACCACTTATCAAATTGAATTGAACTACCATCGACTGCCTACTGACTTTACCAATTAATTTCGGTTCGGTAGTCGGTATAAAATTTTGTTCTAAAAGTCGGTTCAATAACCAAATTGAACTACCTTTTTTTCCGACTGATTAACCGAACTAACATAAAGCCAAACGATGTCGTTTTAGTAAGAACAAAAAGTTTGATTTTTTCTTCTATTTTTTTTTTCTTAAAAAAAAATTGACGTCGTTTCATTACCTTTGTTAATCGACTTAACTGATCGCCTATTAACCGTTTAACCGACTTAATCGAAATAAATTTATCAATTTTGACAAAAGTTGGTTAACCGACCGAATTAACTGCCTACCGAACTGATACCAACCCTAATTTCATATTATCTATTTTATGGTTGGAATTTAAAGTTAATATGTTTAATAGTGTACATGATTTTACATTATTTAAAATTTTAAAAGACGTGTTAACATTAACTTTATATATACCGTTAGATAAATCAACTTTAAATTTTAACTTTTTATTTAAAATTGATAGTAATTAAATGGGGAGGATTTTATTGTCTCTAAGTGGGTTTGCATTTTGCAATAGAAATTGAATACATGTTTATCATTGAATTATAAAAAGTCCATTTAGAACAGTGACAACGTGACATTTCAGACTGTTTTTGGAATTCTTTGAATATGTGTATATAAACATATATCTTGAATTAATAATTGATAAAACATTCTTTGAATGTTGTTAAGAAATGGTGACAATTTTTCCATCCAAAGCATGTGAATCAAATTAGTTACTGGACTTCTTGAATATTATAAATCAATGATAAATCCTTTCGCTTTTGTTCCCTCGGCTTCCAAAACTTTTATATATTTTTTCTAAAGTAAGATTATATTAATAAAATTAATTTTTTTATTAAAAAAAAAGAAAAGAAGAACAAGTCACAAGGAGGGGGCGGGGGCCAACAAAGACCATTGGTTTAAAAAATATATAGATTTTTTGGATTGGGCTAAATAAATGGCAGGACTCCAATGGCTTCTTGGCACGTAAGCCAAAAAAGAGGCAGCTAGATATGACCATTTTTTAGGCAGTTAAGACAACGAGTTACTTGAAAACTCCTATTGCGACAGTAAGAAAACTTGATTGCCACAGTAGAGAAGATTGCACTGAGATCAATATCTGGCGAGAGAGATGCCTTGCTAATGACGCTTGGGGAGTATCGAATTTGGATTTAGCAATCTTTATAAGAAAAAAATGGGACATCATCTAGAGAGAGAGAAGGTAAAGGAATGAGGGGTACAGTCAAGTAACTAGCAAGTGAAATGAAAAAAAGTGACTACGCGTGTAGTCCATGCGTGTCGGGGCGGTGTGAGTGATACACATGGTGGAGGCGAGCAGAGAGGAGTGGTGCAGAGGCGGGCAAAAGTGATGGAGTGGCATGTAGAAAACGTGAAGGCGGACAAAAAGTCAATCCGGCTTCGAAAAACATCAACAAAAAGAGAAGAAAAGAAAAAAGAGAGTAAGGGAAGGAGAATGAGAGTAGGGTAGCAGGGTTTGGGGGAAGGAGATGGAACTCCTTCCTTCCTTCCAGGAGACAAACATTAATGGAAGGAAGAGTTTCTTGGAAGAGTTTATCGCTCTTTAAAGTTTGAGAAAGCTTTTATGCTTTTTCTCCGTATGCGAGAGAACTTTTATACTTGCTCGTCCATTATTTATACGAATAATGCTCTCTATTTTACAAATTTGAGGCTTTTCGTTTTTCATACATATAAGCATTCAATTAAAGATGAAAAAAAAAAAAAAATTCGAAAGTTTTAGTGTGCAAAAATATGTCGTAAGGAAATGATTTTGAATAGATGTGTCTTGAATCCATACCACCATCTTGCCAAGTGAATGTTAACCAAGTGCTTATTTCTTGACCTTAAAAGCATCACCATGCAATTGAACACAATTTATAAAGCGAAGTGAAGCGCCAGTATAAAACCAAAATAACTAGTTATACTAATAGTTGTGCGCTATTTCCGAAATAACTAGTCGGAATAGCTATTTAGTTTCCTTAGTTTGGTGACAACATATTTGTACGCTAGAAATTATGATCAACAAGCTGCATCGATCTTTTCTTACAACCATATCAAGAGAGCGCCTCAAAAGAAGATGTCCTTAAGTTTCACAATAACTTCATTATTAATGACAAACTAAGAAGCTAATTAATCCTTGCTTTGCGTTTAAGAAGAGCAAAGAAATTAGTGGGATTGCTGAACTCAGTAAAGGAGACTTGATGGTCAAGTTTCTTTCTGACAGAGTCAAAGATGTCGTTTGAAATCGCATCTCCAAAATGTGCCTTGATTAGTCCTTCCGTTGCGGCTCGCAAGCCAGATGTCATTATTTGGGATTTGGGAAGGCTGCCAAGTTCTCCCACTACGACGGGAGGCAACTCCTCCATTCTCTCTATGCTAAAACACCCGTTTCCATCCACTGCAGCTTCCACTTCTTCCGAAGACATGTGATATACTGGCATATTAAAGGAGTCTGCTTCTTCCTCTCCAACTTTACCCTGAATGAAACAAAAAGGAAGAAAAAAAATACACATATTGACTATAAATGACCATATAATTTCATATAATTTGAGGAGGCGCGAAAGATATGAGTCTTCGAAGATAGGTGAAATTAAGATTCAGTGCAATTGTCTGCTCATATTGATTGCAACTTGCAATATGGGCACGCAATTGTGAGAAAACCCTTGTGAGGCTCACCTGTCCAGACAGGTGTTCGAGCTGTTCTGATAGGTGTTCGACCAGCCCAAGACTGCTCAAACAGGTAGACCCCACAATTGTCTGTCCAGTTCGGGACAATGGGAGAACGACGAAAAATGATTTAGGTTAAAACCATTTTACACGTCATAAATGTTATTTTCTTTGGTTAACTTATAACATTTTTAGATGAACCAATATTTTATGTTGCGTCAAACACTCAAAAATAGGAAAAGCCTTCGTGGGAAAATATTTTATGCCGGGGAAAATACAACAAAAACTTGGGTTAGCTAATGATTTCTTACCGTCCTGACCATGTCCCCGAGGCATGACTCGAAGAGGCTAAGCGCCATATATTGTGCAATTTGAGAATGGAGGGTTCCATTGCGGCGGCCGCAGAAGACAAGTGCGATCAATCCACCGGTCACCAACTCTTGAGCCCTGGCCTGCAGAAAGCACTCCATGTCCTCAGCAAATTGAGTTTCATAGGCCTTAACAACTTCATCTTTCGAATTGGCGCAGTAGATTCTCCCTTTATTCCAAGCAGGAGAGGTTTTGTCAATAATCGATTTTGGGACTCCCGAAAGCCAATGGATGGCATAAGAAGCGTGAACAAAGTGCAAAGATGCATTGGGAAACAAGCGGCTGTAGAAAGAACCCGCCACGGCCCCCGCATAATATTGTCTGTCCGGTG
This sequence comes from Alnus rubra, assembly GCA_028654335.1. Taxonomy (NCBI): domain Eukaryota; kingdom Viridiplantae; phylum Streptophyta; class Magnoliopsida; order Fagales; family Betulaceae; genus Alnus; species Alnus rubra. The sequence goes on along the minus strand of JAJPGS010001622.1, from coordinate 684,775 downwards.
GGAGGGATGCGAAGAGTGTGTTGAAATCGTTAGAGACGTGATCGTTGAAGAAGACTTGAAATTCAGGGAGCTGAGAATGGAGTCCTTGGCATTCGTACTTCAACCGCACTGCTTCAATTATGTTTTGCACTGCGAAAAATGTATTAGGCCCAGTAGAGCAACCTAAATCTGCAATTCGAAAGGTGGTTGACGAAAGAAAGTTGGTGGCGTCAAGCTTTTCAGCAACTGATTCAGTTATTAGCTCTTTTGCAGTGTCGATAACTCCTCTCTGAAACACACGAGATCTTGTTAGAAAATAAAGATGTTAGAATTTTTAAAAAGTAATATTTTTCAGTAGACAGTCATACTACTCTAATACAACTGGGATGATGTGAAAAAAGAAAAAAAAATATATATATATATATATATATACATGGGAGAAAAGTAGAAAGGAGATAGTGCCCACTTTTCATGGTTTGGGAAAATTAGATAATAAGGAAGAACATAAAAAGCTGATTGGTGCTTTCTAATCGAAAAAAAAATTGTTCTACACATTGTTTTAATCAAGAGAAAAATGTCATTGTTTCTTCTTGTATTTTGAATTTTGAGTCATGATGAAAAGGAGAAAGATATATAAATAATACAATAAAAAAATTAAGCAAGGACAAACCAACACTTTCGCTTCTTCTTCTTCTTCTTCTTAATTTTTTTTTTTTTTTTTAATTTTTAATTTTTTTGTAACTTTTTTTATTTATTTAGGGTATAATTGTAATTTTGTAAGGATTCTATCATATAAGGAAATGGACAAAGATTTATTTATAACAATCCAAAGTGCAAGGAGTAATAAGACAAAATTAAAACCACCATTTAAAAATAACCTATTGTAATCTTCCCTCAGCTTTGTGACAAGTAAGTCCTTCCATCATATTTTTCATTCTAGCTTTTAGCAGAAAATTTGCAGCTTCTCCGTATCATACCAATAAAAATATGACTTGTGTATTCATATCCACACCGCTATGCAACAAATGTAAAGACACAGTTTTCTTCTAATAACATGTCCTTTGAGTCTATTAAAATGACGTGTTTTTTTAAATATCAGAGACAAGTTGAAATGAATTTTATTAAAAAACATGTGAATTTCACGTGCTATTAAAAAATTTGACACACGTCATTTTCATAAATTAGGTTGAAAGAATTTATTCCAACTCAATTCGGAGAAAATCTTTGTTCCAAAAGTAATTATGCCTACATTTTCTTTTCTTTTATTTTCCAAAAAAATAAAAATAAAAAATTAGCGAGGCTGAAGATGGCAATGAGGGGTACGTAAAGATCTTAACCCACTGTCTCCTTTGACACCCCCAACCCCGTATGCATTAGGATCACCGACCCGTATAACAGTAGGTGGGGTGAAGCCACCCTCACCGTCCACTCACTACAAAAATGCATGCAAATAGCCACGTGCAGTTTGACACGTGTACAGTGTCATACACGTGTCAAACAGTTAGACACGTGCATTTTGACACGCGTGATACGCGTGTCAAATGTGCATGTCACGAACTGCACAATTTGACACGTGTATTAGAATACACGTGTCAAACGGTTTGACACGTGTATGAAAATACTCGTGTCAAAACGGTTTGACACGTGTATTCTAATACACGTGTCAAACCGTTTGACACGTGTATTCTAATACACGTGTCAAATTGCTTTTTTTTTTTAAAAAAAAAATTCTAAATTGTTAGCCACGTGTATACATACACGTGGCTAAATGTATTGCTTTAAAAAAAAGAAAATTGATACATGCAGAACCAGTTTCGAAACTTGTTATTTTAAAATATTGCTAAAATATTGCTATTTAAAATATTACTATTTAAAAGAAAATTGTTATTTAAAATATTGCTAAAATCAAAAATATTGAATATTGCTATACGAATTCGAAACACATGCAGAACCAGTTTCGAAACTGGTTCACTTAGAACTGTCCGGTGGTCGTCCACTTAGAACTGGCTGGTGGTCCGGTATTGACGAGAGAGAGAGAGAGAGAGAGCGAGAGACAGAGAGGGCGAGAGACAGAGAGATAGAGCGAGAGACAGTGTTGACGTACGGAGAGCGAGAGACAGAGAGCGAGAGAGTGAGAGAGAGCGAGAGACAGAGACAGAGAGGCGAGAGACAGAGAGCGAGAGAGTGAGAGAGAGCGAGAGACAGAGACAGAGAGGCGAGAGACAGAGAGCGAGAGAGTGAGAGAGAGCGAGAGACAGAGACAGAGAGGCGAGAGACAGAGAGCGAGAGACAGAGAGCGAGAGAGTGAGAGAGAGCGAGAGACAGAGAGCGAGAGAGTGAGAGAGAGCGAGAGACAGAGACAGAGAGAGTGACGGAGAGCGAGAGACAGAGAGCGAGAGAGTGAGAGATCGAGAGTGGGTTGGAGTGGCTGTGAACCTGCGTGAGAGGGAGGGCTGATCGGCTCGGTGAGCTCAGGGGAACCCAGCCCTGCCCCCACCTCGCCGAGTTCCACTCCAGGAACGGCGCAAAGCCGTTCCGGGCCCTACAGAACTGCCTCCGAGTGAAACCGGCCACCCAGCAGGTACGCTGCAGTCCGACGGAACCCGACTGACTTCCGGCGGCTCCAGTGATCTTCCAGCGAAACCCGTGAGGAGAGGATACCAGAACCGCGACCCAGCCGGCCCTCCGGCGTGACCCCGCGAGAGACAGAGAGGGCGAGAGAGAGAGGTGAGAGCGCGCAGAGAGAGAGAGAGAGAGAGAGAGAGAGAACGAGAGTACTGTATAAAACAAAAAACAAAAAATTCTTTTTGAATGCCCATCAGGTGGGCGCGGGATAATTCCCGCGCGCCTACCTACACCATTCCGGGACGTGTATTTAAATACACGTCCCCAATTGTTAAAATTTTATTTAATTAAAAAAATTATATTTAAAAAAAATAACATTTTGACACGTGTATTTAATACACGTGTCCAATTGGACACGCGTATTAAATACACGCGTCCAATTGGACACGCGTATTAAATACGCGCGTCCAATTGGACACGCGTATTAAATATGCGTGTCCAATTGTTAAAATTCTATTTAATTAAAAAAAAATTATATTTGAAAAAAATAACATTTTGACACGTGTATTTAATACACGTGTCCAATTGGACACGCGTATTAAATACACGCGTCCAATTGGACACGCGTATTAAATACGCGTGTCCAATTGTTAAAATTCTATTTAATTAAAAAAAAATTATATTTGAAAAAAAATAACATTTTGACACGTGTATTTAATACACGTGTCTAATTGGACACGCGTATTTAATACACGTGTCTAATTGGACACGTGTATTTAATACACGCGTCCAATTGGACACGCGTATTTAATACGCGTGTCCAATTGTTAAAATTCTATTTAATTAAAAAAAAAATTATATTTGAAAAAAAATAACATTTTGACACGTGTATTTAATACACGTGTCTAATTGGACACGCGTATTTAATACACGTGTCTAATTGGACACGTGTATTTAATACACGCGTCCAATTGGACACGCGTATTAAATACGCGTGTCCAATTGTTGAAATTCTATTTAATAAAAAAAAAATTATATTTAAAAAAATAACAGTTTGACACGTGTATTTAATACACGTGTCTAATTGGACACGCGTATTAAATACACGTGTCAAATTGGACGCGTGTATTTAATACACGTGTCCAATTGGACACGCGTATTAAATACACGTGTCAAATTGGACGCGTGTATTTAATACGCGTGTCCAATTGGACACGTGTATTACATACACGCGTCCAATTGTGACGGCTGTACAATTAGACACGTGTCTCATAAGACACGTGTCAAATTGGACGCGTGTCTACAGTAACCGGTACTGTAGACACGCGTCCAATTGTCAGTATTTTTGTAGTGACTCAACAAGAGTAAAAATCCACCCACGTAGACCAATGTGTGCAAGGGCGGAGTTTTAGCCCCTTCCTTGGGAGTGGAGCGTGCAGTGAGTAGGCAATGTAGGTGAATCTCCGTTACCCCCACCGCCCTTCTCCATCTTCTCTTTTTCAGTAATTATATTGAATATGATTTTAAAAATAACACGGATGCAGCATTAGTGCTAATTAGTAGCTACCTCTTTTGAAAGGTAAGTGAATCAAATTCATTCACACTCGCCATACCAGCGTGAAAGTGAACCCCGCTTTCTAATGTTGATAATAATTGTAAAGCTTAATTGTGTCTTAGCTGTAGTAGTTGAGAGATAGGACATAGACTTTAAAGGGTTACTTGAAAGACTTGGTTGTGCATGGGAGACCACTATGGCGTTGACGTGTGGCGGTGGGCTATGAGTATTTATTTGTCTTTGTATTGTTAAAGCACGTAATTGGATTAGAGAAATCCTATTTGGTTGACTGATGTTGTATAGCAAACACGGGGTCACAGTCAAATTCAGTCTTTACAATTTTTTTAATAAGTTTTTACTGATTCAGACGCTGACTTTTAACGTTAATCATATAAAAAATTAAAAAAAAAAAAAAAAAAAACTGGTCAAGTTCTTCAGATTTCATCACCCATCTTCTCCCCCCCCCCCCCCCCCCCCTCTCTCTCTCTCTATAGATTAACGTAAACCTGCCTGCATCGCCTTTCAAATGAGTACGTAGGCCCGATCTATATATAGTCTCATTGTTTCCAGTACAGATATATATATGGAGATCTGAGTACGTTGAGAAATCGACAAAACAGATATGGATAGCAATGAATCAGCTAGATCTAACGAAAGAAAGTGTTCATGTAGAGGAGAGACTACCTGGTAGGAGGAGTTGTTGGAGTAGCTATCGTCACTATCTCCACCTTTCATCGGATATGCTTCAGACGGTTTCGATGTTTGCTCCGCTGCCATCTCTCTCTCTCTCTCTCTCTCTCTCCGGGGCTGATGTATTAACTATTAACTCTATGCCTCTATTATACAATTAATATAGAATGGCCAAAAAGTCAAAGAAAGCGCATGTAGTCTTCGGTTGTCTAAAATTGTGACGAGTGGCATACTCAACTTCCACATGCAATATCTTAGGATATTTAAAGAGGAGTAATGCTAGCCCTACCCCTAACTTTGACTCTCAAATCTACACACCCGTTAGTTAATTTTTTTTTTTTTTTTTTTTTTTTTGTGCTTCACTCTCTCTCGTACAACGAGAAATAATTGTCTTTAAGAAGTAGCTCAATCGGCTGGAGACCATACCTCATGAAGCGGAGGTCACTAGTTTGAATTTCCTCTCCCCCTCTTGTATGTGGACATGTAAAAAAAAAAGAAAAAAAAAAAGAAAATGAGAAATGATTGAGAGGACCTTTAACCGGCTCCCTCTCCTTTTAAATAAAAAAATATAATTTTATTTAAGAAGTGTATTTTTTTGTTGTTCTATTTTTCTTTTTTGAATATAATTGTTTTTTTTTTTAATTTAAAAGGGAAGGGCCCGGTTAAAGGTCTTCCTTAATCTTTTCTCATCGTAAAACTCAAAAATTTATCTTGAATTTGATCAAACAAAGTATGTTGTCAAAATAATGTGGAGAAGGCATTGATTATATTCTAGATGACAAAAAAAAAATAAAAAATAAAAAAGGAAAAAAAAAGAAACAAGGACAATCCACTGTGACCCTTGGGCCCGGTCAAGGGGTTGTAAAGTAAACACATGTCCTAACAATTTGCTTTGGATCCATTACTTTGGAGACGTGTGTCAAGCTAAATAGGCAGTAAAATTATTATTTATTTAAAAATTTTACAATGGAAAAGACTCAATTTAAAGGCTTGAAATGATGTGATTACACATCGACAACTGCTACCTGTTGATAATTTGAGAGTTAATTGTAATTTCACCGGCTTGTCAGGTGTAGCGTGATGTTCAGTCTGGATCTCGTGAAAGATAGCAAAACAGTAGTCTTAAATCTAGATTTGTCAGTGCTTCAATTGATTTTGCATTTGTAAATTTCAATAAGTTAGAAATTCTCCAAAAAAATCAAAATCCTTACAAAGAAGACTAAAGAAGAAATAACATTAACGTTTAATTTCTTGACAAATAATGCATATTATTAAAACATAAATTTAATTCTACAAAACTCATATTGATAGGGGATGCTAAAGTACCTGTGCTCACGGTGGCTATCAAATTCTCAATACGGCCTGAAGCAAGAACTTCATGTTGGCCTGTACATGAATGTGATAACCTTTAAGATCATAACAGTATAGTACAAGAAAGAACACTAAAATGCCAGAACAAAAAGGAAAAAGGAAAATTAAGAAAAATCTAAAAATTAAGCTAAATATTGCATGTCCACAACATAGTCGTCGCACACATACGTTGTTACTTCAAATCAATGTTATTAGAAATCATGTATATTATACTCATGTTCTGTGTTCATGTCAACCAACTTAATAGGGCATAAAATTGTAATTCTAAATAAAAGTTTCTTTCAATATAATGCATCATGGACGATTCTGGGCGTAGAGGTTGTATTTCTTGCCCATCTTGGTGGTTGCTTCAAAACTGAAGTCTCTCCGTCTTGATTGAATAATAGACTAAAAAAATTCAAGTTTACAAAAATGGATGGGTGCTCTGTTTCTTCCCTTCACATTTCTTCCCCTTTTGTCTCTCCGTCTTGTTCTTCCTCTTCTTCAAAACCATTTGTCTCTCTCTCTCTCTTTCCCTGTATTCCTTTGTATGAGAAAACAACCTTCGTTCTTAGCAACAGGCAATGCCCAGGAAAAAATAAAAAGGAAACAGGAAATGGAATTTCTGAACTCTGATTTCTGGGTCTCTCTGTATTTTAGTAACCCGGCCAATTCTTTTTGTGAAACATCAATCAAAATTTGACCTTTTGGTTCTCTTTCTGAATCTGAAATTTAACTCTAAACCCACTTGTTTAATATACTGGATGAACGATAGTAAATAAAAGTGAAGAAAATCTTGAGGTATCTTTAAGCGTATGAATACTTCCCCACACATCCAAATCTGAAACAATCTGCTCAAAATAATATGGGGTAATTACCTTTTCCCCCATGTACTACCAAAAAACACGATATGCCCCCATGAACTACCAACTTGACCGAAAATGAGCATTCAACTTCCACTGTTACGCACATTACCCCCTTCCATTAGTCTTCCTGGTTAAAATAGACGGTCAAAGACGGTCAACGGTCCCGACCCTTTTTATCCCCCGTTTTGCCCTCAGCTGAAGTGGAATGAAGAAAAAAATAAAAAGAACAAGAAAAAAGAAAAATAATTCATAAAAAAGGAATCAAAAGACAAGCTTCTTTCATTTTCGAAGCTTGTCTTCCATTTCTCTTCCAAACTTCAAACAGCCCTAGAGAGAAGGAGGAGCCGACTTCCAGAAAGAAGAAGGAAAATGTCTTGTTCAATGAATAGCGAAGCAACCTCTGTGGAGCCCATGTGTCGTTGTGGACTTCCGGCACCTTTGAAGACCTCATTCACTGAGGATAATTTCCTCCGGTTGTTCTACGGTTGTGTTAACTTTGAGGTGATAATTATTTTTAATAGATCTGTAAATTTCCTCCGTGATTTGAGGATGTGATGGGTTCTTCACTTCTATTTGTAGACAATGGGTAATTTTTTAAGGGTTTGAAAGTTTAGATCTTAGGTCTGGATTCTTGTTGCTGGATTATTATTAATTTATTTTTTTTTGTTCCTTTTTTTTGGACAATGGATAACTGAAGTTGAGCTATTTTTTAAGCTTCTGAAGTTGAGCTTTTTTTTAGAGTAATATAGTTATATATTTCGATTATCCAAATTGGATTCGTTATATTTTATGTCTTGCTGTCGATGTAACAACATTGTTTATGGAAAGAGATGGATGATTCACGATATTGTACCAAACTAGAAAACCCTAGATGTTTTTTTTAACATCTACGAACTTTTCAAGATATTGTACTAAACCAGAAAACCCTAGATGTTTTTTTAACATCTATGTCCCTCTGATTTGATAGTATGATGAGATTACATCTAATATCAAAGCTCAACTCAGTTCTCTTCTATTCCTGTTTTTTTTTTCCCTCATGGATGGTCCAATGTTGTGCACTAACAGTTGAAAATAGCATGTAATATTGGTGCAATGTTGATGGATTTCTTAACTTTGTTGAATATTTTTCAAAACTAATAAACTAATCCTCGCTTATTTTTATGGCCTGTAATTTGAGTAGGCCAGTCGCTCTTGTGGATTCTTCCAATGGAAAGAGAGTGACATGTGTGACCATGCTAAACGAGTGATGGGTCGTTTGCAACATAGGGACGCGATGCTGAACAAAGAGGTTATAGAGTTGAAGGCCAAGCTAGAGATTGAAGCAATTCGATATGACATGCAAGTGAAAGTTTCAAAGACAACTAGTCATCTTTTGGCATTTTCTTGGATTTTTTTTGTTGTCTTTGTAGTTGTATTTTGGGGCCAGTATCATGGTGCATGACATTTGTACTACAAACGGCTACCATGAAACAAAATGGCTTGTGTATTTGTAATTTTGGAACTTTGTAATGACTAGTTCATTGGGGCCAGTATCTAGTGATGACTAATGTATTTGTAATCTTTGTAATGACTAATGGCCTTTTTGCTCTATGAAATGGGATGTTCATTTTGTTGCATGTGATTATATTATTAGTAGCTATCTGAATTTAATTCGGTTGGTAGCTATCTGAATTTATTTTGGTCAGGATTTGTCAGTTCATGGTGGTATTGTCACAATCCAAGGTAGTTCATGGTGGCATTGTGACCATTACATGTAGTTCATGGGGGAATATGCAAATATTTATCAAAGTATATAGCATGCAAATTTTATATTAGCATCAACACACGACCCACAATGTGCCTACATAAATCAACATAACCTGTAATTCTCAATTTTCAACCTGTAAGTATCATATGAACAACTACAGCCAACATAATCAACATAACCAATATAAATCAACATAACCTGCATATTACCAATAACTTGTACAAAAAACCAACATAATCAAGTTTTGTCCAAGTACAAAAAACCAACATAATCAGTTCCTGCATATTACCAATAACTTGTACATAAATCAACATAATCAGTTCCTGCATATTACCAATAACTTGTACAAAAAACCAACATAATCAAGTTTGTCCAGTACAACATTCAAAGTTTTGTCCAAGTACGACTACAAATTGTTCCTGCATATTACCAACAACTTGTACAAAAAACCAGAAATAGTCATTTTCCTTCCATACTTCCAACAACCAACAATAATACAAACTGATACATCAAGCAAAGACAGTCTCCAAAAACCCATCAAGGCTGCCATATTGGTCTTTTTCCCTTGTCTTTTGCTTCACTCGTTGCATACCCTTCTCCACTGTTGGTACCACCACTCTTGTTGCATTTCTTGCTGGTTCCCGAATGAAAACTCCGCCTGCCCTGGCCGGTTGTCGATTGAACACTGCTGGTGCGGTTACTGGTTGACCAGCATCACTTGTGAGGTCAACAGTTGGTATCTCTTTGTTTGGATCGGACTCCTTAAATGTTGCTAACAATCTACCAGACTTCCTGCGAGGTCCAACGTGGGCAGTTGTGGGCTTCTGAACCTGTGCAACACATGATGAGTTAGAAACTAAAAATCTGTTTACCTATAGGGGTGTAAATCTGTATTGACTTACAGCTATTTAGTTTCCTTTAGGTGATGCTCGAGTATGCACTGAGGGAGCTGGAGCAGGCTGCACCGAGGGAGCTGGAGTTGTCTTACTCCTTTTGGTAGAAGCAGGCTGCACCGAGGGAGCTGGAGTTGTCTTACTCCTTTTGGTAGAAGCAGGCTGCATATGCAACATACAACAATTAGAAATGACTTATATTTGTAATAACTGCACTCAACTTAATGATACCTACACCAACAGTAGTATATGCATGTCTCCTTTTGGGCCTTGAAATAGGTAGTGCAGATGCAGACGACTGTGTAGGCTGTGAAGCATCAGGAACTGGCTGAGAAGGCATCTGAACACAAAAGAACTAAAGTTAGTAAAATCATTAACTCGATTGGCAATGACATTTGATTATAAGCATATATAAAACCGAAAACAGCCTTACATCATCAAAGCTCAACTCCGTTGCAGTACTCGTGGGTACACTTACTCCTGAGCTACTACGAGTGGACACTCTCTTCCTCCTAGTGCAAGTCCTGGCGTTGTGGCCAACCGCTCTGCACTTCGAGCATCTCATGGTTACACCACCTTTCCTCATGCAATATGAATTTTTTGGCTCCTCGGACCCCTTCTCCTAATCTTCTTTGGCCTTCCTGGGGTAGGTATAACAATAGGTGGATCCACTTCATCTTGGCCGATTCTTATCCATTGGTCCTCGCTTGGCACTGGGTATATCATTGGGTCGTATGCCTTCCTGTAATTTTCGACACTGTAATACTGATGCAGGTACTACTCAGGCTTGGATGAGTTATGTAAGATGGCTGAGATGGCATGTGGGTATGGAATGATAGTCATGTCCCACTGCATGCACGCACACGAACGATGCGCCAGGTCGACGACAAATGTGCCATAACTGCACTCAACTTCGTATAGTCCATCCCCAGCATAATGTGCAGTGCACTCTGCAGCATCCTTTCCACATTGTTCTAACTTCGCCACTATCTTCGGGCACCATTCCCCAACATACTCCCTAATTCCCTGCCTTTTCTTCTGGTACCGCCTCATCAACTTCTTCCTGATCATCTCTAGCATGGTAAGGATTGGCTTGTCCCGTGCTTTGATAATATACGAATTGAAGCACTCACAGAGGTTGTTCATTACCAAATCGCACTTCTGGCCTACGTCGAAATAAGCCCTAGCCCAGGTATGTGGGTCAATCTTCTCCAAGTAAGCATGTGCGGCTGGACTCATCCTCTTCATTGCAGCCATTTCCCTGTCAAATCCATGAATATTATAGGCGGAAGCTGCCTTCCACAACTTATCCTTCAAAACCAATCCTTTATGCCCATCACCCCTAAAGTTCGCACATAAATGTCTCAGACATATGTGATGCGGGGCGGTTGGTAGCACATCCTCGAAACTAGGAATCAAACCCTAGGCACAAAACAACATAATACAAATAAATAATAAATAATAAATAAAAATCAGTGAAAAATTATGAAGAAACAACAATAATTTAATATTGAAACTAAGCAAAGTAACATACCTTTTGCCTATCAGAGATGAATGTCCACCCATTACTTCCATTTGGACCAAGGTCAGCCACCAATGTCTCTAGAAACCAACTCCAACTGTCCTTATTTTCAGCTTCAACCACAGCCATGGCAATGGGATAAATGTTGTCATTGGGATCTCTCCCAACAGCAGCCAACAGTTGCCCCCCATAGCGTCCCTTGAGAACGCATCCATCCACACCTATCACAGGCCTAAAAGCCTGTCTGAAACCGTCTTTGCATGCTGCCAAAGACATATACAACCGTAGAAAAGTAGGTGGGACATCTAAAGTAGTCGTTCAACTTTCATCAACATTGTACTCCCTCTATTTGTTTGCCTAACCGTTGCACAATAATCCCATAGCCGCTTGTACTGCTTTTTGTGCTTACCTTCTATAAATTCTTTGGCTTTCACCTTAGCACTGTACAGTTGCCTAAAACTGACATCCACATTCCATTTCCTTTTTACATCGTCATGGAGAGCTGTAAGTGGATAGTTTGGCTGTATCTTGAAATTGTGGAACATCCTGTCCGCAATCCACCTAGAAGTTACAATTGAGGACTTGTAATATCTTGTACACCGGTGGTCAGGGTTCAGTGACTTAAGTATAAAAGTCATCTCACCCGGTACCAATGAACCATAAACTCTCCAAGGACAACCCTTGACATTATTCCTGCAGACTCCAATGATCCGGTCCCCATCATTTTTTGTGAACTGAACATCCTTTCCCCTGAACAAATTGTATTCCCTCACAACTTTCCTAAATTGAGCTGCTGACTCAAATGACATGCCCACATCCAAATGCGGGTCTTCCATGTCCACATCTTCGAATTGAGAAACCCTAGTAACACACCGAACCCCACTAGTCGCCTCAAACTCCTCATCACTTTTAGGAGGACTTACCAAAACATCACTTCTGGCCAAATTAGAGGATACCTCATCCTCTTCCTCATCATCCAACAATTTAGACGGATAGCCTAACCCACCAACATGAGTCCTATCTTGTTGGGCTACCTCTTCATGGCCACCATCCTCACCCTCCTCCTCACCGGAATCACCACCCTCCTCAGAATCACCCTCCTCATCAAAATAAGAATCACTATCTTCTGATTCGTCAGGTACATCCCATGCATCGTTCTCATCATCACTCATCAATGCCCTCCAGTATGGGTCATTTACATCCTTCATCCTCCTTTCCTCAACTCCATCATCCTCACCCTCTTCAACCTCACTCACATTTGGTACTAATTCATTAGCAGACTTTGAAAAAGCAACAATGTATAGCACAACAAGTTTATGACCTAAAAATACATCAGCCATTTTCACGACATCCTCATCCGAGGTTAACAAAACTAACCCGTCTTCTAATTCTTTACCGGCCTCACAATAGTAAACAAGGTCACTTGGATGGTATCCAAATTTTTTAACTACAGTTTCGATCTCAAAAAATGACAGACAATCCAAGTCATAAGGTTCTTCATACAACCCTATATTCCCACCAACATACGTGCACCTATGTCGCCGGTCAAACCGGCCCCCATAATGAACCCTAAAAATCACATCATTGCTTGCCATTGTATATGCCGGCTTCTTGACACTACACATATAAAATATAATCTGATATGAGTATTTACTAATATGTGTATGAGTTGCTTGAATTCATTTATGTGTTAACTTAAGTTTTTAAGAATTTTTTTTTTTGTTGTTAGGGTAAATTTTTACTACATGTGCTTACCTATCATCTTCATATATATGAAAATATCATTATGTTATCAAACCCTAGATTAGAGGTATTTTTATTAACTCCAGGTCTAGTATACATATATTTCTGGAAAAGTAAAAAGTTAGTCAAAGTGTTTATTAATTGTTAATGCTTATAGAAGCAGTACTGTACTTTAGATACAAAGTAAAATTTCAAGTTGTAAGATTCTATAGAAGCAGTACTTTAGATAGTAGTTTAGATACAAAGTAAAATTTCAAGTTGTAAGATTCTATAGAAGCAGTACTTTAGATACCTAATTGTGATTATTTAATGGATTAATTGTTAAATCTGTTCTAAACAATTAAATAAACTCATCAGGTTGAACGAAATGTAATCTACACATTTTAGACAATTGTAGACCATCCTATTTTGACCTTTTCCCCCCTTTACGAAGACATTCGGGACCACCTAAGAGAAGAGGATAAATATAAACAAACAAAGTTGTGGACCACCGAAACATATTTTTTAGTACAAAACCATCCTATTCCCAACGTTTTCCCCATTACAAAGACATTCGGGACCACTGACAAAGGGAAAACACGACAACCTGCAAGACCACTACAGGAAAAAAAAATCAAAAAAAGCAACAAAAAAGTTAAACAATCAACAAAACCATCGACTTTATCGCACAAAACAACAACAACCACACAGAATGTCGGAGTGAAATTTTGCTTTCACTCCGACTTCGACAACAACAACACACTTTCTTATTTTAATGAAAAAGTGAAAGTCGGCCGATACCTGAAACAAGGGTGACCTTTAAGTGCGAATCTGGGTTTGTTCCAATTTTTTTGTATGAATCCGCCGTGCGTCAGGTTCGAAGTGCAAGTCTTTGGTTCTAGAAGATTTCTAGGGTTTCTAAGTGTAGAAGACGGGTTGTGCGGCGCTCAGTGAGTTAGGTCACTCTTTGTCTTAGTTCTTCACGGGCATTTCAGGTTTTTTGGATGATAAAGTAAGGGCATATTCGTAATCTAACACCCCATCATTTACAATTTCGAACGGTATATTTAGGGAGGGTAATTTCGTCCTTCATTCCACTGCAGCTGAGGGCAAAACGGGGGATAAAAAGGGCTGGGACCGTTGACCGTCTTTTACCGTCTATTTTAACCAGGAAGACTGACGGAAGGGGGTAATGTGCGTAACAATGGAAGTTGAATGCTCATTTTCGGTCAAGTTGGTAGTTCATGAGGGCATATCGCATTTTTTGGTAGTACATGGGGGGAAAAGGTAATTACCCCAAATAATATGCTACAGCCAAATCTGGGCCCCGGTGGAGGTCAATGTCAACTAGTGGAAATGGCGCCGGCGAAATAGGTCAGCCGGCCGGAGAGAGAGAAGAAAAACGAGAGAGAGCGTTGGTTCAGGGAGAGAGAGCGTTGGGGTTAGGGTCATTGTTTTCAAAGAAGAAAACGAAAAAGACGAAAAGCAAAAATCTGATGCAGTAATGCCGGTGTAAATAGATGGGTGCGGGAGTTGGGTTAAGCGTAGCATTTCTCATATTTAAAATGTATTCTCGAATTAGTTTTTTATCAATATTTTTTCTTTGGTAGAATATTTTATATTTTTCTTATTCTATTTCTTTTATAAGTTTATTTTCTACCTTATTTAGTTTACTATTTTTTCTCACTATTTATTCTCTATATAAGTAGAGAGTTATATAATATTGTTTAATATAGTAAATACACATGATGTAGTTTATATGTCTTTCTTTATTTCCGCTCTCTTTTCCTTTTCTTTTATATTTTTATATTTTATATGTATTTCTACACACCCCCTCAAATGCTACCCGGATCCATGGTTTCTTGGGTTGAATTTGATTAATTTTGCACCGAATTTCAATTACATAAATGTTGCCTATATGTTTGTATTGCAAAAAATGTTCACATTTTGGTTTTTTTTCCCCAATGTGTTATCGTTGTTTTTTAGGCGTATTTGGTGTGACTGTGACATGGGTACAGTAAAGTTTGTGTAACAAGTACATTTTTATCTTATAATTACTTCAAAATGCGGATATGGCAATCTCGATAAACCTTTTGATCCATTTCTTATTAAAAAAAAAATTAGTAACACCAACATATCACACCGCTATTTCACTATTATATCTCATTATGTTGACACAGTATTAGCAACTCACCATTTTTTTCAATAATGGCTAATCTAATAATTGATTGATAACGTCACGGCAATATATGTGGTATGCATTTGCAATTCCTTGCCTGTGGTTTACATTCCCATAGTCAAAATTAGGTGGTTTTTCGAGGAATATTATCGAGGTTTATGGATAATTATCAAAGGTTTATGGGAATCAGCAAGATCAAGTCATTTTTAACATCATGTACAATGAAATGTATAAAATGTTTTATGCATGAAAAGTATGGCATGAATTGAATTGCAGTTGCATATTTCAGTGATTTACCATGTTATCACGTAAAGAGTTATTATATGTATGATCGACTATGATGCAATTTGTGTAATGGAAATGAAATAGTTAGGCGGGATTATCTAAAAAGCTATGTATGACAGTATGATAAAGAATGAAAGAAAATATAGACAGTAAAGAAATTAAGTATTGAAAGACATCGGTACTGTGCGGTACATTATGTTATGGCGCTATGTATAAGCCATGAATAAGAGACTGTACATGCAGCACACTAAACTATGGTTATGCGAAGGTATGGCATAGATTCGATTCATCCACGAACCCTAGCAGGCTAAGCCCATAGGGTTCCAAAGAGAGTAGATGCACGAAGCCAGTCCTATGCCATATTGGGAGTACTACAAGATCCACAACCTTGACTCTGAGTTAATCATAACGATGATGGAGAAATGAAAGATAGTACATGCAGAAAGTAAAAGTTAGTAATAAAAATACGTATAGTAAAAAAAAAAAAGTAAAAAAAAAGTAAACAACATAGTTACATAGTTTTACAATAATATGGAATGTTTTCAACATAGTTTTATGGTAAAGATAAATATGTTTTACGAAATGATAAAGTATTTACAATATAGTTTTAAAGCAAAGATAAATGTATTCTTTGAAATGAAATGATATAGTAAAAGAACATATTTTAATGAAATGATAAAGTATATTTAATTTAGTTTCCAACTTGATTCTCTTTATGCAAAACCATGTCTACACGCATTCAAACATGTTACAAGGTCAAAATGACAAAATCTTAAGGATACATTTGGTACGCATAATAGCTATCCCATTAAAAAAATGAAGATGATAAAGACAACAGTCTCTCTTCTATAAAGCGAAGCAAAGCGCTAACATAAAACCAAATAACTATTTATAGTAGGCATGAAGGAGCTAAATGAGAAACGTTAGCAATTTACTAAAGTTTGTTTGGAGTGGTTGGTGATCCAGAAAATGTTGTGTTCAATAAATCCTCTTAGTTGTTGGAATAGATATTCATTTCCCTTCATTTGGTGACAACATATTTGTACGCTAGAAATTAAAATCAACAAGCTGCATCGATCTTGTCTAACAACTATATCAAGAAAGCGCCTCAAAGAAGATGCCCTTATTTTACGTTTGACAATAACTTCATTACAAATGACAAATTAAGAAGCTAATTAATCAGTTGCTTTGCGTTTAAGAAGAGCAAAGAAATTAATGGGGCTCCCAGAGGAGACTTGTTGGTCAAGTTTCTTTCTAACCAAGTTAAAGAAGTCGTTTAAAATCGCTTCTCCAAAATGTGCCTTGATCAATCCTTCCGTTGCGGCTCGCAAGTGAGAAGTCATTATTTGGGTTTTGGGAAGGCTACCAAGTTCTCCCATAGTGATGAGAGGCAACTCCTCCATTCTCTCTATGCTAAAGCACCCATTTCCATCCACTGCAGCTTCCAGTTCTTCGGGAGACATGTTATATACTGGTAAATTAAAGGAGTCCACTTCTTCCTCTTTAATGTTTCCCTGAACAAAACAAAAAAGGAAAAAAAAATAATGACGACATAGTTTCATATAATTTGAGAAGATGCAGAAGAAAAGAATACGTAAGAATAAAAGGCTTTCAGAAGCGTAATTGAGATTCAGTGCAATTGTGTGAGCAATATGGGCATGCAATTGTGAGAGGACCCTTGTGGAGCCCACCTGTCCGGATAGATATTCGAGCAGCCTTAGACTGCTCAGGTAGGTAGATCCTATAAGAGATTTTCACAAAATTACCTGCCCAAGAGTATGGGAGAACAGCGAAAACACCTCTTAAATGTTATGTTCTTTGACTAACTGAAAACATTTCATGTTGACAAATATTTTATAATGTGTCAAACACTCAAAAATAGGAACAACAGTTTCCGTAAAATTTTTACGATGGGGCTATGAAAATACAATAGAAACTTGGGGTAGCTGATGATTTCTTACCGTCCTGACCATGTCCAAGAGGCACGACTCCAAGAGGCTACTCGTCATACTTTGTGTAGTTTGAGAATGGAGGGTTCCATTGCGGCGGCCGGAGAAGAGAAGTGCGATCAATCCTCCGGTCACCAACTCTTGAGCCCTGGCTTGCAGAAAGCACTCCATGTCTTGAGCAAATTGAGTTTTATAGGCCTTGACAACTTCATCTTTCGAATTTGAGCAGTAGATTCTCCCTTTATTCCAAGCAGGGGAGGTTTTGTCAGCAACCGATTTTGGGACTCCGGAAAGCCAATGGATGGCATTAGAAGCATGAACGAAGTGCAAAGATGCATTGGGAAACAAGCGGCTGTAGAAAGAACCCGCCACGACCGCCACATAATATCGCCTGTCCGGCGGGAGGGATGCAAAGAGTGTGTTGAAATCATTGGAGACGTGATCGTTGAAGAAGACTTGAAATTCAGGGAGCTGAGAATGGAGTTCTTGGCATTTGTACTTCAACTGCACTGCCTCAATTATGTTTTGCACTGCGAAAAATGTATTAGGCCCAGTGGAACAACCTAAATCTGCAATTCGAAAGGTGGTTGACAAAACAAAGTTGGTTGCGTCAAGCTTTTCAGCAATTGATTCAGTTATTAGCTCTTTTGCAGCATCGATAACTCCTCTCTGAAACAACGAGATTTTGTTAGAAAATAAAGATGCGGGAATTTAGATTAGTAATGTTATTTAGTAGACAATCATACTATGCTCATACGTTTGGGATGATGTGAAAAAGAAAAATCAATAGCTGATTTTCACGGCCACGTCACTACAATCGTATAACAGTACTATACTAAATAGCATTTTTCATTTCGGAATTAAAGAAAGTATAGCAGAAAATTGTTTGGGAATGACTGAACTATGGCGAATTTGAATCGATTTCTGGTATCTTAATACTGTTAATCTTGTAATCTGATGATGTAACTAAACAATATTAGACCGAGGGTTACGTGAAAGGCTTTGTCGTGGGAGACCAGCGCATTGAGCTGGCTCACTATGGCGTTGACCTGTGGCGATGGGCTATGAGTATTTATTTGTGTTTGTATTGTTAAAGCACGTAATTAGATTAGAGAAATCCTATTTGGTTGACGGATGTTGTATAGCAAACACTGGGTGACAGTCAAATTCAGTCTTTAAATTTTTTTTATTAAGTTTTAACTGATTCGGACGCTGATTTTTAATATAATAGTCTACTGAATATCTTAAAAAAAAAAACTAGTCAAAAGTTCTTCAGATTTCATCACCCATCTTCTCTCTCTCTCTCTCTCTCTATAGATTAACGTAAACCTGCCTGCATCGCCTTCCAAATGAGTAGGCCCGATCTATATATAGTCTCATTGTTTCCAGTACAGATATGGAGATCTGAGTTGAGAAATCGACAAAACAGATATGGATAGCAAGGAATCAGATAGATCTAACGAAAGACAGTGTTCATGTAGAAGAGAGACTACCTGGTAGGAGGAGTTCTTGGAGTAGCTGTCGACGCTATCTCCACCTTTCATCGGATATGCTTTAGACGGTTTCGATGTTTGCTCCGCTGCCATCTCTTTCTCTCTCTCTCTCTCTCTCGCTCTCTCCGAGGCTAATCTATTAACTATTGCCTCTATGGCTCTATTATACAATAATATCATGGCCAAAGCCAAAGAAAGTTAGTCTTCGGTTGTCTAAAATTGTGACTAGTGGCATACTCAACTTCCACAATATCTTAGGATATTTAAAGAGTAATGCTAGTCTTAGTCCCAACTTTGACTCCCAAATTTATACACCAAGACGTGGCAAGTGCCACATCATTTTTTTTTCACTCTATCTCAGAAAACTCAGAAATTCTCTCTCCTTTGTCCGTTCTCTCTCTCTCTCTCTCTCTCTCTCTCTCTCTCTCTCTGTGTGTGTGTGTTTGTCGTGTTCTTTGTCTTCATCGAGATTCAGGAGTGGGGTCAAGATCTGGGGCCTCTGCAAGTGGGAGGACAGCTTCATGGGTATGATCTTTCCGTAGCTGGGTCGATTTCCCCCGGCATCAACGGCTCAACGGAGCAACCTTCAAATTTCCGGCTTCTGTTGCGTTGGTCTAGTTCCATCGGCACCCTTCTTGGTGGAGAAAGAAACGGATACCAAAGATATGAGAATAGGAAATAGAGGTAACACAGATTTTAAGTGGTTCAACCTATGGCCTGCATCCACACTCTAGCCGACATCGACTGCTATAGTCGAGACTTAAACATCAGTGATTTTGGCTGTTATCGGCTACTATGGCTAGAATTTGGACATCGGCAATTTTGGCCGAAAGTAGGTACTATGGACGAAACCTCTTTGGGCTATTTTTTTTTTTTTTTTCAACAAATTAAAAGAGAATTGGGTGGGTGGTATTTGCTGGTAGAAGAAACAATTAGTGGTAATGTGGCATGTCATCCTGACAAAGAGAGAGACTCACGTGGGTGTGAGAAGAGAAATAATTCGAGCATAGGATGAGAAAATGTGGAAGGATGAGGAAACCCAAGAAAAAAAAAAATTGGCACACGATGGAGATTTGTGGGCATTTTGATTTTGGTTATTTGAAGATGCAAAATGATGATTGAACAAACAAAACAAAAACAAACATTGGCACAGGATCGAATATCGTTAGCCTATAGCTCTGATATCATGTAAGAATTAATAATTTAAGAAAGATATGAGAATAAGAAAGACAAATGGAATGAAGATGATTTGGTCTATGACTCACGTCCACACTTGATAGCCTTTTCTTAGCTACATCTTTCCTTTATATATTTGATTGTATATAAAACTTTATTTATAGAACGGCCATGGACTCGGAGGAGGCCGAGAAGTACATTCAGCTGGTGAAGGAGCAGCAACAGTGGGGCTTGCAGAAGCTAAGGGTGGGGGAGGGGTGGTGGGGGGTTTAGTTACAAGGTGGACCCTTATTGTCTTCGTTCAAAGGATTATGTTGTGCACAAGAAGGTGGGTATTGGGCGGTTTGTTGTTTTTAAATGTAATGGGTTTTTATTTAATTGCAGTCTGGAGAGACTGGTTGATGTGGATTTAGGTTTTCATTTCTTTCCCCATCTTGGTGGTTGCTTCAAAACTGAAGTCTTTCCGTCTTGATTGAATAATAGATTAAAAAATTTCAAGTTTACAAAAATGGATGGGTGCTGTTTCTTCCCCTCGCATTTCTTCCCCTTGCTGTCTCTCTGTCTTGCTCTTCCTCTTCTTCAAAACCATTTGTTTCTCTCTCCCTATATTCCTTTGTATGAGAAAACAACCTTCGTTCTTAGCAACAGGCAATGCCCAGGGAAAAATAAAAAAGGAAACAAGAAATGGAATTTCTAGACTCTGATTTCTGGGTCTCTCTGTATTTTCGTAACCCGGCCAATTCTTTTTGCGAAACATCAATCAAAATTTGACCTTTTGGTTCTCTTTCTGAATCTGAAATTTAACTCTAAACCCACCCACTTGTTTAATATACTGGATGAACGATAGTAAATAAAAGTGAAGAAATTATTGAGGTATCTTTAAGCGTATGAATACTTCCCCACACATCCAAATTTGAAATAATCTGCTATAGCCAAATCTGGGCGCCGTCGGAGGTCAATGTTGGCTGGTGGAAATGGCGTTGGGAAAACAGGTCGGCCGTCCGGAGAGAGAGAAGAAGAACGAGAGAGAGAGAGAGAGAGAGAGAGAGAGAGAGAGAGAGAGAGAGAGAGAGAGAGCATTGGTTTAGGTAGAGAGAGTGTTGGGGTCATTGTTTTCAAAGAATAAAACAAAAACGAAAAAAAGAAAAAAGAAAAATCTGATATGGTAATGCCACGTCAGGATGTAAATAGATGGGTATAAGGAGTTGGGTGTAAACCTAGCATTTCTCATATTTAACATGTATTCTCTAATTAGTTTTTTATCAATATTTTTTCTTTGGTACACTACAAAAAAAAGTTGCAATTCGCCACTTGCAATCTGTCACGTGTATTGGGCCCATACACGTGGCAAACTGTTAGCCACGTGTCGGCAACGTGGTAGATCCGTTTGTTGCAAAATGTACAATTCACAACGTGTCCACGTTGCCACTGTGCCATGTGGATTATTGTCCATGTGCCCACAATTGACCACGTGGTTTGCAGACACGTGGCCGACAGTCTGCCACGTGGACCATAATCCACGTGGCCGACTGTGGCCACGTGGATTGTTGCATCTGCCACGTGGCAAAATGCAATTTTTTTTTTCATTGGTTTAGGTAGAGAGAGTGTTGGGGTCATTGTTTTCAAAGAATAAAACAAAAACGAAAAAAAGAAAAAAGAAAAATCTGATATGGTAATGCCACGTCAGGATGTAAATAGATGGGTATAAGGAGTTGGGTGTAAACCTAGCATTTCTCATATTTAACATGTATTCTCTAATTAGTTTTTTATCAATATTTTTTCTTTGGTACACTACAAAAAAAAGTTGCAATTCGCCACTTGCAATCTGTCACGTGTATTGGGCCCATACACGTGGCAAACTGTTAGCCACGTGTCGGCAACGTGGTAGATCCGTTTGTTGAAAAATTTACAATTCACAACGTGTCCACGTTGCCACTGTGCCATGTGGATTATTGTCCATGTGCCCACAATTGACCACGTGGTTTGCAGACACGTGGCCGACTGTGGCCACGTGGATTGTTGCATCTGCCACGTGGCAAAATGCAATTTTTTTTTTCAAAATATATATATATATATATATATATATATATATATATATATATATATATATATATATAAATCCATTTTTTCCCCAAAAATATCACAAAAATATTAGGACAAAATTTGAAATTTACCATAAATACAAAATCAAATTACGCACTTCAATAATTATAAATCCAACACAACAATAAATTATGTACTAATAAATGTTATTGTTATTAACAAAACAAAGTTACACAAAATATCTACAAATCTGAAGGCCGTCGTTCCTGCGGATCACGAGTTCCCGTACCAGGCGTGTACTTGCCAACAGGTGATTGTTGTGCAAGGGACGGTGTAGCAGGCGATGGTGTCCCGACTGGGGAGTGCTGGCTTAGCTATCATCCAATAGGCGACAATGGACCAATCGTTTTCGCATTAACTGCAAGTAATGAAAACATTAAAAAATTTGAGTATATGCATATCAAGTCCATAACATTGATTAAAAATAAGCAGTTTACACAATATTAATCATATTTGCTGATGCACTACTAACAGATGACATAGTACCTCCGTTTGCAGGTGAAGGCTGCTGAGCACCAGGGCTCGCATGTGATACTCTTATGGAGGTGAGCACAGCCTCGAGGTGTCGCATGCGTTGCTCCAAGGTGTCATTCCTCTCGATCTGAGCTTGTTGCAATGTCTCCATTGTCACAATCCTGCCCTCATGTATGGAGCATCCCCGAGATGTACATTGGGATGGTCCTCCTTGTCAGCGAGCCCAGTATGAGAAACACGTCCCACGTACGAGAGTAATGTTTAGCCCAACCTGCCGAACTCTCCCCGCGTATTCAGGCCTCCCCATCGCCTGTTCGTACGTGTCGTTCGGTGCCCAACGCACCATGTCTTTTGACACGCTCTGAGTAGCGGCAGGATCACTCGATAAACCCTGTCTCATCTTCTCCTGTACGTTGTCAACATAAAATACACATGTAGTCAATATATACTTTATCACACGCATAACTTAAAAATATTAGTAAAATAGATCAGTAACATACGCATAGGACCCGTGTACGTTCGTTCGAGTGAGTGCCGTCCTTCCTAGTGTGCGTCTTCACGAATGACTCCGCTCGAGTGGGGGTCGAGCTAGAAGTAGTTGCATGTCGCCATCCAATTGAAACAAACAACAAATAGTAATATTAATTTTTTAAAAAATAATTAGATACAAATATTATAACATCTACATATATATGTTCATACCTCATCATGATTAAATCTAGCATAGCTTTTGGATCCCAAGCAATGGGGGAGGTCGTTCTACTCCCGCATCCGCTTCATCCGTTCACAGTTCGCCTACGCAGTGAACATTTCATAATATTTAAGCATTGACACACTTAAAGTAGAAATAAAATTAATTGAACAGTTATTGAAAATACACATAATAATAATACAATCAAAGACCTACATATCATCTTTCGCTCAGTACACCAATCCCTCAGCAAGTGCTCCACATCTGTTTTGTCATACTTCTCAAAAACTTTGTTCGGCACTCTTGCACGTATACTTTCGGGCGTGTCATTGTCTCGAATATGTAGCTTTTTTTTAAATGAATGCTTCCACGAATGGTGCTTACGTCCAATATCAGCCCACGCTTCATGTTGTGCCTTGCGCTCATCTACAGCTATGGGGAGATAAAACTCCTCCTGCACATGCAATTTAAACATTAATTTTATAAGTTAAAAAAAAAAAACATAACCCAAAGTTTTTAAAAATAATTAAATAAATTAGTTTCAATACCAATGTGTATTTTCAATAACTTTCTTAAACATACCATCAACGCCTCCCACATAGCCTTCTTAATCTGCTTATCTACCCTCGCCCATTTGTCCCGCATATGTATGTGAGACCCGCTCCTCACAAGCATTCCTATAGCACGCCTAAAACGATTACAGGCTCGTCCTATTGGTTGTGTCGCAGCATTGTATTGCAGTACAATCTTTTTTCCACCCGGGAGTACCCAATTCCTCTCAGGGTCTCTGACCATCTTATAATAGATGCTCCCATCTGGATTGTACCCTAACCAAAAGAAAATAAAATATTTAAGTTAATATAATAAAAAAATAAATTATATTAAAAATGATATAATTTATGTTATTTCAAACTTCATATTAGTTGGTAATATAATATGGGATTTAATGATGTATAAATATATACTTACCCATCAACCAAATCTGGTCAGTCTGTATGCGCTGGATCACTGGGTCATCTGCATGCTTCTTGCCAACCCCTTCCCCCTGGGGAGGCTCCTAGTCGTCGTCGTTTGAAAGCATATCCTGGGGGCTATCGTGGGGCGGCTGATCGGGACCCAACATCGCAAAGTCGCCCTCATAAGCCATTTGGCTCTCCCCTAGATCCGACCCCTGACTCTCCCCCGAAATCGATGCCTAGCTCTCCCCAGGCGTCGGACCCTGGCTCTCCCTCGGAGCCGGCATCTGTCTCAGGCCCGGAGCTGGCATTTGGCTCAACCCCAGCTATGGTAGTGGGAACCTGTCATCCTGTATCTCACTATCAGATCCACATGGCGTAGGTCCTGACCAGGGGATATGTGTGTACGGCATATTAGCTTAGAGTGGACCGATCCCATCATGACCCTCTCGCACCCACCATCACATGACCCAGTGAGGTGATCCCTAGCTACAAGAACATCTGCGGCATAGAATATGGAGAACAAGAATATCCAGCGGTGCCAGTCTGCCCGTGATCTGAAGTGGCCATCCCCGCCGTACCTGGCAGGAATGGTCTATAAGCGCCATCTGGGTGGTGTGGCCACGGCACAGTATACAGTGACCCCTGGGCTGTGGACGTGATCGTGGAGGGAATGGGTAGGCGTGGTGCCCGATGTGCATAAGGAAGAGGTCTCTGATCCATCGAAACCTACGAACAAATGTAGACAAATTATTAAACACGTTAAAAGTATAACTACCCAATTATATATTAGTAAGGAACATGCAAATTATATAATGAGATTTATGCAAATTAGACAATGATCGCATTTATTAATTACTATATGTTACAAATTAAAAATGTGTATTGAATTTAAGCGAATTGTACCAGCAATTAATATTTATTCATCTAACGGGGGCTTCAATCAGATCTCTGTTGGGCCTGTCGTGCTCGAACTCATCATTCATATCATCTAGGTCACCAGTGGTTAATACGAGTGGCTCGGACTCGTGATAGGTTTCACCTGCATCATGACTCCCTTCCCCCTAACCAACGTCGTACACGTTCCTCAGTTTAATTCTCACGGCACAAACCCAATCTGGGTTCCTTCCATCTTCGACGTAAGATACTTGGTCTACCTAAGATGTTAGCACGTAAGGCTCATCAGTAATCAGCTCTCCACTATGGACAAGGTGGTTGAAGTTGACAAATACTAGGCCATAATCGTCTATCCTGAATCCCCTGTCTCTTGTGGGGTCTACCCAGTCGCACTTGAATAGGACGTACATAGTCCTGTCATAGTACTCGACCTTAACTATATCGGTTAACTTCTCGTAGTACGTTTCGCCTTCAACGGTTGGCACACATAAGCCGCTATTTTCAATCCTCCTTCTCACATCATGGGCAAGCATGTGGAACAGTCTGCCATTGACCATGTACTTGTTATACTTGACTGCTATCTCCTTCAGCCCTCTACAATGCATAACCAATTTGTGACCCAATTCCTCCATACGTTGATCGTGAATTCCATCAACCAATGTGTGTATTACAAATAATAGAAACCACATTGGTTAATGTTAGTTTGTAATTGGCCACATTCTGTTGGACAAAATCACTTCTTGGTAATGATGCTTTTAAACAGGGATTCCGCTATTCAAAGTGCTTCTAGAAGATTCTGCACAGTCTACAAATCAGAAAAATTGGATCCCCTGCAGCCATTCGGAAGACGTGATATACCATCCGGACGCCCAACTATCCAAAGCATCATCCGTTCGGACGACGAGAACTTTTCGTCCTGACCTTCCTCTGTGTCGAGAAGCTTTGAACTGCTCTAACTTGCATCCTTCTGGATGTTTCAGCAGCACGTCCGGACGACACTCAGTGTTCGACTAGCTACAGGATTTCTTTCCAAAACACGGATATGGGAAAATCGCTGCAACCATCCAGAAGACGTGGATTCCTGTCCGCACGCGCTCATTCATAAGGCAAGTATCGCATTCAAAATCCAGACATCCGGACGTGCGAGCATCAGATATGGAAATTGTGTGCATCAGATCAACCGTCCGGACGACCATTCCCTTGGTCCGGACGCGCGAGCATCAGATATGGAAATTGCATGCATCAGATCAACCGCCCAGACGACCATTCCCTTGGTCTGGACGCACGAAGACTTGGTATGGAAATTACTTGCAGCGGAAGTACGATCATCCAGACGACAGGGCAACACTGTCCAGACGTGGCTCAAATCAGGAAAGAATTTCAGCGAAATTTTGGGAAACCGATCGCACAGTTGTCCGTCCGAAAGTCCTATGACTATCGTCCGAACGGCGCCTAGGTTTTATCAAGCTAGACGCTCATTTGAACCTGCAGCCTATAAATAGAGGTCCTTAGGCTTGAGAACAACAAGAATTCGGTATTGAATTCCTTTAGAGAGTTATATTGTAAGGTTAGTGTGCTGAGTTAGTGTGCTGAGTTAGTCTCTCTAAAGCCATTGTTGTATGTGCTGTTGCTGTGCTGATCTGAAGTCTATTTTAGGGGTTGGCCCTAAGGTAAAGGATTCCATTGAAGACCCCTTCAGGTAGGAGACCTGGTTGGGAGACGTTCGTGTTAGGCTACACACTATAATGCAAGGTACGACCACTGCATCAGGGGTATGTGAGTGTTACTACTTTGTAACTAGTCTTGTCTTCTGAATAGTGGATATCCTGGGTTTGGCTGCCCCAGAGTGGTTTTTCTCATATTGAGTTTTCACTTTTTTAACAAAATTCTTGTGTTGTTTAAATTTCGCATTGATATTATTTTATTAACACTTTGTCCACACACACACTTGTTTATATTAGAAGTCAATCTTTCAATTGGTATCAGAGCTTGGTACAATATGAGAAGATTAAATTCTTGAGTGTTATTCTGTTTGACTTCCACCATGTCTGATTTGAGTATTGATAAAATTGCTTCTATTTCTCATGCTATGTCTGTTCATAGAACTATGTTCATTAAACCTGGCATGTCTCATAATCATACTCAGTTTACTTGTGAGGATAAAAGGGCAAATCATTCTATACCTACATGTCACCACTGTGGTGTTAATGGTCATATTCGCCCCAATTGTTTCCATATTTGTTCTCAAAAACCTAGGAATAAAACTCATGCTCCTAGAAAAGATGAACCAGGTTTTGAAGAACAAGTCAAGAAGTTAAGTGATCAAGTTAAGCTCATTAGTGAGAAGTTAGCTTACCTTTCCCCTAATGAACAAAGATCTGTCTTGATAAATAACAAAAAGAAAGCTTCCAAACAAGTTTGGGTTAAAAAGGAAGATAATTTGTGTTTAGTTATTCATACTGCCCTGAAAATTCTTGATATTTGCTTGTGGTATTTGGATAGTGGCTGTTCTAAACACATGACAGGTGATAAGACTCTACTAAAAGAAGTTCAGATGGGCAAAGGAGGAAGGATCACATATGGAGATGGAAGCCAATCCAAGGTTATTGGAAAAGGAATCATTGACATTCCAGGTCTTAGAACATCTCAGGAAGCTTTGTATGTGGAGGGGCTCAAGGCTAATCTCCTCAGCATCAGCCAATTTTGAGACAATGATTTGGTGGTGCAATTCTCCAAAAAGGAATGTAATATATTTGATAGCAGTAACAAGTGGCTTATGGGGGGAGAAAGAACTGCTGACAACTACTATGGTCTTCCTGGTCACACTACTAAACCTCAAATTTTTTGCAATAAGGCAACCATAGATGACAGTGAACTGTGGCATCAAAGGTTGGGGCATCTAAATTTCACTGATATGTTGAAGATTGCTGGCAAAGATATTGTCAAATATCTGCCCAAAATGGAGAAGACTGGAAAAGGAATCTGTGGTTCTTGTCAACTAGGGAAACAGACTCGAGCGGCTCATAAAAAGACCTCAGGTATTCAAACTTCTAGAAATTTAGAATTACTGCATATGGATCTCATGGGTCCCACTAGAATTGCTAGTCTAGGTGGGAGAAGGTATATACTGGTAAAATTGTAGATGATTTCTCTCGATATACATGGGCTATTCCTCTTCGGGAAAAACCTGATGCTTTTGATGCAGCTCAACATTTATTCAAGAAGATTCAGGTTGAGCAAAATTGCCAGATTATGAGAATTCGCAGTGATCATGGAAGGGAATTTGAAAATTCCAAGTTCAAAGAATTCTGTCTTTCATATGGAATCAAGCGGGAATTTTCTTCTCCTATCACTCCACAGCAGAATGGAGTTGTAGAACGAAAGAACAGGGTAATTCAGGAGATGGCTCGTGTGATGATCCACTCAAAGAATCTCACTCAACTTTTTTGGGGAGAAGCAGTTAATACTGCATGTCATATTATCAACAGAGTCTACCCAAGACCTGAAACAAACAAGACTCCCTATGAGATTTGGCGAGGCAAAAAGCCCACAGTAAAGTACTTCAGAACTTTTGGAAGTAAATGCTATATACTTCGTGACAGGGAGAATCTTGGAAAATTTGATCCCAAAAGTGATGAAGGTATATTCTTGGGATATTCCACAAACAGTTATGCTTACAGGGTTTTCAATAAAAGAACAGAGACTGTGATGGAATCTATAAATGTTGTTATTGATGATGAAGAAGTTGAGAGACCAAGCACCGGGGAGGAAAATCAGCTCGATTTAGCTAAACCGTCAGCAACTTCAACTGACATTGTCAAGGCTTCTTCAAGTGTGTCTCTGGCTGAATCTCCTTCTACTCCCACCGCTTTGGATACCATTGCCAGTGCTTCCGAAGATGAAGATACTCCTGTAAATCCTCCTAAGCGGTCATGGCTGAAGCTCCCAGTGAAGTAGCCAATCTAGTGTCCTACAACTGCTACCTTGCTCAAATAGAGCCCAAGAAAGTTGAAGAAGCTTTACAGGATGAAAGCTGGGTGTCTGCCATGCATGACGAGATCCATCAATTTACCAAAAATGATGTTTGGACTCTGGTTCCCCGACCTGCTGAACAGAATATCATTGGCACCAAGTGGATTTTCAAGAACAAAACAGATGAGCATGGTACAGTGGTCCGGAATAAAGCATGTCTTGTCGCCCAGGGATATACTCGTATTGAGGGAGTAGACTTTGATGAAACTTATACCCCAGTTGCCAGGTTAGAATCCATCAGAATACTCCTCTCCATTGCTTGCCATCTTGGTTTCAAGTTGTATCAAATGGATGTAAAGAGTGCATTTCTAAATGGTATTCTTCAAGAAGAGGTTTATGTAGAACAGCCGAAAGGATTTCAAGATCCTCACCATCCCCATCATGTGTTCAAGATGAAGAAAGCTTTATATGGTCTTAAGCAGGCCCCTTGGGCATGGTGCGAGCATTTCACCACATACCTTTTGGCCAAGGGATTTACACGGGGACAGGCTGATCGTACCTTGTTTATCAGAAATCATGGTACTCACAAGCTCATTGCTCAAATCTATGTTGATGACATTATTTTTGGAGCTACTTTAGACTCCCTTGCCCATGAATTTTCTGAGGAGATGAAGCAGGAATTTGAGATAAGCATGATTGGTGAGCTGAACTACTTTCTTGGTCTCCAAGTCAAACAAACTGCTGAAGGCATTTTCATCTCCCAATCCAAGTATGCTAAAGATTTGGTTAAACGTTTCGGCCTAGATGGGAAGAGTTGTGCCCGAACTCCCATGAGCACTAATGTTAAGATCAGTAGTGACCTAGCAGGGAAACCAGTTGATCCATCTCTATACAGGAGTATGATAGGGAGTCTCTTATATTTCATAGCCAGCCGACCAGATATTGCCTTTAGTGTGGGAGTTTATGCTCATTTTCAAGCAAATCCTAAGGAATCTCACCTCACTGCAGTCAAGCGTATCATCAGGTATGTAAATGATACTCTTCTTTATGGCATATGGTATTCCTGGGAAACAAATCTTGTTGTTGCAGGATATTTTGATGCAGACTGGGCTGGAAATGCTGATGATAGAAAAAGCACCTCGGGAGGATGCTTCTATGTGGGAAACAACCTCTTAGCTTGGATGAGTAACAAACAAGCCTCTATATCTCTCTCCACTGTTGAGACTGAATATATTGCCGCGGGAAGCTATTGTACCCAATTACTGTGGATGAAGATGCTGCTAGGTGACTACGGATTCTCTCAAGGTACCATGATTATCAATTGTGATAATACTTGTGCTATAAATATTTTCAAGAATCCAGTTTAGCATTCTCGGACCAAGCACATCGACATCAGACATCACTTCTTGCGTGATTTAGTGGAATCTGAGGTAGTATCTCTCTCCTTCATTCCCACTGAAAACCAATTGCCTGACATTCTTACCAAACCTCAAGATGGTAGCAGGTTTGAGTCTCTTCGGAAAGCCATTAGTGTTTGTGACATGTCCTAGACATGCTTTTCCATGCTAGGATAAGACTTTTGTTGTTGTGTTTCTTAAGTCTTGTCCTCTACTAGCATGATGTTTATTGAAAAAAAAAATTGGGGAGTTTTGTAGCAGGGTAGTTCTTTCAAAGGTTTGTCAGCTATCTCATGTATCTTTTCTGGTTTATTAGTTCATTGTGCTTTGATTAATTATTCTTACATATGGTTGAGAACATAAGTTTGACATATGCCAAGTTTTTCCGCTCACTTTTTATAATTGATAGTTGCTTTTCTCATGTGATGACTCCGTGCACTATCCTAGGCTCCCCAAAAGGTGTGCATTTTCCTCTCTGACTTTTTTCTTCTGGGTACTCTAAATAAGGGAGATGTTTTTGACAAGATGGTTAAATTAACCAAGATGCTAGTTGAACGTAGAACCTAAAAATTCTTGCACTCTCTAGATTGCAGCATAAAAAAGAATCAAGCAGTTACTCTATGAATTATGTGCTATGTGCGTATATTCACTGCTTATGTGCTGAATTAGCAATATACCTTCTCCTTCATGGTGCAAGTAAAATCTTACCTTGTCCTTCATGGTACAAGTAAAACAATTGGGTGCTGCATCTTAAGGGGGGCGTATCAGATGAGGGTAGCTAGGCCCTAGTAATTAATAAGGTTTGACTTTTGACTAATCTTTCTTGGATTTTCTCTCATGTTTCGATAATCCAG
Organism: Alnus rubra; assembly: GCA_028654335.1. NCBI lineage: Eukaryota > Viridiplantae > Streptophyta > Magnoliopsida > Fagales > Betulaceae > Alnus > Alnus rubra. The sequence goes on along the minus strand of JAJPGS010001622.1, from coordinate 653,460 downwards.
TTGCTCTTTGTCATATTAGCAAAATTCAATACCTTTTGAGAAATCCTTCACAGACACACGCATTGCATGAGTTGAGCAAGCTATTTTCATTATTATGTTTACAGGGAAATCTTTGCCTATCTTATACTTGTCTATCGACTTTATGTTTGCATAATTCTGACTTGCTCTTTGACTGATTTTTCAGATTGAGATACATGCGTGTACTACTATACTTGTGAAGGACCTAACCTTGTTGCTCTTCTCTCCTCTTTTCAGCAAGATGTATTTTTATTCAGTCTGTTTTTGTTTAAACTTTTGGATGTTATTACTCTGTTTACCCTGGTCCTTCTGAGGCCTTTAGGGGGAGTAATTTTTGGTGTGTTGGTGTGGTTGATTTCTATTACTTTGTTTTACCCTTTGTCCTTTCGTGACGAAAGAGGGAGTAATTTTTATTTGGATTGGGATTGTATTTTTAATCGGTCAAGTGATTTTTGTCGCTGCAACCGTCCGGATGACGTGGATTCCTGTTCAAACGCGCTCATTCATAAGGCAAGTATCGCATTCAAAATCAAGACGTCCGAACGTCAGTTCTCTTGGTCCGAACGCGCGAGCATCAGATATGGAAATTGCGTGCATCAGATCAACCGTCCGGACAACCATTCCCTTGGTCCGGACGTGCGAAGCCTTGGTATGGAAATTACTTGCAGCGGAAGTACGAATGTCCAGATGATAGGGCAACACCATCCGAACGCGGCTCAAATCAGGAAAAAAATTCTGCAAAATTTTGGAAAACAAATCGCACAGTTGTCCGTCCGGACGGCGCCTAGGTTTTATCAAGCCAGATGCTCATTTGAACCTGCAGGCTATAAATAGAGGTCCCTAGTCTTGAGAACAGCAAGAATTCGGTATTGAATTCCTTTGTGCTTAAAGAGTTATATTGTAAGGTTAGTGTGCTGAGTTAGTCTCTCTGAAGCCATTGTTGTGTGAGCTGTTGCTGCGCTGATTTGAAGTCTATCTTAAGGGTTGGCCCTAAGGTAAATGATTCCATTGAAGACCTCTTTCAGGTAGGAGACCTGGTTGGGAGACGTTCATGTTAGGCTACACGTTATAGTGCAAGGTACGATCACTGCATCAGGGGTATGTCAGTGTTACTACTTTGTAACTAGTCTTGTCTTCTGAATAGTGGATATCCTGGGTTTGGCTGCTCCGGAGTAGTTTTTCTCACATTGAGTTTTCACTTCGTTAACAAAATTCTTGTGTTGTTTAAATTCCGCATTGATATTATTTTGTTAACACTTTGTGCACACACACACTTGTTTATATTAGAAGTCAATCTTTCAGTTAATTACGACATGTAATTCCTATCTTAAATTACATTGAACATGCCACAGATAAATTTTATGATGAAATACCACTATTTCCTTACATATGCATGGTACCATTTCCAGAACTGCTCATGATGTTGGGCTTCAATAAGATCGTCCGTAATGCCTCTAGTGCATGATCGCCTAAGCGCGTCCTTATTCATCCTACATTCAGTGAATATAATTATGTACTAATTATTATTCAAAAATGGATTTGAATCAACATTCTATATAAACACTACTTACATCCAGAAATGAAGGAACTCGTCAGAGTTGAACACAATATAACGGTGAATCTGGTTCATTGTCAAATGGTTCAGGCTAACTCGCGTTCCTGTGCCCTTTGAACCATCAGGATTTCTCTGAGGTCTGTTGTGGAAGGTTGATGCGTTAGCTAGATACCACGAACAGAACGTCACCAGCTCGGTCGCTATGTAACCCTCCACAATGTACCCTTCAGGGGCCACTTTATTGCACACATTAGATTTGAACCCCCCAAGAATCCTGGTGTACACATGCACATCAACTTAGTTGGAGTTTGTCAAACCAATACATCCAAATAATTAATATATATATATATAGGGGAAAGTACACTTTACCCCCCCGATGTATCCATCCATTAGCAATTTGACGCCCAATGTTTAAAAATTTGTAGATGACCCCCCTGACGTTTACCATGTGTGTCAATCTGGACCTTCTGTCCATTTAGTCCGGCAAAAGTGACGGAAAGAGGGTCACGTGCGTTGCACATGACCACTTAAAGGCCAAAGTTCCAAAATTACCCTCAAGTGTTCAAAACGGTGAGTTTCGTCACATATAACTCCAAAACTTCAAAACACATCGTTTCATTTAACAGAAGCTCGTTCATGAACTCTCCATCGCCTGGCTTTGCAAGCTCTTTGCCTGAGTTTTGTTCCCGACTCCCCCACGTGGTCCGTTGCCACGAGATCTTCGAGAAACTGTCTGGCGACATCGTTATTCTCATGGAGCACATGAACCTTGGCACCTTGGACTGCTGCTAAAGACCCACGGGACCTTCTCCAAGCCAAGCTCGCCGATGTGGCGCGACAGGTTCTTAACGAGCTTAACTACCTCCACGGTCACAAGATCATTCACTGTGCTTAGGCCATTTCCCATTTCTGCCTCTTGGTCAGAGACCCGACTGGGAGACCCTGATGTTCGCGATTTGCTTCGGCGACTCGCCTAGCCTGCCAGAGCACGCGCCGGAGGGGTATCAGAGCCTCATCCAATGTTGCTTGCAGAAGGAGTCGAGTAAGAGGTGGTGGACGGTGGCTCAACTCTTGACCCACCTGTTTGTGTGTAAAGATCCGAGATGGAATTTTTGGATCAAACAAAAAGATTGTTTCAGGAGATGGAAAATGCTGATGGTCTTATCCCATCGGAAAATGCATTCGCCTCGTTGAACAATGAAACTTATGATCTAAATAGGTTATTTTCTTCCTTAATTTCATCTGGAAATTCACATAATGGAGACCTTAATGCCCTGCAAGGTGACAGCTTTAAGGAGCTGATGGGAGAAGCTTGTTTATCAACAAATCTGATTCAGTCCTCCCATTCCTTATCCGCGATTCATGATGAAAGTATGGCTCCCATGTTCAGAGATTTGGCTCATCCTAGTAACCAATTACAAACAGGTGGTACAGAAGCTCAAGTCTTGCTATCTGATAAGCTTAGTGCTCAGTTCCATCAACTGCAACCCGCCACATGCATCATTTTCATTGTTGCCATCCATACTCTCAGATTGTATACACACGTTCAGATTGTACACACTGCCACATGTCCACCCCATGCAAACACGTCCATGACCACCTCCTCAAAACCGCCATTGATAGGTATTAGATCACTGTCAATCCTTCTAGTGCGAGCCAGATCAAAGAGTCACTGACCCACCCCATGCAAACACGTCATGCAACATATATGATCTCCTTTTCTTTTTAACAGGCACGCGCGTGCAATGGAAGGAAGAAAGAGAAGTAACTTCTTGCTAGTCCCACTCACTACTCTCAACTATCTAGTCCCCAGCAACAACAAAAATGGGAATGAATTCTTGCTTTCACAAATACATCCAATCGTGATCACTGTCACTACCTTAACTCTGTAACTTCCATATATTCAATGGAATAGCCACAGTCAAATTTATCCTGAAAAAAAAAAATACATTTAGTGGTATATTTTACACAATTAACTAAGGAGTGATATAACTGTACGTATCATCAAAACATGAAGGAAACGTGTAGGAAGTGGCCTCTGTTTTGCTTGGGTAAAACATGGGTGAAACAGAGGAGTGTTAATGGCGGGGAAGATGAGCAACGTGGGTATAATTGAGCATGGGTGAGGTGTCAAGAACATGGGTAACATAATCTTGTTATGGGTACTGTTTTTGTTTTGTATGAGTAGCGTTGTGGTTTTTTTGGTGTCCATTGGTGGTGGTAAAATGGTGAAAAAGAAAAGTGGGAGCTTATTTATGTATATGATGGGGGTAATTTGGAGGTGCTTCACTTCAACGAAGACCAGGGCTTCACCTTATGGCAACTCCTGGAGAATATTTCCAGGCTGACAAAGCTCAAATCTATGGTCTTGACAACATGCATGGTGTACGGTCAGATTCCTGTGGCAATAGAAAGCATGACATCACTTGTTGATCTTGAATTGAGCGAAAATGTTGTTGACAGTGTTGGCCTCTGTTTTGGTTGGGTAAAACAGGGGTGAACAGAGGAATGTTAATGGCCTCTGGTCTCTCTGGGTTCTGAAATATTACCTTCTGGTTTCACTGTATAAGCATGCGTAATGAACATTTATTCGGTTTTCATTTGTAATAATTTGTTTGATCAAGTTATAACAAACATGTTCTTTCACTATATAAGCATGCGTAATGAACATGTTTGATCAAGTTAGCTGGGGGATGCCCACCCATGGCTGATGAACTGAATGTGGATGCATTCTTGGAGCAAGCTCGGTCTTATGACAAAGCTTCTTCTAGCCCAGTTGCTTTTGGTAACGTATGGTGCAAGTGAGTTGCAATAGCTGCCACCTCAAAAATAACCAGCATTGGATAATCGCAACTTTGGTTGAGGTATTAAGATTAGAAGGTTCCGTCACTATTGCTCCGATACAGAAGGTCCCGGAGCTTCCATCTCTTGGACAAGCCGGTCGAGAGGCTCTTCTTGCGTCTATCGTGTGAAGAAGAAGCCTTTGCGGCTGATTCTGATGATGGCTTTGTTGGGGCCACACGCAGTAGGTCACTGGGTTGGAGCCCTTCTAGGTCGTCAGCTTCGTTAAGACCAAATCCAAGGACCTGAAATTTACAGTGATCTGAAGAAGGTGAAGCAGCCGATATCGCCGGGCGTCCAAGGTAGCCGGAGAGGTCACCACGTTCTCTAACTTGGGAGGTCACCACGTGCAAAAAAGGAAAAGAGAAAATGGAGTGTCTATGAAACGCACCATTTTGGACTGGGGCAATTTTGGAATCCTGTGGCTTAAAAGGTCATGTGCAATGCACGTGATCCTCTTTCCGTCACTTTTGCAGGACTAAATGGACGGAAGGTCCAAATTGACACACATGGTAAACGTTAGGGGGGTCATCTACCAATTTTTAAACATTGGGCGTCAAATTGCCAATGGGTGGATACATCGGGGGGGTAAAGTGTACTTTTCCCATATATATATATTCAGATTTTATCTCTCTACCAGGTACATCCACCTATACTGCAAGGGTCCGTCGAGTCTACATCCGTGCACAAGATGCACGACCAAGTGGACCATGCTGGTAAAAAACCCTGGGAGAAATACCTGTTCCAACTTGCACAAAGTGATATAGACGTCACCCTGCAATCGGTCCATCTCATCTTGTGTTAACTTGGTTGAGCATATGCCTCTGAAAAATGCAGACATCTCCACAAGAAGTCTAACCACTTTGTCTTGCAGTGACTAGCGCAATGCAATTAGAAGAAGCTGCTACATCAGTACGTGGCTATCATGGCTCTTTAACCCCGAGATCGAACGTTCCTTGAGTTGAACACACCGTGAAATGTACGAGGCATACTCGTCTGAGACTCTCACATTTCGAAGAATTTTCAGAAAGTTTTCTTTGTCCTCTCTGGACATCGTGTGGCAAGCAGCGGGAATATATGTTTTTCCATTTGTGGCTGTGAACGGATGCAATTTAGGTCTCAACCCCATTTCTTGTAAGTCTAGTCATCAGAACCTGCTGCACCCGTCTTCCACTTCTTCCGCTTCTTCCGCTTCTTCCTACCCGCATTCTCATCCACAAATGCAATTTTGTCCAACTGTTGGAGGATCTCGTCCCTGCATGGCACATTTGGAGCACATTCTAATTCTTCAGTACTGTTAAATGTTCTTCTGTTCAGTCTCCACAGATGCTCAGTTGGCAAGTATCTCCTATGCCTCATATAGCAAAATTTCTTGCCGTTCTTCAAATATTTAAACCTTGCCGAATGCATTTAGTAAGGACATGCCTTCACACCCCTGTTAGGCCAACCGGATAAATCTGCATATGCTGGTAAGTCGTTTATTGTCCACATCAACTGAGCTCGCATATTAAAATTTTCATCTTTGAAGCATCAAATGTCGTACCCCTACATTCCACAGTTCCAGTAACTCATCAATCAATGGCTGAAGGTAGACATCGATATCCATGCCAGGTGAGCTCGGTCCAGGATAACCAGTGATAGGATGAATGACATCTGTTTCATGCATATCCAATGAGGCAAATTGTACGGTACAATCAATACGGGCCATGTGCTGTAGGATGTGCTCATGTTTTCGAAAGGATTAAATCCATCAGATGTCAAACCAAGATGTACGTTCCTACTGTCTGCCATAAAATCTGGATGTAGAATGTCTAATGATCTCCATGCTTCACCGTCGGCCGGATGCCTCAATACGCCATCCCTGGTGCGGCTTCTGCATGCCACCTCATATAGATAGCAGTATGCTCCGACATGAAAAGCCTCTGTAGTCGTGGGATGAGTGGAAACACCTCAACACCTTCACTGGCCGTTTTTTCTTCAATGATATGGGCTCGCCATCCTCGTCTAAATGTGTATCAGCCTTCTACTTAGATTCTCCACATACAACACATGAATCTAAGTCCTTGTTGTATTTCCAGAATAACATACAGTCATTACAGTACGTCGGGATCTTCTCGTACCCAGACCCATGTCACTGAGGAACTTCTTCCCTTGTATGTATTAATGGCAAGGTCTCATCACAAGGAGGCAACAACTGATTAATAAGCTCGAGAATATCAGAGAAAATTTTGTTACTAATACCTCCAACACACTTCAAGTTGTACATGTGTACAGTAGGACTAAATTTACTGTGCTTGGTACTAGGTGAAGTGGCTTCTCGGCAGTCTTTAGCAACTCGTAGTACTTCAACGCATCCCCTCTAGAGGTTCCTTCATTTACTGCATGCGGTGGCTACTGACGGCTTCCCTAACATCGTACATGCCGAAGGCGTCACACAACTTGGCGTGCATGTCACCACCCTGTTCTGGGCCTCCGCGCTCTTATCTTCACCCTGTTCTGGGCCTCTGCCCTGTTCTGTGCCTCCACCCTGTTCTGTGCTACCGACGGCCGAATCTGTGGCCACCTGCCTCGAACACTGGCCCAGAACAGATCGGCTGATCGTGGTCTCACCGTGCATATACCAGAAATTGTATCCTAGGGTCATGCCCCTACACCCGTCAGGTGGGCAAGAACGTAATCTGGAGAGTGGCGTGCTTATTTCGACAGTACCTACATGGCAGTAAATTTTATCATCGACGCGTACAATTACTAATGGCAAATGCTATGAACGCTCTACACCCGTCATTATACTGTGTCGTATCCCACGTGATGACATCCAAGACTTGTCCATTTCTCTATGTATGTGAATTAACATACCGAAACAAATTAACAACTTTAATTTGAGCAATTAAAGTGCTTAAATTTATTAGAATAAAAACTTTAAAAAAAAAAACGTGGTCGTTGCTCTTGTTTTAATGTCACATCTGTTGTAAACTGTTGATTCCGCGTATTGTTTTAAATTTTTAGAACCTTCTCACATCAACAATGAATTTTTTAATTTTTTTCGAAGACAGTAAAATTCATCTATATTAATTGCACCATCGCAATTTTTATAACCTTCTGACATCAACGTTTAAACTTAAATTAAAACAAAAAAACAAAACTTAAAAGAAAAAAATGTAAGAACGTGGTCGATCCAAATGTTTGTTCCTGGCATTTGTTTTAAACTGTAGATCCCGTATATCTTGTTAAATATGCATTGTCATAGGGTCAATTTTTTTATTTTTAATTTTTTTACTCGACGACAGTAAAATTCATTTATATTCATAACACCTACCATATATTTTTATAACATTTTGACATCAACAATTAAAAAAAGGGCAAAAAAAAAAATAAAAAAACCAAAAAACCAAAAACAAAACTTAAAAGATAAAAAATGTAAGAACGTGGCCAATCAAAATGTTTGTTCTTGGCGTTTGTTTTAAATTGTAGATCACACATATAATGTTAAATATGAATTGTCACAGGGTCTTTTTTTTTTTAATTTTTTTATTTTTATTCGAGGATAGTAAAATTCATTTATATTTGTAGCACCTACCATATATTTTTATAACATTTTGACATTAACAATTAAAAATTCAAAAAGGGAAAAAAAAAAAACCAAAAAACCAAAAAACAAAACTTAAAAGAAAAAAATGTAAGAACTTGGCCTATCAAAATGTTTGTTCTTGCGTTTGTTTTAAACTGTGGATCACGCATATTATGTTAAATATGCATTGTGTAGGTCTTTTTTTTTTTGGTTTTTTGCAAATTGTTATCCTTTTTAGGATAGTAAAATTCATCTATATTCATAGCACCTTGAGATTTTTATAACCTTCTCACATCAACAATTAAACTCTAAAAAAAAAAAGAAAAAAAAAAAAGATAAGAACGTGGCCGATTAAAGTGTGCAAATTTGGCGTTTGTTTTAAATAGTGGATTCTGTAAATTACGTTTATATATGCATATGTGGGAAATTTTAGTAATTTTTTTTTATATGTTTTTTAATATTTTTTATTTTTTTTTTTTTTCCTATGAAGATACAAAATTCTTCTTATAAATATGTAGTCTCCTCACATAAACAGTTGAAGTTAAAAATCAAAGATAAAATTGTTATTCGTCGCAATTGATGATTTATGACGTTTATTTTAAATACATTTTCAAGAATATGATTGCAAATGGTGGACGGTGGAATATATGTTTTTTTTTTTTTTCAGAAAAGACCAAAACTTATATAGATTAGTAGCAATTTTTTTTTCCCGCACAATTTACATATATTCATAGCACAATTTGTTGATTATGATTTTGTATTTTAATTTTAGTATGGCATTGTTGCTTAGGATATAATTAATAAAGCTAAACTAATAGCGATATTTTTTATTTTTTGCCAATTCCACAAAATACCAAAATTCACAATAGCACACTAAATTCATTGTAGCACGCTAAAATATATCTCATATATCCTCACATCAGTAATTAAAACAAAAAAGAATTGAATCACCTATAAATTCCAACATCTACGTAATGACAAACTGCAGCAAAAAAAATATATAAAAAAAAAAAATCATGCTCACACAATTCACCTAAAATCAGTAACAGTGCATCGAAAAAAATTTACAAGTATATATTCAAAATTTCCAAGTACTGGACAATTACAAAAATTGGCAAAATCACAGAAAAATCAATAAAATATACAAAGTTGTAGCAAAAAATTTAAAACAGAAATGAAAAAATTACTCACAGTGAATTTTGTAGTCTAAAGATGGTTGCTTGTACATGTACTTGCATTTTTTGGGACAAAATATATATATATATATATATATAATATATATATATAATGAGGCAACATCCCTGTAAACCGAGAGAGAGAGGGAACTGAGCTGAGAGAGAGTGAGAGATACCGGCTGTGGGGTGTCACGCCGGCCGGAGGTGTTGCTGAACGGTTGGCCTTTTCGGTTAGAGAGACAGCATGAGAGATAGAGTACTAGGGGAGAGAGAGAGAGAGAGACAGAGAGAGTGCTTCAGAAGATGAGTCAGAGTGAGAGGGGTGGAGGGGATGCCGGACGAGGCTGTGTTGGGCGAGGGACAGTGGCCAGCTGGAGCATAGAGAGAGAGAGAGAGAGAGAGAGTGTAGGGAACTCGACTGAGCTTAGGAAGACTGAGAGTGAAAGGACCGGGGTGGAGGGGATGCCAGATGAGTTCAACTGGGCGCAGGATAGAACTGGCCGGTCAGAGTTCTGTTAGAGAGAGAGAGAGAGAGAATGGATAGCTTCCTGAGGAAGTTATCCGTCTTTTAAAATCATTTCCATTTTCAATTTTTTTTTTTTTTTTTCTTAGGGGCAAGTGGCAGGCACGGAAATAACACTTGTATATATATATATATATAATTATATATATATTATATATATATATAAGAACTTATGCGAGATTTGACTAATTAATGAGGAGAGTTGAAATAAAGTAGTACTAAATTGTTAAAGTATGAAATATAAAAATTTATTTATATTACATCCACAAATGTAAACCCTAACCCTAATTAGGGTTTGGGTTTACCTATAAGTATACTATATATGGCACTAAACCCTTAAACCCTAAGTATCCTATTTATATATATATATATATATCATGAACCCTAAAACCTGATCCTAAGCGTATATACTATATGAAGCCATAAACCCTAACTATATATATACGTACGCATACTATATATAGAACAAATCTAAGATTAGGTATATACGAGTCATTATGCATGTATATAGTTTATAAATCGCTTACGTACATTATGCATGTATATAGTATTAATTATAAGTTTTATTTTTAAAAAAAATTAGGGTATATACGAGTCATTATGCATATATATAGTTTATAAACCGCTTACGTATGTTATGCATGTATATAGTATTAATTATAAGTTTTATTTTTTTTAAAAAAAATTAATGGATTTATATGCATAGTACATAAAACTAAACCCTAATTTAGTGCTATATAGCACTAAATTAGAGTTAGAGTTCAATAAATAAAATATACCATTAACATATGTATATATATATAAGAACTTATACGAGATTTGACTAATTAATGAGGAGAGTTAAAATAAAGTAGTACTAAATTGTTAAAGTATGAAATATAAAATTTATTTATATTACGTCCACAAATGTAAACCCTAACCCTAATTAGGTTAGGTTTACTTATAAGTATACTATATATGGCACTAAACCTAAGTAGTACTATATATATAGTTTCTAAACCGCTTACGTACATTATGCATGTATATAGTATTAATTATAAGTTTTATTTTTTGAATTTTTTTAAACACAAGGATTTATATGCATAGTGTACAAAACTAAACCTAATTTAGTGCTATATAGCACTAAACTAGAGTTAGGGTTCAATGAATAAAATATACCATTAGCACTTGTTATATATATTATTTTTTATATATATATTATCTATATAAATAATATACAAGAACTTATACGAGATTTGACTAAATGAGAGAGTTGAAATAAAGTAGTATTAAATGTAATGTATGCATATATAAAAATAAAAAAAAAAAAAAAAAAAAAAAAAAAAAAAAAAATTCTACAGTCCACGTGGTGGAGACTGTACTGTGGGCCCACGTGTAAAAACGTGGTCAGTCTGTGGACACGTATGTATGTCCAGTGTAATGGGCCATATGTGTTCGGATTCCACGTGGCCATGTGGCCACGTGCACTAAACCAAGTGGTCATGTGTCATAATCCACGTGGCCATATGGCCACATGGCGAATACCACGCGTGTACTGAGGCACATGGACTAAATCCACGTGGCCATCCAGGGACGTGGTCCATCGGACATGTCGCAGGTTCATTCAGCAACGTGCTCATAAAGAACACGTTGCTGAATGGCCGCGTGGCTACAGTAACAGATATTGTAGCCATGTGGCTAATACCCCATTTTTTTGTAGTGGTAAGTTATTTTATATTTTTCTTATTCTGTTTCCTTATTAAGTTTATTTTCTACCTTATTTGGTTTACGGTTTTTTCTCATTATTTATTGTCTCTCTATAAATAGAGAGTTATATAATATTGTTTAATATAGTGAATATTCAAGATGTAGTTCATACGTCTCTCTATTTCCGCTCTCTTTTCCTTCTCTTTCATATTTTTATATTTTATATGTATTTCTACACACCACCTCAAATGCTACTCGGATCCGTGGTTTCTTGCGTTGGATTTGATTAATTTTGCATCGAGTTTCAATTACATATATGTTGCCTGTAGATTTGTATTGCAAAAAATGTTCAGATTTTGGTTTCTGTTCCTAATGTGTTATTGTTGTTTTTTAGGTGTATTTGGTGTGAATCGTCACATGGGTACCGGTAAAGTTTGTGTAACACATTCTTATTTCAAAATGTACATATGGCAATCTCGATAAACCTTGTGATCCATTTCTTATTAAAAAAAATATTGTAACGCCAATATATCACATGCGTGCCACAATTTTACCATTATAACTCACTATGTTGACACGGTATTACCAATTCACCATAATTTTTTCTTTACACAATGGCTAATCTATAATTGATTGATAACGTCACGTCAATATAATAAAATAATAGTGTGGTATGCATTTGCAATTCCTTACCTGCAGTTTACATTCCCAAAGTCGAAATTGGACGCTTTTTGGAGGATAATTATTGAGGTTTATGGGAATCATCATGGTTGAGTCATTTCATCTACAATGAAATGTATAAAATGTTTTATGCATGAAAAGTGTAACATGAATTGAATTACAGTTGCATATTTCAAAAGGATCCACAATATGTTTTCAGTGAAGGTACGTCGTTATCACGTAAAGAGTTATTATATGCATGTATGACTATGATGCAATATGTGTAATGGAAATGAAATAGTTGGGCGGTATTATGTAAAAAGCTATGTATGCATGACAGTATGATAAAGAATGAAAGGAAGGAAAGTAAAGAAAATATAGATAGTAAAGAAAGTAATGAAAGACACTGGTACTGCGCGGTACATTATATTATGTTATGGCTATGTATGAGCCATGAATAGGAGGCTGTGCAGCACACAAAACGATGGTTATGCGAAGGTGTGGCATTGATATGGATTCATCCTCCAACAGTAGCGGGGCTAAGCCAGTAGGGTTCCAAAGAGGGGAGATGCACAAAGCCAGTCCCATGCCGATATGGGGAGTACAAGAAGCACAACCTTGACTCTGTGAGTTAATCATAACGATGATAGAGAAATGAAAGATAGGACGTACATAAAGTAAAGTCAGTACTAAAAATACATATAGTAAAGATGGTAAAAGTGTTAAACCATATTCAGCACATCAAGCCGTGACTGCCGTGCCTCCAGCTCCAACCTGTCAAGACCATAAAAGGAAAGAATTATGTGCATCACCATCCAGCAATTCTCACGCAGTATCTGCTCAACAAGGAAAGGAAGCATCTGCGATGGTCAAGGATATCATATCCATCTACAAGGAAAGACAATCAACATCCTAGCAAATCAATATTATTCCTGTCCATTCTTAGCTTATATTTGACACCATTCACCATGTATACAGTAACGGTAACTTAGGACAGCTTGTGTATATAATACCTAGCATATCACGTTGTAATGTAAGCAAGGAAGCACTTTTCAATATACAGAATTCTCATTCAATCCATTTACTTTTCAAAAAGAAGTAGAGTAAAAAAGCATACAACAGAGTTACATAGTTTTACAATAATATGGAATCTTTTCAACATAATTTATGATAAAGATAAATATTTTTTACGAAATGATAAACTATTTACAATATAGTTTTAAAGCAAAGATAAATGTTTTCTTTGAAATGATAAAGTGTTTACATGCAGTATAGTTTTATAGAAAAGATAACTGTCTCGATGAGATAACAAATTGTTTACAATATAGTTTTATAGTAAAAGAACATGTTTTAATGAAATGATAAAGTACTTTTAATTTAGTTTCCAACTTGATTCTCTTTATGCAAAACCATGTCTACACGCATTATACTTTGTCAACATTAGACATCATAGGACTAGGAACTTCTACTCTTTGCAAGAATAAATTATTTGTACCTTGTCAACACGCATTCAAACATGTTACAAGGTCAAAATGACAAAATCTTAAGGATATGTTTGGTACACATTATAGCTATTCCATTAAGAAAATGAAAATAATAAAGACAACATTATCTCTTCTATAAAGCCAAGCAAAGCGCTAACATAAAACCAAAATAACTATTTATAGTAGGCATGAAGGAGCAAAATGAGAAACGTTAGCAAATTACTAAAGTTGGTTTTGAGTCGGCTGGTGATCCAGAGAAGAGAATGTTGTGTTCAATAAATCCTCTTAATTGTTGGAATAGCTATTCATTTCCCTTAATTTACTCACAACATATTTGTACGCTAGAAATTAAGATCAACAGGCTGCATCGATCTTGTCTAACAACCATATCAAGAAAGCGCCTCAAAAGAAGATGCCCTTATTTTATGTTTGACAATACTTCATTACAAATGACAAATTAAGAAGCTAATTAATCAGTTGCTCTGCGTTTAAGAAGAGCAAAGAAATTAGTCTGGCTCTCGAACTCAGTAAAGGAGACTTGTTCGTCAAGTTTCTTTCTAATCGAGTTAAAGAAGTCGTTTAAAATCGCTTCTCCAAAATGTGCCTTGATCAATCCTTCCGTTGTGGCTCGCAAGCTAGAAGTGATTATTTGGGCTTTGGGAAGACTACCAAGTTCTCCCATTGCGATGAGAGGCAACTCCTCCATTCTCTCTATGCTAAAACACCCATTTCCATCCACTGTAGCTTCCAGTTCTTCGGGAGACATGTAATATGCTGGTAAATTAAAGGAGTCCACTTCTTCCTCTTTAATTTTTCCCTGAACCAAACAAAAAAGGAAAAAAAATGACGTTATAGTTTCATATAATTTTAGAAGATGCAGAAGAAAAGGATACGTAAGAATAAAAGGCTTTCAGAGGCGTAATTGAGATTTAGTGCAATTGTGTGAGCAATATGGCATGCAATTGTGAGAGGACCCTTGTGGAGCCCACCTACCCGAATAGATATTCGAGTAGCCTTAGACTGCTCAAGTAGGTAGATCCTAAAAGGGATTTTCACAAAATTACCTGCCCAAGAGTATGGGAGAACAACGAAAACACCTCTTAAATGTTATTTTCTTTGACTAACTGAAATCATTTCATATTGACCAATAGTTTATGATGTGCCAAACACTCAAAAATAGGAACAACCATTTCCGTAAAACATTTTACGATGGGGCTATGAAAATACAATAGAAACTTGGGGTAGCCGATGATTTCTTACCGTCCTGACCATGTCCAAGAGGCACAACTCCAAGAGGCTACTCGTCATACTTTGTGTAGTTTGAGAATGGAGGGTTCCATTGCGGCGGCCGGAGAAGACAAGTGCAATCAATCCTCCAGTCACCAACTCTTGAGCCCTGGCTTGCAGAAAACACTCCATGTCTTCAGCAAATTGAGTTTCATAGGCCTTGACAACTTCATCTTTCGAATTTGAGTAGTAGATTCTCCCTTTATTCCAAGCAGGGGAGGTTTTGTCAACAACTGGTTTTGGGACTTCGGAAAGCCAATGGATGGCATAAGAAGCATGAACGAAGTGCAAGGATGCATTGGGAAACAAGCGGCTATAGAAAGAACCTGCCACGGCCGCTGCATAATATCGCCTGTCCGGCGGGAGGGATGCGAAGAGTGTGTTGAAATCGTTGGAGACGTGATCGTTGAAGAAGACTTGAAATTCAGGGAGCTGAGAATGGAGTTCTTGGCATTCATACTTCAACCGCACTACCTCAATTATGTTTTGCACTGCGAAAAATGTATTAGGCCCAGTGGAACAACCTAAATCTGCAATTCGAAAGGTGGTTGACGAAACAAAGTTGGTTGTGTCAAGCTTTTTAGCAGCTGATTCAATTATTAGCTCTTTTGCAGCATCGATGGGTTTGTTTGGCAAAGAACAAAACAATACAGTGTAGTGGGTTGTTAGTTTTGAAATTAGTAAAAGTGATGATGTGATATAAAGTAAAAAGAATTTGTATAGAAAAGTGAAAAAATTTTGTATTGTAGTGAATTTTTTTATTTAAATAATAAAAAAAAAATTATTGATGTGATATAAAAAGTGAAAAAGTGAGAATGTTTTGATGTAAATTGTTATTGGAAAATGTGAAAAAATAAAAAAAATAATAGGAATAGTATTCTCCACTACCTTGTAATGTTTTGTTGTTTATCAAACAAACCCGATAACTCCTCTCTGAAACAATGAGATTTTGTTAAAAAATAAAGACGCGGGAATTTTGGAACAATAATGATATTTAATAGACAATCATACTATTCTCATACGACTGGGATATGATGTGAAAAAGAAAAACTAATGGTTGATTTTCACAGTCACGTCACCACAGTAGTATAGTAGTCTACTAAATAACATTTCTCTTTTCGGAATTAAAGAAAGTATAGCAGAAAATTGTTTAGGAATGATTTAACCATGGCGAATTTGAATCGATTTCTGGTTATCTTAATATTGTTAATCTTGTAATCAGATGATGTAACTAAACAATATTAGACCGAGGGTTACGTGAAAGGCTTTGTCGTGGGAGACCACGGCATTGAGCTGGCTCACTATGGCGTTGACCTGTGGCGGTGGGCTATGAGTATTTATTTGTCATTCATTGTATTGTTAAAGAACGTAATTAGATTAGAGAAATCCTATTTGGTTGACTGATGTTGTATAGCAAACACTGGGTGACAGTCAAATTCAGTCTTTAAATTTTTTTTTAATAAGTTTTTACTGATTCAGACGCTGATTTTTAATATAATAGTCTACTGCATGAATATCTTAAAAAAAAAAAAAAACTAGTCAAGTTCTTCAGATTTCATCACCCATCTTCTCCCCCTCTCTCACTCTCTCTCTCTCTCTCTCTATAGATTAACACCTGTCTGCATCGCCTTTCAAATGAGTAGGCCCGATCTATATATATATATAGTCTCATTGTTTCCAGTACAGATATGGAGATCTGAGTTGAGAAATCGACAAAACAGATATGGATAGCAATGAATCAGATAGATCTATCGAAAGAAAGTAGTAGAGGAGAGTACCTGGTAGGAGGAGTTGTTGGAGTAGCTATCGACGCTATCTCCACCTTTCATCGGATATGCTTTAGACGGTTTCGATGTTTGCTCCGCTGCCATCTCTTTCTCTCTCTCTTTTTCGCTCTCTCCGGGGCTAATCTATTAACTATTGCCTCTATGGGTCTATTATACAATAATATCTGTTGTCTAAAATTGTGACTAGTGGCATACTCAACTTCCACAATATCTTAGGATATTTAAAGAGTAATGCTAGTCTTACTCCCAACTTTGACTTCCAAATTTATACACCAAGACGTGGCAAGTGCCACATCATATATATATATATATATTCACTCAATCTCAAAAAACTCAGAAATTCTCTCTCCTTAGTCCTTTCTCTCTCTCTCTCTCTCTCTCTCTCTCTCTCTCTCTCTCTCTCTCTCTCTCTCTCTGTGTGTTTATCGTGTTCATTGTCTTCATCAAGATCCAGGAGTGGGGTCAAGATCTGGGGCCTCTGCAAGTGGGAGGACAGCTTCATGAATCATGGGTATGATCTTTCCGTAGCTGGGTCAAGTTCCCCCGGCGTCACCGGCTCAACAGAGCAACCTCCAAATTTTCGGCTTCTGTTGCGTTGGTTCAGTTCCATCGGCACCCTTCTTGGTTGAGAAAGAAACGGATAGCAAAGATATGAGAATATGAAATAGAGGTAACACAGATTTTAGGTGGTTCGGCCTATGGCCTACATCCACACTTCAAAGCCTTTTCTTGACTACATCTTTTCTTAATGTATTTGATTCTATACGAGATTCTATTTATAGAGAAATAATATGAATGTTACAAGTCTTTCTACTTCTACATTAACAACAATAAATTTAATTTATTATCTTGTAGCTCTTGTCTCTCTAAGTTCGTATAACTCTTATCTCAATACGCTCCCGCAAACCCAACGATAGATCATAGACGTTGAGGTTTGATCTTAAACATCAAGAACAAGAAAAAAAAGATAGGCTACTATGGCTTGAATTGTAACATCAGTTTCTATCACTGAAACTTGGACTTTGGCGACTCCGGCCGGCATTGGCTACTATGGTTGAGACTTGGACATCAGTAATTTTGGCTGGCATCGGCTACTATGGCCATTGATGAGTGTCCAATATTGCATATGTGGACCCCTTAATTTGCATTTACTAAACCTTTAATTTTATTATTTTCTAATATTTTTTGTTAGTTTTGGTATTTTAGTATTTTGCAGGTCATTGAGAGAAAATAATAGTTTTATGGTGAAAGAAAGCACACTTTGAGAAGACCTAAATGATGTGGTTATGTTCAATCAAATCAAGGAGAGAACTAAATCGGAATTTCTCTAATTGGAGTCAAAATCGGATTAGAATTCAAATTCTGCACATGTCATAGTATTTTGGCCATAACTTTCAGCTCAAGTATCCGATTAATGTGAATCAAGTGATGTTGGAAACCTAACTTAATTTTCTACAAATCATTGTGAAATATGATTTTCCTAATTCGGACGTCTGCTATACCAAAAGTGCCCCGTAATAAAAGACCATAAATCTGGACGGATTTGGAGTCCTTTTCCTTCTTGGATTGTGTTTTGAGTTTCCTACTCAAACTAGGAGACTAACCTCTGATTTTACTAGAAATTCTAGGGGTTCTAGGATTTGTTTTCTCCCTATAAATAGACCTCTAAGCTTCAAGAAAAAGGTGTGTGAGGCTAGAGCAAAATTTTGGTGTCTTCTTGCAACAATTTTTCTTGTAAGTTCTTTTAATTTTTAATGGTTTCAATTCAAGTTAGCATGTTACTTTTAGCCATGAGAGGCTAAATTCTCAACTAAGGTTGAGGATGAAGTCTCACTTATGATTAGCAACAATATTCTCATGTGATGTAATATTTTCCAATTTTAATGAGTTTGATTTTCAATTGTTTTACTTTAATTCAATTTTGTGGAATGATTCTTGGATATCTTTTGTGATTCAAGAATACATTTGATGATTTAGGATAGTTCCATAGAATTGATTGTGCTTGGTTTTCTTTGTTTAAAAAAATTGGATATCTCTTGTGATTTATTCTACGGATACAATTGATGTTTTAATTAAAATTGGATATCTTGCTGTGATTTACGGATACACTTGATGATTTAATTTAAATTGGATTTCTTTTGTGATTTGGGTAAAGAATAGATACATGGGATGGTTTTGATTAATTATTTGAAGCAAAAGTAAAACATACTTAAGATTTTATTGTGAGAACTTTGAAAAATATTATTGATCATGAGAATATGTTGCTATGAGTTTGTGAGTGCGGATTCCGATACCTTAGTGCTTTTTTTATTTGATTACATTCACTCTAGTTAATTTTGTTTATGCTTTTGATTTTTATTCACAAAAACAATCTCTTAATTTTTGGAACTAGGTTAGGATTAAATTAATTTGGATTTAAATTTTGTTTGCAAAAACGCAATTCCCTGTGGGATCGACCTCGCACTTGCAATCCATTAACTGCAAACAATTCGTGCACTTGCGAGTACAATTAAAATTCACATCAGCCAGAATTTGGACATCGGCAATTTTGGCCGAAAGTAGCTACTATGGCCGAAACCTCTTTGGACTTTTTGTTTTTTCTTTCAACAAATTAAAAAAGAATTAGGTAGGTGGTATTTTCTGGTAGAAGAAACAATTAGTAGTAATGTGGCATGTTATCCTCACAAAGAGAGAGACTCACGTGGGTGTGAGAAGAGAAACAGTTCGGGCATAGGATGAGAAAATATGGAAGGATGAGGAAACCCAAGAAAAACAAAAATTGGCATACGATGGATATTTGTGGGCATTTTGATTTTGGTCATTTGAAGATGCAAAATGATGAGTGAACAAAAAATAAAAAAATAAAAATAAAAAAACAAACATTGGCACAGGATCGAATATTGTTAGCTTATAGCTCTGATACCATGTAAGAATTAATAATTTAAGAAATATATGAGAATAGGAAAGACAAATAGAATGAATGTGGTTTGGTCTATGACCCACATCCACACTTGAAAGCCTTTTCTTAGCTACATCTTTCATTTATATATTTGATTGTATACAAAACTTTATTTATAGATAAATAATATGAACGTTACAAGCCTCTTCTACTTCTACATTAACAACAATAAATCTAATTTATCATCTTGTAACTCTTGTCTCTTAAGTTCTTGTAACTCTTGTCTCTTTAGTGTTTATAACTCTTGTCTCAATACAGGCCATCACTCTAGGTGCCGAGCTCTCCACCATTTCCTCTCGGATGGGCAAGCTTCCAAAACGGCCATGGACTCGGAGGAGGCCGAGAAGTACATTCGGTTGGTGAAGAAGCAGCAACAAAGGGACTTGCAGAAACTCAACAATACAGGCCATCACTCTAGGTGCCGAGCTCTCCACCATTTCCTCTTGGATGGGCAAGCTTCCAGAACGGCCATGAACTCGGAAGAGGCCGAGAAGTACATTCGGCTGGTGAAGGAGCAGCAACAGAGGGGCTTGCAGAAACTCAAGGGTGGGGGAGGGGGTGATGGGGGGTTTAGTTACAAGGTGGACCCCTATTGTCTTCGTTTTGGGGATTATGTTGTGCACAAGAAGGTGAGTATTGGGCGGTTTGTTGTGTTTAAATGTTTTGGGTTTTATTTGATTGCAGTCTGGAGAGACTGGTTGATGTGGATTTAGGTTTTCATTTCTTTCCCCATCTTGGTGGTTGCTTCAAAACTGAAGTCTCTCCGTCTTGATTGAATAATAGATTAAAAAATTTCAAGTTTACAAAAATGGATGGGTGCTGTTTCTTCCCCTCACATTTCTTCCCCTTGCTATCTCTCCGTCTTGCCACTACAAAAAAAATGCCTCAATTCGCCGCATGTCTACAGTAGCGATTACTGTAGCCACACGGCCATATAGCCGTGTGTCTTTATGACCACGTGGCTGACAGTATGTGGAAAACAAGTGGCCGCGTGTGTATATTACACGCGGCCATATAGCCGCGTGTAATAAATCCACGCGGCCATATGGCTGCGTGTAATATACACACGCGTCCGATTGGACACGTGTATAAATACACGTGTCCATATGGCCATGTGTATTAATACACGTGTCCATATAGACACTTGTATTTTTTACACGCGTCCATGTGGCCACGTTTGTATATTACACGCGGCAATATGACCGCGTGGAATATGGGCACATGGCCATGTGTAATTATTGACACGTGGCCAATTGTTTTTAATCAAATATATATTAAAAAACAAATATTATAGTTAAGGTTTCGTTTTCATGCATAATAATATTATTGTATACATGCATAATGACTCGTTTTGTACACTATACATATAAATCATTGTATTTATTTATTTATTTTTTAAAAAAGGAAAAAAAACTTAAGTTTTTTAATTATATACATATATAATTAGGGTTTATGGCTATATATAGTATAGCCACATACAGTTAAGTTTTATAGCTATATGATATATGTAAATAGTATACTTAGGGTTTACGTGTTGAGTTCCTTATATATGGTATACTACTAAGTAAATCCTAACCCTAATTAAGGTTAGCGTTTACATTTATGGACGTACTATAAATGTTATACTAATTTGCATATTGTACTATATGCATATGCATACTATATACAAAACCAAACCTTAATTTGGTGTTATATATAAATACTATATATAGCACCAAATTAAGGTTTGGTTTTGTACACCATCTACATTTTAAAAAAATATATATATATATATACATAACAAAGTTTAAAAACCTATAATTAATACTATATATATATGCATAATATATGCATGCATGTAAACGGTTGATGTAATTATATACATTCATAATGACTTGTATACACCCTAACCTTGGGGTTTATGGCTATATATAGTAAATGCACTTATTGTTAGGGTTTCGTGCTATATATAAATAGTATACTTATGGTTTAGTCCATTATATAGTACATACACTTATGGTTAGGATTAAGGTTTATGGCTATATATAGTATATACACTTAGGGTTAGAGTTAGCGGCTATTTATAGTATATACACATATGGTTAGGTTTTAAGGCTATATGCTATATGTAAATATTATACTTAGGGTTTACGGGTTGAGTTCCTTATATAGGATATACTTATAGGTAAACCCTAACCCTAATTTGGGTTAGTATTTACATTTATGGACCTACTACAAATAAGTTTTGCCTTATTTTATACTTTAGCAATTTAGTACTAATTTGCATATTGTACTATATGCATATGCATATTGTACAAAACTAAACCTAAGTTGGTGCTATATATATACTATATATTACTATATATATATTAGTATATATATATATACCCTAACTCTCTCTCTATCTCTCTCTCTCTCTCTATATATATATTAAAAAAGTTAAAACTATATACATATATACATAACATATGCATGCATGTAAACGGTTTAGAAACTATATACATTCATAATGACTTGTATATACCATAACCTTAAGGTTTATGGCTATATATAGTACATACACTTAGGGTTAGGGTTTATGATTTAGTTTTAGGGTTAGGGTTTAGAGAGTCGTTTTATGAGTTAGAGTTTATATAAATTTATATAAACCCTAAAACATATTTGTGTTTATATAGTATATACACTTAGGCTCGGGTTAGGGTTTGTTTGTGTTTGTGTTTATATATATATATATATATATATATATATATATATATATATATACATATTATTTTTCAAATATATAATAAAAATTTACAAATGGAGACGTGTATTAAAATTACACGTAGCCATGCAAGGACGTGTATTAAATACATGTCCCTGATTGGCCACGTGGATTTAGGCCACGTGGCCAAAATTCGGCCAGGTACACCGCGCTGGACAATTCCCGCGCGCCACCTGGCCAAATTACTTTAAAAATATATATATACTTTAATTAATAATAATTTCGAAAAAAAAAATTATTACTTAAATGGTTAGCTCATTTTCGATAGTTCTCTCTCTCTCTCTCTCTCTCTCTCTCTCTCTCTCTCTCCCTCTCCATCACAGCCACACCGGCCAGCTCCCCGGCCACCGCGCGTCCGCCCTTCTTCCCGCCGGTGACACGCCCTCTCTCTAGCTCTATCTGCTCGGTTCTCGCTCTCTCCCTCTCTAATATCTCGCTTTATCTCTCTCTACCTTTCTCTCTCTATCTCTCTCTCTCTCTCTATCTCTCTCTACTTGTCTAAACTCCGGCCAGCACTTAGGGTAAGGGTTCAGTAACCCTCTCCCTTTCTCTCTCTCTCTCTCTCTCTCTCCCCCTCTCTGTAATGTAACGTGTGGTTTTGTTTTTGTTTTTTTTGTTAATTTTAACTGTTATTATTAATTTTTTCCTCCAAAAAAATGCAGGTACAAAAACTACAAGAACCATATATTACACCAGAGTACACGATTGTGAGTAATTTTTACATTCTTTTTCCTTCATTTTTTGGCTATAATAAATTTGGTACATTTTAATGTATTTGTTTAGATATTTTTCCTAATTGTTTATCATTTCCAGTGCATAGATATATTGTTGGGTTTGTATATATATTGTTGTGTCATTTTTTTGGTTTTGCTGTGGTTGGTTATTATGCATGGAAAATATGCGTACAGTTTTATGTATTTTGGTGATATATTTTACTGTGCTACGAATTTGTGTTGTTATTATCATTTTTTGCAATTATCATATTTTGGTTTTTTGGCAATTCTAAAAAACCGAAATATGAAAAAATGAATTCTAAAAATGTTCCACATATCCAAAATCACTTTTTTAAAATACAATTGTCCAATTGTTTAAAATAAAATTGAAACAAGTATGTCGTACTATTTCAACATTTTTGGCTATAAACAAAAAAATAAAGTTTAATTGATCATTTGTGTTGGTATTATCCTTTTTGGTAATTTTTTACAAAAACCATTTTAAAACAAACTCTCGATCATTTTATAATAAAATGATTGTATCCGACAATTTCAACCAAAACTAAAATCAATAATTAATGAAAAAAAAAACCCTTAAAAAAAAAAAACAAACAAAAACCTTAACCCAAAACCCCAAACTCTAAAACAAAACAAAAACCCTAAACCCTAAACCCTGTAAAAAAAAAAAAAAAAAAAAAAAGCAAAAAAAACCCTGACCCTAAACCCCAAACCCTAAAACAAAACAAAAACCTAACCCTAACCCTAAACCGTTTAAAAAAAATAAAAAAAAAAAACAGAAACTCTAACCCCTTAAAAAAAACAAACACCCTAACCATAAACCTTAAATCCTAAACCCTTTACAAAAAGCAAAACCATAACCTTAAACCCCAAACCCTATAACAAAACAAAAATTCTAACCCTAAACCCTTTTAAGAAAAAAAAAACCTAAACCCTAACCCTAAACACTAAATCCTAAAACCATAAAACAAGAACCATAACCCTAAACCCTAAACCCTAACCCTAACCCTATAACAAAACAAAAACTCTAACCCTAAACCATTTAAAAAAAAAAAAACCCTAAACCCTAACCCTAAACACTAAATCCTAAAACAATAACCGTAAAACCCTAACCCTAAGCCCTAAACCCTAAACCCTAAACAATAAACCCTTAAAAATAAAAAAAAAAACCCTAACCCTTAAAACAAAACAAAAACCCTAACCCTAAACCCTAAACCCTTAAAAAAAAAAACAAGAACCCTAACCCTAAACCCTAAACCCCAAAACAAAAACATTAACCCTTAAAACAAAACAAAAACCCTAACCCTAAACCCAGACGGGAGCATCTATTATGAGGTGGTTAGGGACCCGGAGAGGAATTGGGTGCTCCCGAGGGGGAAGAAGATTGTGTTGCAGTACAATGCTGCAACACAACCCATAGGACGAACCTGCAATCGTTTTAGGCGTGCTACGGACATGCTTATCAGGAGCGGGTCCTACATACATATGTGGGACGCGTTGATGGTATGTTTATGAATCTAATTTATTTATTTATTTATTTATTTTATTTAAATTAAACTTAAAATTTAGTTTTTGTTGAACTGTTAAAATTAATTCTTAAATTGAATGTGCAAGAGGAGTTTTATCTATCTGAATCTGTTGACGAGCACAAGGCACAGCACGAAGTGTGGGCTGATATTGGCCGTAAGCACCGATCGTGGAAGTCAAAGTTTAGAACCAAGCTACATATTCAAGACGGTGACATGCCCGAGATTATACGTGCGAGAGTGCCGGAAAAAGTTTTTAAGAAGTATGACATAGCAGATGTGGAGTACCTTCTGAGCGATTGGTGCACTGAGCAAAAAAGGGTATGTAGATCTTTGATTGTATTACAAAATTGGAGCTCATTTTTAATAACAGTTCATTTAATTTTATTACTGCTTTAAGTGTGTCAATGCTTACATTTTTATGAAATGTTCAATATGTAGGAGACTTGTGAACGGATGAAGCCTTCTGAGCGATTGGTGCACTGAGCAAAAAAGGGTATGTAGATCTTTGATTGTATTACAAAATTGGAGCTCATTTTTAATAACAGTTCATTTAATTTTATTACTGCTTTAAGTGTGTCAATGCTTACATTTTTATGAAATGTTCAATACGTAGATGATGTGTGTTTTAATGAGTACTCGCAAGCGCACGAATCGTTTGCAATATAGTGTGTGCAAGTGCGAGGTCGAATCCACAGAGAAATTGTCAAATATTAGTGTCTTGTTTAATCAACTTCATTTTAACCTAGTTCCAAAGGTTTGAGGATTGATTCAAGAGCAAAAGACTAAATAAAAGAGATTGAATGAAATATGCAAATTAAAAGGAACTAAGGCTAAGGAATCTACCAAACCAAATCTAACAACTCACACTCTTGGTTTCCTCTTGAACACCCAAAGAACATTAAGCTTAGGGTGTCATTCAAGTTTCTCAACCACATACTCTAGAACCATTAAATGAATCCAACTCAAAGATAAATCACAAAGAGTACCCATTTGAAATCAAATCATCCAATGTATCCATTCAATGAACAAATCACAATGGATATCATCATTCAAACCGATAAAACAATGTATCCATCGGTTGAAACACATTAAATGTCCTATATCTACCAACAACCACATTCATTGCAAAAGATAAAGCATTTAAATGAATGGAACTTGAATAACAAATATGATATATCATCAAATGTGCAAGTATTATAACAAGAGTGTGAGTGTCATCAATGGAAAGGTTTCATCCTCAACCTTAGTTGAGGTTACTAGCCTTCCATGACTAAGAACACCACAAGAAAATGAAGAACAACCATGGAAATAAAAGGAAAGCTTTACAAAAAGAAAGTGTCTAAGAACAAAAGCTACTGGAATACACTACAAAATGCACGAAATTAAACCTAGCTACTGTTCTCTGAACTCTCTCAACAAGGAGGTATGACTATGGCTTTTATAGAGGGAAATTAGGGCTAGAAACCCATGTAAAATGACTCCTCTAACCCCCTCTAGGGTTCCTCTCTTGCTAGAGACAACCAAGGTCATGTAACCAGCATGTTCTGCTGCGAAAATCAGAGGGAGAACTGCTTTTTGTCATGGAGAAGCTCCTGATTGGGTGTTCTGGCGCGCTTCTGCAAAAGTAAGTTCTGGGAAATTTCGATCGATCGACTTTTATTCGATCGATCGACTTCGGGCAAAATTCGATCGATTGACTTTTAAGTTCGATCGATTGAGTTCTTCAGAACTTTCGAATTTTCCAAGCAATTCCACATGAATTTTGCCATTCCTCACTTATTGACCTACAAAACATAAAAACACAAAAACTAACCAAAGCATCAGAAAATAACAAGGCTAAAGGTCTAACTTATGTAAATCAAGGGGTCCAAATAGATAATATTTGGCACTCATCAGTAGACGACTTGTGAACGGATGAAGCGGTTGCGGGAGCAAAATGACCTCCCTCATTGTCTAGGCCCCAAAAGTTATGCCAGATTTAATCACGATGAGGTTTGAACATATATATGTAAATTTTTTTCATATTTATGCCTAATTGTTTTTTTTAAACACGATATATAGTATTACTGAATGTAAAATATTTCAACTGGATGGCGACAGGCATGTACATCTGGCACGCCACCCACTCGCGCCAAGTCATTCGTGAAGATGCACACAAGGAAGGACGGCACTTACCTGAATGAACGTACACGGATCCTATGCGTATGCTACTGATCTATTTTACTAATATTTTTAAGTTATGCGTGTGATATGGCATTATTCAATACATGTGTATTTTATGTTGACGACGTACAGGAGAGGATGACGCAAGGTTTATCCAGTGATCCTGCTGCCACGCACAGCGTCTCATGTGACACGGTGCGTTGAGCACCGAACGACGAGTACGAACAGGAGGTTGGGAGGCTTGAGTACGCGGGGAGGGTTCGGCAGGTTGGGCCGAACGTTACTCCTGTTCGTGGGACGTGTTTCTCGTATAAGGCTCGCTCACAAGGGGGACCATCTGAGGGCACATCTCGGGATTGGGTCGAACATGCCCGGCAGATGGCGGAAATGCAGACGATGTTACGTGCTGAGCGAGAGAGGAATGACGTCTTGGAGCAGCGCATGCGACAATTCAAGGTCTTCATGGCCTCTATGGGAGTATCACATGCTCAGCAGTCTTCACCTGCAAACGTAGGTAGTACGTCGTCTGTTAGTAGTGCATCTGCAAGTATGATTCATATTGTGTATACAACAAAATTATTTTCAATTTGTTTTCATTAATTGTTTAAATTTGCATATAATATTATATACTTTAATTGTTTTTATTGCTTGCAGGTAATGTGACAACGATTGGTCCGTTGTCGCCTATTGGACGACAGCTGAGCCAGCACTTCCCTGTCGCTACACCATCGCCCGCTACGCCATCCCTTGCGCAGCAATCGCCGGTTGGCGAGCACACGCCTGGGACAGTACCTCTTGATCCGCAGGGACGCCCTTCAAATGTGTAGATATTTTTTGTTAATAACGAATACGTTTATCTTTTGGTATTCAACTGTGTAGATATTGTTGTGTTGATTTGTATAGTTAACAAACATGTTATTAATTATTGATTTGTGTAATTTGATTTTGTGATAATTTTGGGTAAAATAGATTTTGCGATATTTTTTGGCGGAAATAAGAAATTCAAATAAAAAAAATAAATTAAATTAAAAAAAGTAATTAACCAAAAAAAATTAAAAAAAATAAATTAAAAACTAAATTAGAAAAATAATTAAAATTAATAATTAAAAAAAATAATTAAAAATTTTAAAAAAATTGCCACGTGTATTATAGTACACGTGGCACAGTGGCCGCGTGTAATCACTGTACACGCGGCAAATTGTACAATTACAACAACCGAATCTACCACGCCTCTCACACGTGTCTATTTACACGTGGCCAACTGTTTGCCACGTGTACAGCCTTCGTACACGTGGCGAATTGCAAGTGGCAATTTGCTGAATTTTTTGTAGTGTGCTCTTCCTTTTCTTCAAAACCATTTGACTCTCTCTCCCTATATTCCTTTGTATGAGAAAACAACCTTCGTTCTTAGCAACAAGCAATGCCTAGGAAAAAATAAAAAAGGAAACAGGAAATGGAATTTCTAGACTCTGATTTCTAGGCCTCTCTGTATTTAAGTAAACCAATTCTTTTTGTGAAACATCAATCAAAATTTGACCTTTTGGTTCTCTTTCTGAATCTGGAATTTAACTCTAACCCACTTGTTTAATATACTGGATGAACGATAGTAAATAAAAGTGAAGAAAATCTTGAGGTATCTTTAAGCGTATGAATACTTTCCCACACATCCAAATTTGAAATAATCTGCTACAGCCAAATCTGGGCGTCGGCAGAGGTCAATGTCGGCCGGTGGAAATGATGTCGGCGAAACAGGTCGGTCGGCCGGAGAGAAAGAGAGAGAGAGCATTAGTTCAGGGGGAGAGAGAGAGAGAGAGAGAGCGTTGGGGTCATTGTTTTCAAAGAAGAAAACGAAAAAAGAAAAATAGAAAAATCTGATGTGGTAATACCACGTTAGGATGTAAATAGATGGGTGTGGGGAGTTGGGTGTAAACCTAGTATTTCTCATATTTAAAATGTATTCTCTGATTCATTTTTTATCAATATTTTTTCTTTGGTAGAATATTTTATAGTTTTCTTATTCTATTTTCTTTATAAGTTTATTTTCTACCTTATTTGATTTACGGTTTTTTCTCACTATTTATTATCTCTCTATAAATAGAGAGCTATATAATATTGTTTAATATAGTAAATATACAAGATGTAGTTCATACGTCTCTCTCTATTTCCGCTCTCTTTTCCTTCTCTTTTATATTTTTATATTTTATATGTATTTCTACACACCACCTCAAATGCTACTCAGATCCGTGGTTTCTTGGGTTGGATTTGATTAATTTTGCATCGAGTTTCAATTACATATATGTTGCTTGTATATTTGTATTGCAAAAAATGTTCAGATTTTGGTTTCTGTTCCCTAATGTGTTATTGTTGTTTTTTAGGTGTATTTGGTGTGAATTGTGACATGGGTACGGTAAAGTTTATGTAACACATTTTTATCTCATAATTATTTCAAAATGCGGATAATGCAATCTCAATAAACCTTTTGATCCATTTCTTATTTAAAAAAATATATATTATAATGCCAATATATCACACGCATACCGCTATTTTACCATTGTATCTCACTATGTTGACACGGTATTCCCAATTTACCAAAAAAAATTTCTTTAAATAATGATTGATCCAATAATTGATTGATAACGTCACGTCAATATAATAGAATAATAGTATCGTACGCATTTGCAATTCGTTGCCTGAGGTTTACATTCCCATAGTCGAAATTATGTGCTTTTTCGAGGATAATTATCGAGGTTTATGGTTTATGGATAATTATCAAGGTCTATGGGAATCATCAAGGTCGAGTTATTTTTTACATCATGCACAACGAAATGTATAAAATGTTTTATGCATGAAAAGTGTGACATGAATTGAATTGCAGTTGCATATTTCAGTGATTTACCATGTTATCACGTAAAGAGTTATTATATGTATGACTATGTTGCAATTTGCGAAGGTGTGGCATTGATATGGATTCATCCTCCAACAGTAGCGGGGCTAAGCCAGTAGGGTTCCAAAAAGAGGAGATGCACAAAGCCAGTCCTATGCCGATATGGGGAGTACAAGATGCACAACTTTGACTCTGAGTTAATCATAACGATGACAGAGATATGAAAGATTGTACATAAAGTAAAGTCGGTTCAAGAAAAATATTTTTTACGAAATGATAAAGTATTTACAATATTGTTTTAAAGCAAAGATAAATGTTTTCTTTGAAATTATAAAGTATTTACAGTATAGTTTTATAGAAAAGATAAATGCCTCATGAGATGACGAATTGTTTACAATATAGTTTTATAGTAAAAGAACATGTTTTTCGTGAAATGATAAAGCGTTTACAAAAAGAAAGATTATAGCATCGTAATGAAATGATAAGAGCTTGTTTG
Source organism: Alnus rubra (assembly GCA_028654335.1). Classification (NCBI taxonomy): domain Eukaryota; kingdom Viridiplantae; phylum Streptophyta; class Magnoliopsida; order Fagales; family Betulaceae; genus Alnus; species Alnus rubra. The sequence continues at coordinate 623,371 of JAJPGS010001622.1, read as the reverse complement.
GTAAGTGATTGTGAATTGAAATATTTATTTGAATAGTAGTAAGAAATGATTGATGTGATATAAAATTTGAGAATGTTTTATAGAAAAGTGAAAAAGTTTTGTTTTGTAGTGAGTTTTTTTGGTTGAATAATAATAAAAAATTATTGATGTGATGTAAAAAGTGTAAAAAAGTAAGAATGTTTTTGATTTGATGTTTTTGGGAGAAGTAAAATAAAGAGTTGTCAACCGAAGATGGATTATACTTATTCTTTAGAGGTAATTTCTTGACTACTCGAATAAGGTGAGCCCTATATGACAAAACAAAGACCAACACCCTGACTACCCACCATCCATGTTGTCGTACAGCGACAAGATTGTCTTCGGCCACTCAAACGTGTCAGTCATCACCTTCAAGCTGGACTCCTCAAGCTGAGCTCGAACACGCGAACCTAATTGAACGAACACAAGGAGAGAGCAGAGGATGAGAAGCTTGGGCAAATAACTCAGACCGACATTTCGACAATGCTCCTCAACTACCACTGGAAACCAAGTTGGATTTACAAAGGAAAACAGAAATAAAAACCAGTCACCAGCCGTTGCCACAGGTTGAAGAAGATGAAGTTGAAGACACCATTTTTTTTTTTTGATAAACGCACCATTTTGTTTAAAACAAAACTTTCATTAGCAACAAAACTTGGACCATCATTTTTACGTGTATTTGCATGCATATGTGAAAAAAAAGGTGGTCTGTACAAAAAAAAACCATATTTGATAGCCAGACACAATTAAGGCCTTCTCCCTCTCCCTGTCTCTCTCTCCCTCTCTTTGCACAACTCATAGAACTTAATCAATCTGGTGCCATAGGCCATTTTCCAGCCACAACAGGCCAACAACTTATTTGGTCTTTGACCTTCACTCCAAGATTGGTGTGGACAAGCTCCTCAAGATTTCCAGGTACGCCACCATGATCGTCCTCGCCTCCTCGATGCTCCCCGAAACCATAGCCCTAACTGGCCAGCTCAAGAGCTTCGAGTCCAGCGTGGGATTGAGCTGCAAAGCCTTCCGACTTAGCAAGTTCATCCAGGACCTCAACGCACTCAAGCACTCCCATTTTGGTTCCACCAAACTTGGACAACAAGTCTCCAACTCTATATTGCATTAGTAATACTATATCGTACAGTGAGGCTAGCAACAATTGCAGCACTCGTGGTGATAATCCTCACGGTGCTTTGCAATGCTCCACTTGCGAAGTTACAACATAAGTTTCAAAGTAAGCTTATGGCTGCACAGGATGAGAGACTGAGGGCTAGTTCTGAGGCTCTAGTGAACATGAAGGTGTTGAAATTATATGGATGGGAAACCCATTTCAAGAATGTAATTGAAAATGTAAGGAAGGTGAAGTACAAATGGTTATTAGCAGTGCAGTTGCGAAAATCATATAATGGCTTTCTCTTTTGGACATCCCTTGTTTTGGTGTCTGCTGCAACCTATTTTGATGGGTATCATTTAGGTGATTGAAGCTTACAGCTGGAAGATGTTATCAGAAAAATGTGGGTGGCACATGTACTCTTACCAATGACAAAATCCTTGAGGGGGTCGCTGCTATTTTGGCGGAATTTACGATGCATCCAACCTAGTAGCTGCAAGAAGCAGAGTACATGAAAATTAACGTGTAGAATATCGAGAAAGTTTGTTCTCGATCGATCCCAAGGATAACAGAGAATAGACTAGCTTGTGTTTACCTTCATCTTTCGATTGTATCTCAGAAACTTGGGAGTTTTGATCACTACTTTAGTTATGTGAGAGGGTGATCAGGAAGTAGGCTTCTTTTCATAGATAACTGAATGGCTTGTTAATGCATAAGAGGTCAAACTATTCCTGAAAGCCTCCAATGGTCTGACAAAAGGGTGGGTAGAGAGAAACACATAGATGGTTACAAATTCATGTTGGCAATTGTTTCCAGATAAAATACATAGTTCTGCATATATAAATCAGTTTTTTTTCTTTTTTCTTTTTTCTAGATGTTGCTGAACTGGTTCTGGTATCTAGCACTAGCTTGGTTTGTGTTCGGTCCGGTAACTTATTTGCCATGGGTGCTAAGGCATGTGACACAGATTTTATGACAGCTTGGTTTGTGTTCAGTTTCTTGCTAACTTGTGCGTATCATAAGAAGCGAACATTAGGGATTCCAATATCACACCAAAAAAACGCTCCATCAAATCCTCTGTTTCAGTTGAGTAAAACAGAGGTTAACAGAGCATGCATGCAACCATGTTCCCACGGCTTCATTGAATTCCATGGTTGTTGTTCCACGAGGAAGGCAATAAGGCATGCTGTCTAAAGAAGCCGTGAGGTGCTGTTTCGATGGGAGTTTATTCGTGTATTGTGCCAAGATGAATGAGGAAGGTGAGGCAAAGATGAGCTGAAAAAGCCATGTAACAGCTTGAATATCATTTCGAAAAGTCTAAGGCATGCACAGACAAAGGCCGGATGAGCCAGGGGTATTTTGGGGAAGGAATATGTCTTAAAAGGTCACGTGCAACGCACATGACTAACTTTCCGTCCAAACGGACTGGCGATTGGACGGATGGTAAATTTTGCTACACGTTGGCAAGTTCGGGAGGGCCATCTAATAATTTTGGTACATTGGGGGGTAAATCGCCACCCCGTGGATAAATCAGGGGGGTTAAGTGTAATTATCCCAACAATTATTCACATAATTACAGAAAATATGAAGGATTGAGTTCGATCAATATAAAATATTTTTTAAGACAAAATAAGAAATTCATAATGATTGAATATAAACAAGATCAATTATCACAGTTATACAACCATCATGCATATAAAAAATTCTAAATTAAAATACAATTAAACCATTGTCACTTGGAAAGGGCTACATCAACACCCTATTACGAATTTAGCAGCTCATCGTGGTGCTGGGATGGCCTTCTGTCATGTTCTTCTCCTCTTCAACTTGTCAAGCCTCCAAGAATAATTTTTTGTCTAAAGCTAAGCACACCTTCTCTTGAAGCTTAGGGGTCTATTTATAGAGATTATGAGAGACCTAAAAGCTCTAGGAATCCAAGAAAAATCAAAATTTAGTCTCTTAGTCCAAGTAAGAGATTGAAAATTCAATCCAAGTAGGAAAAGGATTCCAAATTCGTCCAGATTTGTGGTCTTTTATTGCGAGCAATTTTGGCATAGTAAACGTCTGAATTAAGAAAAAGCTATTTCTGACATATTTGTTGGATTTTTTATTAGCTTTTCAATGCCATGAATTTCATTCCAATTAGAGATCTGAGCAGAAAGGTATGATTAAAACACTAAAACGTGTGCAGAATCCAATCCAATTTTGAACTCTTATTGGAGAAATTCTGATTTAATCATTTACTTTGATTTGATTAAACTCAATCACATCATATAAGTCTTCTATTATGATTGGTTAAACTTAAACATATCTTCTAGGTTTTCTCAAAGTCTGTTTTAAGCCCAAAATCAATGGAATTAATTGCATCTTTATTTAAAACATGAAAACAATAAAACAACACAAAATCAAACAAATAACAATGCTAAGGAATTAACATATGCAAGTTAAGGAGCTTGAATGTATAACATTTACCACTTATCAATCAATAGGCTGCATCGATCTTGTCGAACAACCATATCAAGAAAGCGCCTCAAAAGAGTTAAGATGCCATTATTTTACGTTTTATAATAACTTCATTACAAATGACAAATTAAGAAGCTAATTAATCACTTGCTTTGCGTTTAAGAAGAGCAAAGAAATTAGCAATGCTCCCGAACTCAGTAAAGGAGACTTGTTGGTCAAGTTTCTTTTTGACCAAGTCAAACAAGTCGTTCAAAATCGCTTCTCCAAAATGTGCCTTGATCAATCCTTCTGTTCCAGCTCGCAAGCCAGAAGTTATTATTTGGGTTTTGGGAAGGCTACCAAGTTCTCCCATTGAGATGACAGGCAACTCCTCCATTCTCTCTATGCTGAAACACCCATTTCCATCCACTGCGGCTTCCAGTTCTTCGGGAGACATGTTATATAGTGGTAAATTAAAGGAGTCCACTTCTTCCTCTCTAACTTTTCCCTAAATGAAAAAAAAAAAAAAAAAAGGAATTAAAAAAATGACAATATAGTTTCATATAATTTGAGAAGATGCAAAAGAAAGGAATACGTAAGAATAAAAGGCCTTCGGAAGTGTAATTAAGATCCAGTGCAATTGCGTGAGCAATATGGGCATGCAATTGTGAGAGGACCCTTGTGGAACCCACCTGTCTCGATAGGTATTCGAGCAGCTCAGGTAGGTAGATCCTATAAGAGATTTTTCACACAATTACCTGCACAATAGTATGGGAGAATAGTGAAAATATAACAGAAACTTGGGGTAGCTGATGACTTCTTACCGTTCTGACCATGTCCAAGAGGCACGACTCCAAGAGGCTACTCATAATATTTTGTGCAGTTTGAGAATGGAGGGTTCCATTGCGGCAGCCAGAAAAGACAAGTGCGATCAATCCTCCGGTCACCAACTCTTGAGCCCTGGCCTGCAAAAAACACTCCATGTCTTCAACAAATTGAGTTTCATAGGCCTTGACAACTTCATCTTTCGAATTTGAGTAGTAGATTCTCCCTTTATTCCATGCATGGGAGGTTTTGTCAGCAACCGACTTTGGGACTCTAGAAAGCCAATGGATGGCATAAGAAGCATGAACGAAGTGCAAAGATGCATTGGGAAACAGTCAGTTGTAGAAAGAACCCGCCACGGCCGCCGCATAATATTGCCTGTCTAGTGGGAGGGATGCGAAGAGTGTGTTGAAATCATTGGAGACGTGATCGTTGAAGAAGACTTGAAATTCAGGGAGCTGAGAATGGAGTTCTTGGCATTCGTACTTCAACCGCACTGCTTCAATTATGTTTTGCACTGCGAAAAATGTATTAGGCCCAGTAGAGCAACCTAAATCTGCAATTCGAAAGGTGGTTGATGAAACAAACTTGGTGGCGTCAAGCTTTTCAGCAACTGATTTAGTTATTAGCTCTTTTGTTACATCGATAACTCCTCTGTGAAACCACGAGATTTTGTTAGAAAATAAAGAGGCAGGAATTTTGGAACGGTAATGCTATTTAGTAGACAATCATACTATTCTCATACGACTAGGATGATGTGAAAAAGAAAAATTAATAGCTGACTTTCAAAGCCACGTCATCACAGTCGTATAGCAATCTACTAAATAATATTTCCCATTTCGAAATTAAAGAAAGTACAACAGAAAATTGTTTGGGAATGAATGAACTAAGGCGAATTTGGATCTATCTCTGGTTATCTTAATATTGATAATCTTGTAATCTAATGATGTAACTCAACTTTGTATCTATATAGTTATAAATATAATGCAACTCCTCTCTCAAGTTTTTTTTTCTTTTTTAGAAAAAAAAAAAAGGAAGAGATATGGGAGAAAAGAGAAAGATCCCACTTTTCATGGCATGGGAAAATTAGATGATAAGGAAGAACATCAAAAGGTGATTAGTGCTTTCTAATCAAGAAATTTGTTCTGCACATTGTTCTAATCAAGAGAAAAATGTCATTGTTTCTTCTTGTATTTTGAATTTTGAGTCATGATGAAGGAGAAAGATATATAAATAATATTTATATATGGTAATTTTTTTATGGTATAATTGTAATTTTGTAAGGATTCTATAAAAAAAAAATGGACAAAATCTATAAGACGAAATGATTTATTTGATAATAATTCAAAGTGCAACGAGTAATAAGATAAAATTTAAACCACCGTCTAAAGATAACCTAATGTAATCTTCTCTCAATTTTATTTAGAAACTTCGACCAATAGGATTTGTTTTCAAAGGCTTATCACTACTCAACAAAGATTTCCATTCACATGAATAAAATTTTGGGTAAATTACCCTTTAGTCAACAAATTCCCATCCTTGTGTCACTTAAATAAACCATGAAAGTAATGTTCTCTCAATAACGAAAGTACTTATTTATCACAAAATAAAAAATAAAAATAAAAAATCGACTTGCAAAAAAATAAAAAAATCGAAAGTCATTTTCAAAATTAAAAAAAATTAGACCAAGGGTTACGTGAAGAGAGATATGATACATTTACAACATTTGAACAATTACTATACAACTCTAATAATATTTTTTTTTCAAACTAACAATTAGATCTATTTTCCTACATGTGAGTCTTACATAGCCTATAGTTGATTTAAAAAAACAAAAACAAAAAAGTTGTTGAATTTGGATAGGACCCGTCTCGTTTCCATTTCATTAAGCTGACGTGATAGTGTCCATTAATCTTTGGACTTGTTAAAAAAAAAATAATAAAAAAAATATTAAAATTCAACAATGATGAACATGATCACATCAACAATAGAATAAGATATGAGAATGTAATATATATTAGCATTAGTCTCTCTCTCTCTCTCTCTCTCTCTCTCTCTCTCTCTCTCTCTCTCTCTCTATATATATATATATATATATAAGGTAGTAGGTAGATCCGAAAGCAAATATTTATGTTTATATATAGTTGGCATATGGAGGGGATTGCCCCTATATAAAGTCAGGTGGCCACCACCTCAATCAAATATTGCATCAATGAAAGGAAATTAATATTAAAGGGTTACGTGAAAGACTTGGTCTTGGGAGACCACGCCATTGAGCTGGCTCACTATGTAATATGAGTATTTATTTGTCTTTGTATTCTTAAAGCATCTAATTAGATTCGACAAATCTTATTTAGTAGACCGATATTGTATAGCAAAGACTACGTGACAATAAAATTCAGTTTTTGAATTTTTTTTATTTTTTTTTAATTTCTTATAAGTTTTTACTGATTCAGACGCTAAATATTATTACTAGTTTAAAAATTAAATAGTCAAGTTCATCAGATTTCATCACCCATCTTCTCCCCCGCTCTCTCTCTCTCTCTATAGATTAACGTACACCTGCCTGCATCGCCTTTTAAATGAGTAGGCCCGATCTATAGACTCATTGTTTCCAGTACAGATAAGGAGATCTGAGTTGAGAAGTCAACAAAACAGCTATGGAGAGGGAGAAGTTTTGGCCTCGGCCGGCAATGAAAAAAGAAAAATAATCATCTAGATCGGATATAACGAAAGAAAGTGAAGAGGAGAGTACCTGGTAGGAGGAGTTGTTGGAGTAGCTATCGACGCTATCTCCACCTTTCATCGGATATGCTTCAGACGTTTTCGAAGTTTGCTCCGCTGCCATCTCTCTGTCTCTCTCTCTCTCTCTCTCTCTCCGGGGCTAATCTATAACCTATTATCTCTGTTATACAAAATATATAATGGCCAAAGTAGAAGAAAGTGCAGTAGTCGTCGGTTGTCTAAAATTGTGACTCAGTGGCAAACTCAACTTCCATAATATCTTAGAATATTTAAATGTATTCTCTAATTTGTTTTAGAGATATGCAGGGTTGCCAACTCATTACACAACTATTGACATAACTATTAATTTTTATTTTTATTTTTATTAAACAAAAACTCACAAGATCATGTAAGTTGGGGTCTGGTTTTTTATTTATTATTTTTTCAAAATATATATAGAAAGAAAAAAAAAGTCTAACTGTGTCAATAATTGTGTTTTTAGGTGGCAAATTCTTTGGTAGAATATTTTATATTTCTCTTATTCTATTTTCTTTATAAGTTTAATTTCTATCTTATTTGGTTTACGGTTTTTTACTCACTATTTATTATCTCTCTATGAATAGAGAGTTATATATATAATATTGTTTAATATAGTGAATATGCAAGATGTAGCTCATACGTCTCTCTATTTCCCCTCTCTTTTCCTTCTCTTTCATATTTTTATATTTTATATGTATTTCTACACACCCCCTCAAATGCCACTCGGATCCTTGGTTTCTTGCGTTGGATTTGATTAATTTTGAATCGAGTTTCAATTACATATATGTTGCCAGTAGATTTGTATTGCAAAAAAAGTTCAGATTTTGGTTTCTGTTCCTAATGTGTTATTGTTGTTTTTAGGTGTATTTGGTGTGACTTGTCACATGGGTGCGGTAAAGTTTGTATAACACATTTTCATTTCATAATTATTTCAAAATGCAGATACGGCAATCTCGATAAACCTTTTGATCCATTTCTTATTAAAAAAATATTGTAACGGCAATATATCGCACGCATACTGCTATTTTACCATTATATCTCACCATGTTGACACGGTATTACCAATTCACAATTTTTTTTCTTTAAATAATGGCTGATCCAATAATTAATTGATAACGTTACGTCAATATAATAGAATAATGAAAAAAATACAATTTAGCCCCTCAAACTACCAAACATTTTACAGATAAGCCCCCTTACTACAAATGCTTGGACTCTGACCCCCCAAATTACCAAAAGTTTTAAAAATAACCAGTTTGACAAAAAAAATGCCTATAATACCCCTGCCAAATATCATTTTTCAGTTAAAAAAATAAAAAATTAAATTAAATTAAATTGAAAAATTAAAAAAAACTAAAATCTTTTTTTAAAAAATAAAAAATAGTGTTTGGGGGGTGGCTACCGCCTACGAGCCACCCCAGACACCAATTTTTTTTTAAAAAAAAAAATTGGATAGATCTTGGCCGTCCACCTTCACAGTTCTTTGTTGTAGGTCGTTGGATTGATAAGGTTAATCAGTATGAATTTATCGGTTAGTAAATCCAAAAAAAAATAAGGCCCCATGTTTATGATAGTGTTGGTGTGGTATGCATTTGCAATTCCTTGCCTGCTGTTTACATTCCCATAGTCGAAATTGGGCGCTTTTTCAAGGATAATTACTGGATTAGATAACACAGATTAACCAAATATTCTGTCATCTTATATGGTATCAGAACCATTAAAAGACAAACGTCTATGGCTATCCCAAATTCTGAAACCGACTCTACTCAAACTTCCCCTCCTGTTTCAATCCCACCTACTATCTCCATCACTGTCACTCCGCCTGCAACATCAACACATTTTCAAAATGTTCACCGTCATATCTCGGAAAAACTCACCCAAGAAAACTATATTCTACGGCAATTCCTTATGGTTCCTTTTCTAAAGGGCCAAAACTTGTTCGGTTATGTTGATGGCACAATTCTGCATCCTCCCAAGCTCATTCCCAATAGCAGCCCTGGTCTTCTCATTACCAATCCTTCTCATTTATCCTGGTATCATCAAGATTGAATGATCTTTAGTGCAATTATCTCCACCTTGTTCGTGGAAACCTTACCTCATGTAATTGGACTCTCTACATCTCATGAAGTCTGGATTACCTTGGAAACTTTATTTGCTGCTCAATCTCAATCCTGTATTCTCCAACTCAAGCAGCAGCTCTCAACCCTAAAAAGGTGCTCAATCTGTCTCCGCCTATTTCCAAAAAGCACAGGGATTTGCCAACCTCTTGGCTGCTATTGGCAAGCCAATTGACAATTCAGAACTAATCTCCCACATTCTTGCTGGCTTGGGTGTCAACTATGACCCACTTGTTACTTCTGTCACTACAAGGCAAGACTCGATCCCTCTAACTAATCTTTATGGCTACATGTTTTCCTATGAGCAGCGTCTTGAGGCACATAAATCAGCACTTGAATAGAACATCTCTATTGCCAACATGGCTCAACGTCAGAGCCACTCCTATCCGAGGAACAATCGTGGCCTCAACTTGGGCTATCGCAACTTCAACTTCTCTCGTGGCAGGGGGCGTGGCCATGGTCGCGGATCACCTCGGCAATACTCCTTTTCTGGTCCTGGCTAGTCCCAACGTCCGATCTGTCAAGTATGCCACAAGTAAGGCCACATGGCTGCAACCAGTTGATTTCAATTTGATCAAGGACATCAAGTAGAAAATTTCCCAATGAATTCCATTTTGGCTTCTGCCTCTTCTGCATTAGATTCTCAATAGTATCAGGACACTAGCTCCAATGTCCACCTTACTAATGATCTCTCCAACCTCAACATGCATGCTGAGGATTACAATGGCAATGACCAGATCCGAGTAGGCAATAGGCAAGGTTTGCATATCTCAAATTATGGTCGTGGACTCTAACCCACTCCATCACGTAACTTTCATTTATTTTCTCTCTTTCATGTTGCTCAAATATAGAAAAACCTTATCTTAGTTAATCAATTCACACATGAAAACCATGTTCTTATTGAATTCCATCCAACTTTTTCTATGTTAAGGACTTTCAAACTCGGCAGCTACTCCTCCAAGGCCCGAGTAAACTCGAACTCTATCCATGGCCATCCTCTCTTCCCTCCTTTTCCAGGACTCTTGTTGCCTTCATTGGTGAAAAGGTTCCCCTGGATTAGTGGCATCTCAAGCTTGGTCATCCTGCATCTTCCATTGTCAACCAAGTAGTTCACTTCCATAAGTTGCTCGTGTCTCCATCAAAGTCTTCCTCCGTTTGTTCTCAATGTCAACAGGGCAAGAGTCACTGTTTTCATTTTAGTTATTCTCCTTCTATTTCAAATAATCCTCTCCAATTGTTGTTTCTTGATGTATGCAGCCCTGCTTCTATAACTTCTGTAAACAACAACCATTTTTATTTAAGTGTGGTTGATGATTTTTGCAAATATACATGGCTTTTTCCTCTTGCAACTAAATCTGAAGTTTGTGCTACTTTTCTTCGTTTCAAACAACTTGTTGAAACGTTCTTTAATACCAAAATCAAATTTGTTCAAAGTGATAATGGTGGCGAATTTCTCCCACTTCAAAAATCACTGAATTCCATGGGAGTCTCTTATAGGCTAAGTTGTCCCCACACCCATCATCAAATGGGAACCGTCGAAAGGAAACATCGCCACGTAGTTGAAACTGGATTATCTCTCCTTGCTACTGCTAGTGTTCCATTTACCTTTTGGGACACGGCCTTTGAAATAGCAACATACCTCATCAATCGACTTCCTTCTAAAGTAACAAATAAAAGGTCTCCTTATGAGTGTCTTTTTCACAGCATTCCAAATTACAAATACTTGAAAATATTTGGTTGTGAATGCTGGCCATTTCTTCGACCATATAACTCCTCAAAACCTTCCTTCCGTTCCACTTCTTGCGTGTTTATTAGATATAGAAAAACTATCTCGGCTATAAATGCCTTCATATCCCCTCCGGTAGAGTTTACATTGCAAGACATGTTTTCAATGAAAATAACTTTCCATTCAAAATTTCAAAATCAAACAGAAACTCCTCCTCTCCTCAAACACCTCCATCTTTATCGATTCCTTATGTTCCTTCATCAACTCCTCAAGCTTCACTAACTCCTCATGCTTCCTATTCCTCTCATAATACACCCAGTATTTCTCTTCCAAAATCATCAACTTCTGCATCATCTCCCACAGAACCTATCACTACCTCTCCCACTCTTCAACCTATAGTTTCTTCTGAACCTTCCTCTAGTTCCGAGTCAGCTCCTTCACCTGAACCATTGCCAATCCTTCCAACTCAAGTCCATGGCATGACCACACGGTCTCAAAATTTGATTCACAAACCTTACACATTCACTGTTGGCAGGGTGAAGTATTCACCTCCTCAAGCTTTTACAGCCACTATACCAACACATGAAGATGAACCTACTTGCTATTCTCAAGCAAGCAAACATCCTGAATGGTGTGCAGCAATGAACACCGAATTTGATGCTCTTCTCAAAAATGGAACATGGTCTCTTGTTCGATTCTCCCCATTCGTGAATGTCGTTGGTTCTAAATGGGTTTTCTGGATTAAAAGTAAAGCTAATGAGGACATCGAACGCTACAAGGCTCGTCTAGTAGCCAAAGGGTTTCACCAACAACCGGGTGTTGACTTTGCAGAAACATATAGTCCAGTGGTTAAACCTATCAATATTCATATTGTGCTATCCATAGCTATTTCTGCAGGTTGGGAGATTAGACAAGCAGATGTCAGTAATGCTTTTCTCCATGGTCTTCTTAAAATAGAATGTATATATAGCTCAACCCCCTGGATTTCAGCATCCTCAATATCCGGCAACTGTTTGCAAGCTATGCAAAGCCATATATGGCTTAAAACAGGCCACACGCACATGGTTTTCCCGCCTAAGTGCTCGGTTACTTGATCTAAAATTCACAAGCACCAAGTCAGATTCATCCTTGTTTATCTACAAAGCTAAAGGCATCACCATCTTTGTACTCATATACGTTGATGACAACATAATTATAGGTTCACATCCAGCAACTATCTCTCAGCTCATCAATGATCTTCACACCTCCTTTACACTCAAGGATCTCGGTCTTCTCAACTTTTTTCTTGGTGTTGAAGCTACATGGCACTAGGATGGTCTTACAACAGAGATACATTCATGATCTTCTCACAAAGACCAATATGCTGCTTGTAAAGCCGATATCTACTCCCTTGTCGGCTTCCACCACTCTTAGCCAGTTTGAAGGCTCAACCATTACAGACTCGACCTTATACCAAAGCACTGTGGGATCCCTTCAATATCTATCTATTACTCGAATTGACATTGCTTTCGCAATCAATAAGGTTTCACAATTTATACAAGATCCTTGGGACTCTTACTAGTCTGCAATAAAGCGCATCCTGTGCTACTTGAAGTCTACAATCTCTCATACGTTCTGCATCTACAAGAACTCTTCCAAGCAACTCACTGCTTACTCAAATTCAGATTGGGCCAGTTGTCCGGATGACAGGCACTCCACCTCCGGCTACTATGCTCTTCTTGGTAAAAATATTCTATCATGGAGCTCCAAGAAACAACCAACAATTTCACGCTCCAGCACTGAATTTAAGTACAAAGACATTGCCAATGTAGCTGCTGAATTAACATGGATTGAAACTCTACTTAATGAACTTGGTGTTACATCTCCAAAGCAACCAGTCTTGTATTGTGACAAAATTGGTGCCACGTACCTCGCTTCCAATCCTATCTATCATGCTCACACAAAGCAAATAGAGATTGATTATAATTTTGTCAAAGACATGGTTGCCAAGAAGATTCTAGAAGTCTGCTTCATCTTTAGGAAAGATCAGTTGGCCGACATCCTTACAAAGTCTCTTGCTGCTGCTAGATTCAACATGTTTCAATCCAACCTCAACGTGCAACTTCTCACGTCGAGTTTGAGGGGGCGTATTGGATTAGATGACGTAGATTAACCAAATATTCTGTCATCTTATAATAATTATCGAGGTTTATGGGAATCATCATGGTCGTGTCATTTTTAATATCATCTATAATGAAATGTATAAAATGCTTTTTGCATGAAAAGTGTAACATGAATTGAATTACAGTTGCATATTTCAAAAGGATCCATGATATGTTTTCAGTGAAGGTTTTACCACGTTCACACGTAAAGAGTTATTATATGTATGACTATGACGCAATATGTGTAATGGAAATGAAATAGTTAGGTGGTATTATGTAAAAAGCTATGTATGTGTGACAGTATGATAAAGAATGAAAGGAAGGAAAGTATAGAAAATATAGACAGTTAAAAGAGTATTCAAAGACATCGGTACTGTGTCGTACATTATGTTATGGCTATGTATAAGCCATGAATAATAGGTTGTGCAGCACACTAAACTATGGTTATGCGAAGGTGTGACATTGATATGGATTCATCCACCAACCATAGTAGGCTAAGCCGATAGGGTTCCAAAGAGAGAAGATGCACAACGCCAGTCCTATGTTGATATGAGGAAGCAAAACACTAACATAAAACCGAAATAACTAGTTATAGTAGGCATAAAGGAGCTAAATGAGAAACGTTAGCAAATTACTAAAGTTGGTTTTGAGTCGGCTTTTGATCCAAAAAAGGTTGTGTTCAATAAATCCTTTTAGTTGTCGGAATAGCTATTCATTTCCCTTAATTTGGTGACAACATATTTGTACGCTAGCGAGAAATTGAGATCCACAAGCTGCATCGATCTTGTCTAACAACCATATCAAGAAAGCGCCTCAAAAGAAGATGCCCTTATTTTACGTTTGACAATAAATTCATTACAAATGACAAATTAATAAGCTAATTAATCAATTGCTTTGCGTTTAAGAAGAGCAAAGAAATTAGCGAGGCTCCCAAACTCAGTAAAGGATACTTGTTGGTCAAGTTTCTTTCTAACCGAGTTAAAGAAGTCATTTAGAATCACTTCTCCAAAATGTGCCTTTATAAATCCTTTTCTTGTAGCTCGCAAGCAAGAAGTCATTATTTGGGTTTTGGGAAGGCTACCAAGTTCTCGCATTGCGATGAGAGGCAACTCCTCCATTCACTCTATGCTAAAACACCCATTTCCATCCATTGTAACTTCCAGTTTTTCGGGAGACATGTTATATACTGGTAAATTAAAGGAGTCCACTTCTTCCTCTTTAACTTTTCCTTGAACGAAACAAAAATGGAAAAAAAAATGATGATATAGTTCATATAATTTGAGAAGATGCAAAAGAAAAGAATACATAAGAATAAAAGGCTTCAGAGGCGTAATTGAGATCCAGAGCAATTGCGTGAGCAATATGGGCATGCAATTGTGAGAGGACCTTTGTGGAGCCCACCTATCCGGATAGGTATTTGAGCAGTCTTAGACTGCTTAGGTAGTAGATCCTATAAGGGATTTTCACAAAATTACCTACCCAAGAGTATGGAAGAACAGTGAAAACACCTCTTAAATGTTATTTTCTATGACTAACTGAAAACATTTCGTGTTGCCCAATATTTTATGATGTATCAAACACTCAAAAATAGGAACAACCGTTTCCGTAAAACATTTTACGATGGGGCTATGAAAATACATTAGAAACTTGGGGTAGCTGATATTTTTTACTGTCCTGACCATGTCCAAGAGGCACGACTCCAGGAGGCTACTCGTCAAACTTTGTGCAGTTTGAGAATGGAGGGTTCCATTGCGGCGGCCGGAGAAGATAAGTGCGATCAATCCTCCCGTCAGCAACTCTTGAGCCCTAGCCTGTAGAAAGCACTCCATGTCTTCAACAAATTGAGTTTCATAGGCCTTGACAACTTCATCTTTCGAATTTGAGCAATAGATTCTCCCTTTATTCTAAGCAAGGGAGATTTTGTCAACAACCGGTTTTGAGACTCTGGAAAGCCAATGGATGGCATAAAAAGCATGAACGAAGTGCAAAGATGCATTGGGAAATAAGCGGCTGTAGAAAGAACCTGCCACTACCGCAACATAATATCACCTGTCCGGCAGGACGGATGCGAAGAGTGTGTTGAAATCGTTGGAGACGTGATCGTTGAAGAAGACTTGAAATTTAGGGAGCTGAGAATGGAGTTCTTGGCATTCGTACTTCAACCACTCTGCCTCAATTATGTTTTGAACTGCAAAAAATGTATTAGGCCCAGTGGAACAACCTAAATCTTCAATTCGAAAGGTGGTTGACGAAACAAAGTTGGTTGCGTCAAGCTTTTCAGCAACTGATTTTGTTATTGGCTCTTTTGCAGCATCGATAACTCCTCTCTGAAACAATGAGATTTTGTTAGAAAATAAAAACGCGGGAATTTCGGAACAGTAATGCTATGTACTAGACAATCATACTGTTCTTATATGACTGGGATGATGTGAAAAAGAAAAACCAATGGCTAATTTTCACAGCTAGGTCATCACAGTTGTATAGCAGACTACCAAATAGCATTTCTCATTTCGAAATTAAAGAAAGTACGTCAAAAAATTGTATGGGAATGACTGAACTAAGGCGAATTTGAATCTATTTCTGATTATCTTAATATTGTTAATATTGTACTCTGATGATGTAACTAAACAAAGTTGAATTCATGTAGAAGATAAATGTATCTATATAGTTATAAATATAATGCAACTCCTCTTCAAGTATTTTTTTTTTTTTTTTAGAAAAAGAAAAAATAGAAAGAGATACGAGAGAAACGAGAAAGGAGAAAGATCCTACTTTTCATGGCTTGGGAAAATTAGATAATAAGGAAGAACATCAAAAGGTGATTAGTGCTTTCTAATCAAGAAATTTGATCTGCACATTGTTCTAATCAAGAGAAAAATGTCATTTTTTTTCTTGTATATTGAATTTTGAGTCATTATGAAGGAGAAAGATATATAAATAATATAATAAAAAAAATTAAGCAAGGTTTGATTTTTTGAAGGGATAATATGTGTCCTTTGAGTATATTAAAATGACATTTTTTTAATAACAAGAACAAAGTTGAAATGAATTTTATTTTTTATTTGTTTTTTTTAAAAAAAAAAAAAAAAAAAAAAAAAAAGCACGTGCATCTCACACGCTATTATGCTCCATTTGTTTCAGCGTAAAATGGTTTTTGGAAAATGATTTCTGTATTTTCCGGTGTTTAGTGGGGGCGAAAATAATAGTCAACCGGAAAATGATTTCCGTTTGATAAAAAATGCTTAGTAAATTTCGGAAAATTATTTACGTTTTTTCCCCAAAAGGCAGATGCATTCGACCCTCTTTTAAACGACGTAGTCAACCTTCACATTCAAGCAGTCGAACACCACCGGAATTTGGTTGGTGCCGGAATCCGACAACGTCCGGTCACTATCGCCGGATTCCGGCCAGCTGGCTAGGATTTGGCCAGAATGGCCAGATTTCAGCCTACTAGCCGGGATCTGGCTAGAACTGCCAGATTCTGGATAGCTGGCGGGATCAGGCCAGAACAGTCGGATTCCGTCCACTTTCGCCGGAAACCGGCCAACCCAGATTCTGAAGAAACTGTTTGGATTCCGACAACAATAGTTGGAATCCGGTGAGAGTCGCCGGAATCCTGTCGGTGAGTAACAAAATCTTGTCACCGGTGATTTTTATTTTATTTTACATTAATATTTATATGTTGTGAATAAAAATTTAATTTTATAAGTTAATATGATTGAATGAAAATATAAAAAAATATTTGTGATTTTCCGTACGCGCCAAACACTTAAAAATGCTTTCGGCAAAAAATATTTTATTGAAAAATGACTTTCCTAAAACCATTTTACGACGAAAACCATTTTACGTCGAAACAAACAGAGTATAAAAAAATAGGCACATCATTTTCATAAATTAGGTTGAATAAGTTCGTCCAACTCAATTTTAAAAAAAAATCATTGTCCCAAAACTAGTTATACCTACATTTTCTTCTTTTTTTCTTTCCAAAAATAAAAATAAAAATAAAAATGGAGGGTTGAGTTGGGCAAAGAAGGTATGTAAAGATCTTAACCCACTGCCACCTTTGGCACCCCCGACTGTATAACAGTAGGTGGGGGTGAAGCCACCCTCACCAACCATCCACTCAACAAGGGTAAAGATCCACCCGCACAGATACGTGCAAGGATGGAGTTTTAGCCCCTTCTTGGGGAGTGGAGCATGTAGAGAGTAGGCAATGCAGGTGAATCTCTGCTGGCCCCCACCGCCCATCTCCATCTTCTCTTTCTTACTAACTATTTTGAAAGAAATGATAGAGGGGGGACTTTCAACCGACCCCCCTCCCTCTGTTTTCAATAAAAAAAAACACAATTTTATTCAATAAAGAAAAACAAAACCATCAAAAAGTACACTTTAGAGAATAAAATTGTGTTTTTTATTGAAAAGAGGGGGAGGGGGGCCGGTTGAAAGTCCCCCCTCTATCATTTCTCCTATTTTGAATATAATTTTAATAATAACACGGATCTGGCATTAGTGCTAATTAGTAGCTATCTTTTTTGAAAGGTGAGTGAATCAAATTTACACTCGCTATACGAGCGTGAAAGTGAACCACTTTCTAATGTTGTTGTCCATTGATCGTACAAAGAACATGGTTTTAGTGGTATGACTTAAAAAAAAAATTAAATTAAATAAAAAAAAATCGATTCATTTCTTTTTTTCGTTCTTTCTCTTATTTTTTTGAAAAAATTTCACTTATAACCTAAAATCTTTCATCACTTTTGCAATTAAGTACTCAAACTTTAAAAAGTGTCAATTAGGATATGCATCTTTCAATTTTTTCAATTTCAACCATCCGTTAGAATTTTTCTTTAAATCCTATCAAAATTCTCAAAATACCCTTCCTTTTTTTTAGGGAAAAGAAAAGAAAAAAAAAATTGTAAAGATGGCGTTGGTCATAAATTAACGAAATTTACAAAAATACCCATGCCTGAATCTTTGAAAAATTTGATAATTTTTTTTAAAAATAAAAATAAATAAATACAGGGATATTTTGAAAATTTTGATAGGATTTAAAGGAAAATTCTAATTGATGATTTAAATTGAAAAAAATTGAAAACCTTAAGTGCTTAATTGTAAAAGTAATGAAAGATTATAGATTAGAAACGAAGTTTTTTCCATTTTATTATTTTTTAAAATTATCATTGGATCTTTGGGGTTTATATGGGTCTTACACATAATGTCACAGATCTAATGATAATTTTAAAAAATAGAACGATAAAAAAAATTTATAGCACATCTCAATTTAAATTAGAAAAAATAAACCTAAATAGGGCACAAGGGCCCACCAGCCCCTTAATTCCGTAAATAAGTCCTCCTTAAAAGTTGGATGAAAAATATAATGATGTTGTAAAATTAAAGAAAATAACAAGACAAGATAAAGAGATTGCAATATGTGAAACTAGTTATTCAGGAATTAGTTATTTTACTCTCCCTCATGAGGATGAAGAGCTTCAATTGTTTATGATGAAAGATCCTTGAATCGGTGCATTCCAATGTTAGTCACCAACTTCTTAAATGTTTCAGTTGGTAATGTTTTGGTAAATAAATATGTCAAATTGTCACTTGATCGTATCTGCTTCACATCAATATCACCACTCTTCTGGAGCTCATGTGTATAAAAGAATTTCAGTGAAATGTGTTTTGTTCTATCAACTTCAATGTTCAATTAGGGAAAACGTTTGTTCTAAGTGTCGTAATTGAGTATGAGGATAATTACAAGTGTTCAGAAGTTGAGTTTTTAGGCCTTTTAAGTTTTTTTGCGAACGTTTAAGTGGGACATCAAACGCTCAATGACAAACGTTCGAATGGAGTCTCGAATGATTGAATGGGACATCAAACGTGCAAGTTGGATCTCGAACGATCGTATGGGACGTCAAACGTACAATTTGTATCGCGAACGATCGAATGAGATGCCAAACATTCGACATAGGGCCCCACACGTTTGATAAGTGTCTGGCAAGTTTTTACTTTTCAAACCATGGACACCTTAGCCCATTGAACGACCATGAAAAAAATATAAAACCATCCCTATGTCTAGACCATCCATTTTGGTCATCCTCTTTACCCCATAACCATAGAATGAGAAAAAGAGAAGGTTTGGAGAGAGAGAGGAGGAGACCTTGGGTTATTCCTATTCAAGAGGTAAAATCTCAGCTTTTAGCTTGCTGGTTTAAAATTGTTGACTTCTATAGTTTTTGTTAGTTTTGTTTCCATAGCCTTGTTAGCTCCATTTTCATGTATAAAAAATTGATAAAGCAGTTCAATAGCATTTCAAAAATATACCAAGATATAATTGAGAGTTAAGAGTCAATAAGCACAAAAATTTTCTTGCAGATAGAAATTTTTCAATAGTAAACCTAACTTATGCTATGCGTGTGTGTGTGTGTGTGTGTGTGTGTGTGTGTGTGTGTGGTGTGTGTGTGTGTGTGTGTGTGTGTGTGTGTGTGTGTGTGTGTGTGTGTGGTGTGTGTGTGTGTGTGTGTGTGTGTGTGTGTGTGTGTGTGTGTGTGTGTGTGAAAGCTTTCTCAATAAGGTATGATCTTCGCTGATATGATTTAAAGCAACTGAATTTTTTAAATAAGAGAGAAATTCAGTTAAAAGTCAAACCTTATCTTACTAGGGCTTAGTCACCCTCATTTGATACTCTCCCCCTAAAAAAAAGCACTATTTTTCTTTTTACTTGCACCATGGATTACAAGATTAATAGTTGAGTCAGCACAAAAGCAGTGAATTTATTCATATATCAATAAACACAGAATTATAACTGCTTGTATCACTTAGTGCTGCAACCTAGAGAGAAAGCCAGAGTTTATGGGGTCTAGGTTCAACTAGCGAGGTGATCAATTTGACCATCTTAGCACACAAAAATCTCTCTTAAAAAATTTTCAAAAGCAGAAAATCAGAGATAAAAAGTGTACCTTAGGGGAGCTTTGGATAGTGCACATTTTTCATTACATGAGAAAAGTAACTATCTAGTATGGATGCAACAGGAAAACTTTATAGATATCAAGTATAAACTCTCAGTTATATAAAGGCAAAAATAATTAATGCAATAAGAACTAAGACATCAATTAAACATACATAAGATATCTAAGAAGCTATATATGGGAACAATAAAAATCTGCATCCTTTCCCCCCCCCCCCCCCCCCCCGCCCTTTTTTTATTGAAAAATAAAAGACAAAAATAACAAAGACATGCTTAAAAGGAAAAGAACCTATATCTAGACAAAGCATGTAGGTAAGAGCAAACCTAACGTCAGGGAGAGAGGTTTGACTATACCAAGGCAGAAAAGCAGTGACATGCTTTCTCTATCATCCCTAGAATATACCTGTAGAAATTTCTCAAAGCAACCAAGAGAAAATCTAGTGATAGAAAAGGTGGTTCCTCAAATAGAATGCAAGACAAAAATATGATATATAAGATATGACAATCAATGCAATGCAAACATAGCTAGCATGCACTAGGATTTAGGAACGAAAATCCTAGGCATGGTGAGACTGCACCAATACTAGGTAAGTTCACTCCCCCTCAAGGGGTGAATGATCTCTTCCTTTCTAATCCATATCTAGTGTACCCGTGGTAGATGTGATCGAGTATTGCTCATACTATCCATTCTCCTCAGCAAACCTTGTAACAAGCTCAGCAACCCTTCATAGGCATGGTTGTTATCGGGCTTTTGCAGCTTTTTCTTGTAGTGCCTTGATGTGTTCTTCGGAACAAACCGTTGTTGTCGTCGTTGATGCCGTGGAACCTGATGTCCTGCCGAAGGTAGAGTACCTGATGTGGTCTTAGTATGCAACTTCCTCTGAGCCTTCTTCTTCTGAGCTTAGAGCTGTGGACATTTGAGTCGGATGTGACCGGTGATGCCACAATGATGACAGGTGGGCATGCTTCTTTTGTTGGAAAGCTGCTTGACTTTTTCTGTAGAAATATGGATAGCATTCTTACAAATAATATTGTCCTTACCTTTTTTATGTCTCCCATGCGGAGGGACATATTTTGATGAGGAAAAATCTTCAACTTCACTTTTCCTCAGAGCATCCTACTTAATCCAAGGCCTGTGGGATTTCAACAAATAACAATTTGGCCTAATATGGCCAATCTTCCCACAATTATGACACTTAAGAATAAACTTACCTTGTATTTTTTATTCCTTGGATTTAGGCATCACATGATTAGTTAAGCAAGAATTATCTAGACAAGATGAATCTTCTATCACAGGCTTAATACCAATAGAGTCTAATTCAGAATCAGAAGCATGTGAAGTAGAAGTACTTAAATCATTAACAGTTAAATCAGGCTTGTTAGAAACATCTGAGTGAATACAAGGTATTCTTTTCAAATTATCACTTGAGACTTTTTCCAATTTATTCTCAAGTTCATTAATAGTATTAAGCAACATGATATTCTCAGATTTCAAAGAGTCAATCAAAATATGTGATTCAGACAATTGTACAATCAAAGACTCTTTTTCTTGACTCTCCTTTTTTAGCCCTTTTGAAGAAACCATTTTATCCAATTTAGCAAAAACTTTATAGAGCTCAATATCATAATTTTCTTCAGATAATAGAGAGAAATCCATGATAAAAGGTGTAATCAAAAAAAGAAATCACAAAGAGATAAGGATTACACTCAGGAATTAAATCATTTAAAAGGAGTGTACCTGCTCTGATACCAATTGAAAAATAAAGAGACTTCTAATTTATTGTGGGTGTGTGCAATGTGTAACAAAATATCAAAAGTGTGGAATTAAAAGAGACAAATATTTTTTGTTAACAAAGTGGAAACTCAATTAAGAGAAAAACCACTTTGGGGCAACCAAACCTAGGAATTCCACTATTCAAAAGACAAAGCTAGTTAAAAAGCAGTAGCACTCACATACCCCTGATGCAGTGGTCGTACCTTGAACTCTGACGTGTAACCCAACATGACCGTCTCACAACCAAGTCACCTACTTGAAGGGGTCTTCAATGGAATCCTTTACCTTAGGGCTCCTCCCTAAGATAGACTTCACACGAACCAAAAGGCACATAACAGCAACGGCTTGAGAGCTAGTAAATCTTCAAATCTCCATAAACACCTTCTCAAAGCTAAGAGAATTCAATACCAAATTCTTGATATAAAACATGCCTAGAACCTCTTATTTATAAGCTTTACAAGTCTTAATTCTAGTCAGAATCGGAGTCTTTGGCACGGTCGTCTGGATGGCAGTCTTAGGTGTCTTTACGGTCAACTATTTCCATGTCTGAAAGGAAATTCTGAAACTTTTTGAATTCTGGCGAGCCGTCCAGACGCTTGATCTTTCCGTCCAGACACTGGGCCTTCCGGACATTCAAGTTGTAGTATTTTTTGTTAGCTTTCCGACGATACCAATTTTGTCTCAATCCGATATTTGAGCAAAATGTTCTGATAAAAATACTGAGACGTGTTCAGAATCCTCTAGACACTGAGGGGCATCCGAACGGCTTGACCAAGCGTCCGGATGGTCAACTGCAACTACCTTTCCAAAATATAGCTGAAAGCTTCCCATATCAGGACCTCGTCCGGACATGTTGCCCTAGCGTCCAAACGGCCACAGTTATGATTCCTTTCCACATCAGTAAAGGAAAACTGGAATCTTCTAGAACACTAAAGGGCGTCCGGACGGTATTGCCCGTACATCCAGACGATTGCAGAATACTTTCCCAATCAGTGTCTTCTCGAAAATTTGAATACTTGAAGGATTCGAAAACTTCCTAGCGTTCGGACGGTGTTGCCATGTCATCCAGACAGATGCACTGGCATAAGCTTCTCGACACTTGGGAGAGTCCGGACGCCTTCAAAGGCCCGTCCGGACGGTTGCATAGGATCCGACTTGTCTGGGTGGAATCTTCGTGGAAATCTTCTAGAAGCATGTGAGCGGTCACTTGTCATAATATAAGGCACTGTCCATAACACCTGAAGACTCTGAAATAAAATGGCATCCTTGTGAAATAATGCAACCTAACAAACATAGTGTTTTTGTCAATAGAATGTAGCCAATCAAAAACTAACAATTAACTTCTTCTAGTGACTTAAGATTTCTTTCTTTTGTTCCAAGTTGAACCTTTCTCAGTAAATCCTTCTTCTTTCAAGACTAGTTTCAGACTCAATATCTTGGTGAAGTCTTTTGTAATCTATCTTGAATGACTTTCTTATGGTGCTTAATTGGGAGTCAACAGGTGGATGAACTATAAAGTTAGATTCCATAGGGGAGTTATTTCCTTCTTGGGACTCTTCCTCATCAAGTTGGATGTTGGCAGTGTAACAAGGATGGCTAACTTGAGAAGTTGTTTGGACAACTTTTAACTTAAGGTTTCTTAAGTCTTTCTCAAGATCAAGATCTCTTCGTTTGAGTTCTTCCGTTGTGGTTGAACCAGCAAACGAATGTTTGGCTTAGGTTTTTCCCTTAGTAAGTCTAGAAGAAGTAGATTGAGTAACATCTTCTATATGAAGATTTGACTTAGTTCTGGGACCTAAGTTTATCTTAACAATACCATCCAAATATTGCTTGATAAAATCTAAATTGTTTAAATTATTACTTATGTTAACGGGGTGACTTTCATTAGTTAGGGATCAACCGCCTGGTAAAGTAATGTCAGACCACTTAATGTTTTGGGGAACACAAATATTCAATTTACCTTGGCTACTTTGAATTAACAGAGTTTGGTTCTTAGGAATCCTAGCAATAGCTTGGAAGTTCATGTTGGTTACAGTTCACTTATAATATATCCTATAGATCAAAGCTAAAGGTTGAACTCCTTCTAAGACCTTGTATCCAGTAGTTTTAATGTTTAAAGTTAAAGCTTTTAACATATGAGGATCACTTAAACTTACAATGAAGCCTGGGTAACAGTCAAAACGAATTGGACCATTATACAAACTTGACTCAATTAAACCAAGAACACTATAACTAAAATCAGTGAATCGTGCATCTCGAAGACATAACAAGATTGAAGCGTTGATGCCTTTTCTTGTCAGAGCCTTAACGGAAACTTGAACCAATCCAATATGGATGTAGTTGTGGCCATCAGCCATATGTTTTCGAATGGACTCAGAGCTAAAGAGCTAGCATGTTTCATGTTCCTTACTTAAAGCATTGACTTGTTCAACAGTTTTAACATGATGTTCGCTTTTGAAGGATGTCATAGACCATTTTTTCCTGTAAATTTCTTTACTAGGAACCTTAGAGATGTTCCAATCATTGAAGTCAATGTTGGAGTCATCAGACTGATACTCAACTTGTTCTTCATTAACAATCTCAGGGATTCTACTCATAGAAGACCTAGAGCTTACGGATGAGTTATATCCGAACATTCTATTCATCTTAACAGGTAGAGTGGTGATCTGAACTGTTCAGATCAGCCTTTTACTATTCTTCTTCTACCCATGGCTATGCCTCACTCCTATTCTGCCTATGACTTGGTACACATACCCTCTCATACCCCCTGCTCGTGCCTCTCTCTGGGGTCTTATCGTTTGGACTAGGATTTAAAGTTCAGGTGGTACTGCTAGTACAGAAGTAAGAGCTAAACACAGGAATGATTAAAACAAAACAATAATAGGAATGACGTTAGAACACAGATAACCAAAGTATCACAAAATGAACAGAGTATCACTCAACTTGGCTCTGATACCAATGTAGGAACTAATATGTTCAATATCAAAATCAAATATACTTAAAATCGTTTGTCATCTTATAAAAATTTGTTTTGATGCAATGTTTTTAACATCTTTTTCCAAAACAAGTTTTCCACTTTTACAGTCAACTCTTATTAAAAACTTTTGATTCAAAAGATTATCTTGAAATTTTTAAAAATATCTAAAAAAAAAACTTCTCTATATTTTTTGTATTTTTATGAATTTGACCCCCCGAATTTATTTTTTTTATCCTTAAAATTCATTTTTTTGTTTTTTCCCTCATCATATCAAATCTTGGTTTCGTCCTTGGGTGGGTCACCCTTGTAAGCTACGGGTCAGCTCTCAATATTTTTTAAAAAAAAAATAAGATTTACCTCAAATCTTAATGGAAAGAGATATTATAAAAGAAAAGAAGTTTGGTAGCTTATAAATTGGGAAAATTACAATTTACCCATCCAAACTACTACTCATTCTACAGATGGCCCCTTGAACTAACAAGGTTTGGACTCTGGCCCCAAATTACCAACTCCTTTGAAATGGCCACTTCATTAGGTCTCCCCATCATTTTCGATGGAAAACAAACCATGTGTCGTGCACATGACTTAACAGGACACAAACTCCCGAAAATGCCCTTAGAAAAAATTACAATTTAGCGCCCCAAACTGTCAGCCGTTTTATGGATACCCCCGAACTACCAACGCTTGGATTCTGGCCCCTAAACTATCAAAAAGTTTTAAAAAAATGTCCAATTTGTCGAAATATGCCTATAAAAAATGCCCAATTTGTCGAAATTTGTCGAAATATGATTAATTTTTTTTTTTTATCTTTCCTCGAAATAAAAACATGAACTCTTTTTTAAAAAATAAATAAAAAATAAATAAATTAGATTTAATCATTTAAAAAAATATATATTAATAGAATTTTTGTCATATCAGAAAGTCAACAAATCACTCTTTAAAACAAATTTTATTTAATAAATATTGCATACTGAATCTATCAACTAATTTTAATAAAATCTTTAGCCAAAATTTGCGATCCAAATTACATTTTCATTGGATTTAATTAAGGTTTTTATAAAATAGACTAAAAGAGTTATGCTTTTATGTATCTAAAATGGTAGGAAAAAAAAACTACATATTATATTTGATATATACACGAGATTATGACAAAATTATATCATAAACATTGGGCATTACTTTTTTTTGGATTTACTAAACGTTAAATTACTACTAGTTTACAACCTTATCAATCCAACGACGTACAACAAAGAATTGTAAAGGTGGACGGCTAAGATCTAAAAATATATAAAAATAATAATAATAAAAAAATGGTGTTTAGGGGTGGCTCACGGCCACCCCGTAGGGCCGGAAAATAGTATTAGCTCGGCAATTGCCTTTCAAGTAAACAAGCATGGGGGCGGGGTAGTTCCCGACCGACATGTTGTTCGACATCTTTTTCCGACTACCCATCAAGTCGCTCATGCGCTTTTGGTGCGTCTCTACGACATGGCGTAACATAATTGACGACCCATGCTTTGCGGACATGCACCGACTCTGATGCGTCGAAGAACCCAAAGTTTTACTTCTCGATCCTCACACGCAAGAATCAGCCGACGCAATGATTAATCAACTGAAATTATTCTCAATTTAAAAATTAAAATTTTAGTTTTTTAAGTTTTTTATTTTTAAATTTTATTTTTTATTTTATTTTTTAATTGAAAAATGATACGTTACACGGGTATTATAGGCAAATTATGCATTTTTTTAAACTTTTTAGTAGTTTAAGAGGATCAGAGTCTAAGCGTTGATAGTTTAAATAGCTATTCATAAAACGGCTGGCAGTTTAAGAGGTTAAATTATAATTTTTTAATGGCATTTTCGAAAGTTTGTGTCCTGTTAAGTTTCATGCACCGCACATGATGTGTTTTTCATTCAAAATGACGAAAAGACCTAAAAAGGTGACCACTTTCAAAAGAGTTTTATAGTTTGAAGGCCATATACATAGAATGGCTGTTAGTTTGATGTGATAAATTGTAATCTTACGTTATATATTAAAAGCTTTTGAATTTTGTGAATGACTTGAAATTGCGTGAAAGTTCAGTTGCTTCAATATTGTTTTGTGAATTTTTTTTTTTTTTTATTTTTTTTTTTTAGGTGAGGTAATTCATTTTGTGTAGGTAGTACACAATGCTGTAAAGCCTGTAATTCAAGTCAATGCTAGTCTGACACTGGTCCCGTCCTTCCATCGGAACGCGCGTCTTACTGTTGGATTTTCTTTTACCAGCTATTTATTACCCAAAAAGGACGCTGTGAAAAAAACATTTACCCAAAAAGAAAAAGGAGATTTATCTTTACCATCCACGTGTTGTCTGGACGGCAAAGGCCAAAACGAAAGAATTCAATGCACATGAAAGGGAAATTTGTCAGACCGTACTAATTGAGATCTAGCTCTAGATTTTGGGACTCCCCTCCTCTGCCCAACACCCACTCTAGCTAAACCTACAAGTGACCGCCACGTGAATTAATTTACTTTTTCTTTTCTTTTCTTTACATAGAAATTACCAAATTAAAAAGTTATGAAAAAAATATCAAGAAATCTTATAATTTTTTTTCTAATTCAAATTATGTGAATTTAACGACATAAAATATACTACATATTAAGATTAATGTAATATATTAACAATGAGAATTGAATATATTTTTATCATATTCTTATACTTTATATCGAATAGAAATTTTAAGCAAAAAACTGTGTTTTAATTTAATAAAAAAGAAGCGTCTATTTAATAATAAAGAAACAAATTTTAGAATAATTTTTTTTTATTGTCTCGAGAACATGTAATTTTAATATGTAATATTTTTCATGATGTTCAACATAAAAAATTATCTGAATTCAAATAATTTGAAAATCAAAATTTTTTTTAATCCAGAAAAAATAATTAGGAAGATTCGGGACTGCAAAGAATTTTTTAAGTTGCAGAATTAATTCTTTTGCGAAATTGAAAAACATTGATTAATTAGTTGGTTAAAAATTTGATTGTGGTTTTTTTTTTTCATAGCAAATGAAGAGTACATTTTATCAGGAAATGTGAAATGGAAAGATTAGGCCAGTGAATAGTCAATTTTTAGGTATAGGCCCATTGACTTAGTTTGCTTGCTGAATTACATCTTTCTTGAGTTGTTCATGTTCTATTTTACTTCTAATCTTTTAAATGATATCCTATACTATAGCTTTAAAGAGAATGAAAGAATTAACATTAGCAACTTTTAATCTCAAGTAAGAAATGGAGAGTTCTCCGCGAAAAAGTGTTAATCACCTAAAAAATTAGGAGTTAGCAGCAAATAACAAAGGAGAATGCTCTTGTGCAATGATGCAAAAATGACTCTAGAAGATAAATGTTCCCAAAGAAGTGAAGGTGTTTATATAGAAAGCGTGTAATAATGCATTGCCTACAAAAGCAAATTTGCTCAAAATGAAGATAGTCAAGGATTTGTTATGCCCTCTACGCGGCTTAGAGGCGGAGACTACCGGGCATATCTTATGGAGTTCCTCGATGACAGAAAATGCATGATGTAACACTCCGGTTATATATTGGAAAGAGATGAATAGCTCACATAGAGTGAGTAGTTTATAAAGATACTGATGGGGTACTACCTGGTCCCATATTGGGAAGAAATGAATAGCTCACATAGAGTGAGTAGTTTATAAAGATACTCATGGGGTGCTAAGTCTCACATTGCCTAGTTCTAAGAAAGTTTCAAATTGATTAGTCCTTTTGAGGTGATAGCGTATATGTAGTTAACGTTTTTTCTTAGATCATTACACATGAAGTATGTGTGCGATGGAATATAAAAGAGTTGCTTGGAGAATGAGGAAATTATTCACATTGTGGAGGTTATGCAAAGTAAATTAGACGATGAGGATGTTGAGCTCATGGCGGTGGGGTTGCTAGAAATTTGTGGTTTAGAAGGAACTATGTGATTTATGGGGGGTTTGTTTAGTCATTCTACTCAACTGGTGATAAAAGCATCAAAATCTCTAATTGACTTTTAAAAATGCTAATGCAATGACGCATGAAAGAAGATAAAATGGTAATTCTTTGAATCAAAAGTGGTCAGCGCCAAGCAAGGTTTTCGTGAAGATTAATTAGGATGCGACTATGGACAAGAAAAAAGGGAATATGGGCATTTGTGTGATTGTGAGAGATCATCAGGAAAGTTATTAGCGACATTGACAGCCCCTAGACAACACATCGTTGATCCAATTATTAGATAGGCCACAACAACATTGAGAACTACAGTATTTGTTAGGGAATTGTGACTGCAAAAGGTAAAACTAGAAGATGATGCTTTCTGAGTTTTGTAGGCACTGAGGAAGGAAGAGAATGATTGGTGTAGATATGATCAATTGATCAACGATGCTAGAGTTATGTTGAATAGTTTGTAAAGTTGGATGGTAAATCATGTAAGAAGGAACGCAAACGGAGTAGCTCAAAGACTAATAAATGAAACACTTTCTTATGGAATGAACAAGTTCATATAGAGGAATTTCATCTTTGTATTTTGTCATATAGCTGCTGAATGCACTACTCATGTTCCTTCTCATTATTGAATAGATTGCTAGACTAAATTAAAAAAAATAAATAAAAAATGTGCTTGACTTTAAGATGATATTTTTATAAAAAAATAGGGCCAAGATAAATACTTCAAACGTTTTGATTTTGGTTAGTAATCGTCAATAAGCTTAAGGTGAATGACTAATAGTTTTTCAAAAATTGTTAATATATTAATCAAATTATTTTTATTATCTTAAATTTTATAGTAAGTGCTAAATTTAATATGATATTAGAGTTGAAGTTTTGAGTTTAAACCTTATCAGTATAGTTTATCTTTATTTTAATTAAAATAATTAAAGAAAGATTGTAAAATATTAAGTTAAAGGGGTAATTACCTTTTTCCCCCCATGAACTACCAAAAAATGCGCGATGCCCCCATGAACTACCAACTCGACCAAAATAGAGCATTCAACTACCAAAAATAACTATTTTCCCCCCTTCCATCAGTCACACGCCGTTTTACCCTCATTTTCTTCCTCTTTTTCCCCTATGAACTACCACCATCTTCCTATTTTCCCCCCATGAACTAACATCATCTTCCAACATGCCCCCATATAAAACGGCATATGACCCGTTGACCGTTTGTTTTAACCCCTTTGACTGACGGAAGGGGGGAAATGGTTGTCTTTGGTAGTTGAATGCTCTATTTTGGTCGAGTTGGTAATTCATTGGGGCATTGCGCATTTTTCGGTAGTTCATGGGGGAAAAAAGTAATTACCCCTAAATTAAATGTTATATTTTTTTTTATTAAAAATAAGCTATTTAGTATACTTTTAGATGATTGTCATACAAATGAGATTGCGCGACAGTAAAAATTAACTCTCTATCTTTTTTTTTTTCTTTTTTTTACATATGTTGATCGAATAATTAATTTTTATTGTCATATTATTAAATTATATGAAAATTTTATAACAATATACCGAATAATATTAATTTTTTTTTTATTAACTTAACTTTTTCGAAATAGATGGTAATTGAAGAAGAATAACTTTACGGAGTGAATGGATCAAAAACAATTGACTTTAAAAAATAAAAAATAAAGTACTGGTGTTCTTTTTAATTATTTATTATAGTTATTTTATATAAATTGATTTGACACATTTTAAATGATATTTTTTTTAATATTTTTTTTTTTAAAATGAATGTAAAAAAATAATATTTCTTTTTTTTTTAAAGAAAAAAAATTCTTACGCGATTTTGAACTTTACAGTTCAAATGAATGGTTTTCTTTGTAAATAATACTAGAAGGATGACAAGTGACATTTGTATTATCCCAAATATCAGGTAATTTTTGAAATTACTATTAAGTTTAAATTTAATAATAATTATTTTAAATTTAATAATTAGTTTAAAAGCTATGCGGCATGACGACAAGCTTCGAGCATTACTATTTCTTTATGGTATTTGGCAGAAATCTGCTTAGAGCATTAGCAGCAGATTTTTAATCATTTTTCATATATTTAGGGAACAAAACTACTTTTTACTTCCCTATAAAAAAATACCCCAGAATGGATTCTCTTACTTTTCTCTATATCAATTAAATATTATTTTTTTACTCTTATTTTATTCTTTTTCTCTTTCCTATATCAATTAATTATACTTCTTTTATATTAAAATAATACATAAGGACTATTCATTCCCAACTCCCCCATCTAAATATAAGGCATCTGCTGTGAAAGGTTTTTTGGTGTTTTTCATAAAATTTTTCCTAAATATAAAAAAGAGAACCAATATAAAGTAACTGCTACTGGTGCTCTTAGAATTTAAACACTATAAGGAGTTGTACGAAAACAAAACCAAAAGGGTATATCTAAAAAAAATTAAAAAAAAAAAAAAAAAAAAAAAAAAAAGAAAAAAACCAAAAGCGTGTGATTCTTGTGAAACACGCACTGTACGTGCGAAGGAAGATGGGTCAGTGATAACATGCACAGTGGGCGGAGGACCCGACCAGCCTGTAATGTCACATCAACTTTGCTTTTTGTCTAATCAAAGGAAAAATTAACTCCTTTAAATTACATTTCACCGACACGTGCCCACTACGTTCTCCCGCTCTGATAATAAAATATATCAAGAGGAGAATTACTTGGGGAAAAGGTTTCCCACGCGGATAACATCGTCATTTCAAATTATTTGTCTGAATGTAAACAAAGTTTAGACAATTGATCGTAAAGAAATCATTATTATGTGACTTACCTTACTCGATAAAAGCATTAAAACCAGTTTTTTTTTTTTTTTTTTTTTAATGTATAGTATTAAATCAGTTTTTACATTCTTAATTAAATGCATTTGGCCACAATAGATTTTATTATATTTTTTTATAACATTTAAATATTTTTTAAATTGAATTAAATGCTAAAAGAAATAGAGATAAAAAATAAATTATTTAAATATATTTCAAATAAATACTAAAGCAATGAAAGAGGAAAGAAATTTTTTTTTATATTAAGATAATTTTAAGATAATCACTTTTGCTCTCCCTAAAAAAAGGGTATAACTTTTTATTCACTTAACGTTCCATTAATTTAAGAAACAATAAGAGGATATGATTCAGGTTTTTTAAGAGTTTTTTTTATATGTAAGGCCATCTCCAACAGAGTGGCTACTTTAGCTGAAATTGGTAAATTTAACTATTTTTGCTATTTTCTCATCTCCAGCAGAATGGCCAAAATAAACTTTTCCATCTAACATTGAACAGTGAAAGGCAGAGTTGCCTATTAACTGTTCACCCAAGTCAAAATTTTTTATTAATATTTTTCTCTCTCCCCCTTGTCCCTCTCCATTGATCTCTCTCCGTCATCCCCATCTCCCGGCGATCGGAGATCCAGATGTTAGACTTCTTGCCGAGGTAGGAGCTTCTTGCGGAAGCGGCGAAAAACGGCGGCGTCAAGGACGTCGATGTTGTCAGGGGGAGGCGAGCGGAGCATCTGGGCGTTGGCCAGGTGGAGCACCAGGTGCTCCCGCAGTTCCGCACGGCTCCGATTCCGGCAGTGCGGTCCGCGGCTGGGCCGAAGAAGGCCGCTGCCGGTGGCTCATGGCATAGGGGAGATTTGAAAAACGATGGGGTTGGCCAGGTGGAGCATCAGGTGCTCTCGCTGGTTCCACACGACTCCAATTCCGATGGGTATGATGTTGTACGGCTCCGATTCCGCCAGTGCGAATGCCGGTGGTTCATGGCATAGGGGAGATCTGAAAAACGATGGGGTTGGCCGGTTGTTGGGGATGGGGACGGATTCGACGGAAGAGAGAGAGAAAATAAAACAATTAAAAAATATGACAAAATAATATTTTAAGGAAATGAAGAGTAGAATAAAGTGTATTATTGGAGTGTTTTTAACTGTTGGAGTAGTTAAAATAAATATTTGTAGTTTTTGAATAGTTACTTTAACTTTACCTGCTGGAGATGGCCTAAGGAAGTTGGGAATAGTTTTACTCCAAGTCAAATTGAGGTACGTAATAGTCACTATTCGAGTTCAGTAAAAACTCTTTGAAGAATCTATTCAATAGTAAAACTTCTAGTTGAATGTGGGGATAAGACTATCAAAACAAATCAAACACTAAACACTTCTTGTGTAAGTGAAAATAAAAAATTAATTTAAGTTTGATTTTACCTTTTTATTTAAAATAAGTCTATTTTCTAGGTTAAGTATCAAGTGATTAGATTTAAAAAAGTTGTTATTACTACGTGTAGTTGGACAACTTAATTTTTATTAAGTGAAATTATACGTTCAAATTCAAAAAAAAATAGTTTGATAGGAGGTGAATCACTGTACGATAAGTCCCTAGACTTGATATATCGCGGACGGACAGACCAGGCACGTGATTATCATCATAGACATCAGCGAATCTTTACAAAACAATTACCGGTTCCCGAGACTTTTCGTGAAAAGGAAAAAAGAAAACAGCGCCAGCCGACCCCTCCACCATTATTTATCATCCCTATAAACGCTATAAAAATACCCCCTATCGACTTCATCCTCATCTTTACGCCAAAGGTCGCATTAGTGGCTTTTGGAAGGCATAAATGTTGTGGTTGTGGTTGTGGTTATAGTTGTAGTTTGTGGCTGTATAATTATTTGTTAGTTTCGGTTTCTCCTTTCTTTTTTATCTTCTTCTTCTTCTAAACTTCGTTTCTGTTTTTCGGAGCCTCTCTATGTGGGTAGGGTTAAAGAAGAAAGAGTTGGGTGGGTGGGAGGAGAACATATATTTTCCTTGTGTCTGCGTTAAGTGGGGTTAGGGTTTCCTTTTTTTTTTTTCCTTTATTTTTTTTTTATTTAATTTTTTTTTAAGGGTTTGTGGTTTAAGGGAAGAGTTGGGTGGAAGGTTTTTGGAGTGGAGCTCCTTGAAGTCCAATAGAGGGTGTTGCTGGGTGGACTGAGCTGCTGAGTTATGGATCCCACAGCCCTATCCTCCATTTTCAGGTTATTTGGATAGGCTTGCGGTTTGCATACCTCAGGAGCTGCGTTACCTGAAGTTGGATCCTTGTTTGGATTGAAGGGAGCTCTACACCCTCTACTCTTTTAGATCTGTATATATATAATTATATCAGTTATTTACTTGTTTGTGTATATATATATGAACTGTATTTTTTTATTTTTTTATTATTTATATTTATATTACTCTTGATAATTAACCTAGAATTTGGTTGATCTATTTTAATGTTCATTTCCGATGGTTTTCAGTATTTTCTTTATTTATTTATGAAGGCATCTGAGTGGTTGAAGAAGTTTTTGGTTCAGCTGAGCTCCTTTCAAGCCGGCCTTGGATCCAACCTAGCAGGATACATGTATTTGTCTGAGGGAAAGGAAAGATAAAGTTATTTATTACAAACTATTATTATTACAGTAATAGTTTATTAAATAAGCTGTTATACGACTTTCATGTTATTGGGATTATATGGGTGAGATTATATGAAACGATGTGACAGTGATAATGATTTTTAATAAAAAATGAAGGATTAATTTCTCTGTGATGTTATCCTAATTATAGGATATAGCAGTATGCTAAATGTCATTTGCTTTTTGGTACTATTAAAGCATTCTTTTTTTCTTTTCTTTTCTCTTTTCTTTTCTCTTTATTATCTCTTCAATATCAAAGTTAGAGATTGTGGTAGGGTTTTGATTGTGTACTGATTCTAGTCTGTTTCGTTTCGAGGTTTAAAATCATCATAGTTTTGTATCATTAATTTAACACCTAAATTAATGGCTCTTATACTTCAATTTCAATAGAAGTTGTTACTTGTCAGGAGATAAGACTGTAATGTACTTGGGTTTTATTTCCTTGAATTTATAGGAAATTCTGATTATAAGACTTGAATCACTGTTCTTAAAAACTGAATTTCCTTGACATATTTATGGAGATTACAAGACCTGAATCTCTGTTTTTAGTTACTGGTGTGCTGATATTGAACTTGAATCTCTTTTCTTAGATTCTTCTAAATAATTTACTTTTGTGGAAGCTATGTATAGCTTGGTAGAATATATAATGGGATTTGAGTGTAATTGGTTGTAGTCTTTCATAGTCAGATAATCTTGTAATTAAATTGATTTTAATCAGAATTGAAGGTATCACCATATTTATATATCCAATTAAGGTCTCCTATAAATAGTGGTTTTTTGTGTTGTAACATCATTAAGTTTGTAAGAGAAATGTAGTCATTTTATCCTAGTTCTCCTATAAATTGTAGTTTTTTGTGTTGTAACATCATTAAGTGAATATATAAGAGCAATGTTGACTCTAGGGTATTATTGTGGTATCAAGTGGATGGAAGTCATAAGTTGAAACTGCTTAAAATTTTTGCCTCTATCTGTCTTTATTTTTTTATTTGATTGTCAGTTCTTTAAACATGTTAAGCATTTTAACAATTGTTTTAGCTCCCGTAATGAATTGAATGATCCCCTCATTCATGTCTACCTCCTTTTTTGAAAGAAAAAAAGTATAGTTGGACCCCATTCTGAAATCAACGGCGTACGTTTTGTTCAAATAATATATTCTCTCATAAATTCAACTAGGAAACTTATCATGAAAAATGGGTGTTTAGACCCAATGCAGTCACCAGTTACTATGCAGCAATTAACACAGTTATACAGTAGTAAATAAACAAAAATCAAAGCACAATATAACCTTAATCCAGTACACCTCAACACAATATTGTTGATGAAGTTAAAATTTTTTGAGTAACACTTCAAAAATAAAATCACTACGAACAACAGGTAAACTTCAAGTTGTTCATGGTTCGATCAACTTCAAGAGAATAAACACAATTAGGCCCAATGCTTGTTGTAATTAACGCTCTCGAGAATTAACTAATAGTAAATTCGGCGGGCCTCTCATGACCTATTTACTATGTATATAAAGCCTTCAGAATTTATCTTACATGTTTACGAGTAAGCAATGAAATATTTAAACTTAATATATGTATGATAACATGTGTAAAATAAACAGATCCATTAATTAACCAGAGCAATACGAAGTCCCCAAAATAGTGGTAAGTATCAAAGTATAACAATTCTTTAAACATCCTCAAACCATCAATATACAAAACAGTCTCCATACATCACAATAACCCAAATAAATATTAAACATGTAGAAAGAATTTATATAAAAAATTAATTTTTTTTTGTTTTGTAGTAGATTTATTTATTTAAATAATAATAAAAAATTATTGATGTGATATAAAAAATAAAAAATGTTAAGAATGTTTTGAGTTGATGTTTTTTAGAAGAGGGGAGGGGGTTATTAAACGGAACTTTAATCCTCCACAAATACATGCCGTCTCTTAGGGCTTGACATCTAGCTAATGATTAATTGCAAAACATTAACACGGAGAAAAAAAAAAAAAAATCAAAGTGTAAGTTCATACTTAGCGAGTCAAAAACACATGAAAGACAATATTATGTGAACTCATGGTTTTGTAAAAAATGTACTCCACAAGTTAAACATATCATCGTATAATATGTATGTAATGCAATATAATTATACATACATACTTTCTAATCAAATCGTCATAGCCCAACTTCATATGGTTTAACCTAGCTTTTAACCAATTTCTAATCAAATCGTCATAGCCCAACTTCATATGGTTTAACCTAGCTTTTAACCAATTCTAAGTAGGGTTTGAGCATTCTCGAAAGAATCTACAGTACAATACCCGTGCCCTGTTGTGTACAACTAGCGGCCATCATACAACCACCAGATCAGATTTTACCTGAGATGGTCCACGTTGCTGAAAATATTGTCTTATATACACTAAGGTCAAAATAGGGATGTGGCCATCCACATTTTGCCCATCAAACTTTTTATTTTTTTTATTATTTTCGTTTTTTCTTATGTTTTTAAAAAAATAATATTAAAACCTCATCTAGGATAGGCGTTTTTTAAGCACGTTAAAGTAATCTCCTTTAAAAAAGATGATCATAACCTGAACAAAATGTGCAAGTCAGTAACTAAGTTTACGACAAGTACTAGTGATACTTTTTAAACCGAAATAGCCATTTGATTTAGGCAATTACCACAGGTACTAAAAAAGTATTTAATCCTTAAAATTATACCAAGATGTTTTTGGGGTACCGAATTAGCTAACCTAACAATTATCTCGACTCCAATGATCCTAAACTTTAAAGGATCACATTGTATTCACTTCTTAAGATGTTGTATAACCTATTTCTTTATAAAATATCATTATTATTTCTTGGTGTACACTCAATCCTTTCGAACTTATAATGCAATAGAATATAAATAATCTACCTTCTTAGACAGTTAGACCTGTTCAACCAAAATGGATCCATCTCTCATTGTTCATGTCCAACTACCTATTAAGAGAATGGTTGGGCTGAATGGAAGCACATATACACCCTAGACACTAGTAGAGTATTAGGGCTCTTCTTTTGTCTACTTCTGTCTCTAAAACGCTATGGAGTGAAAGGATACCATCCGATTATGCTTCCCTTAGACGTGGTTGTTTTGTTCTTTTCCAACCACAAGAGCGCACTAAGTTAGAGCCTCGGTTTTGATTATGTTGTTTCTTAGGCTATGGCATTGAACATAAATGTGTAATGCCCTTGTGAAATTAATGAGCTAGTAGTTGACTTTATGATTCGTCTCCCAATTGTATTCGAGAAAGAGTAAGACCTTAGAAATTTCATCATTTCCGAAGAGAATTTGTAGCAGAAGACTTTCACTTATAACATAAAGATAGCAATTAAAATCCACAATCACAATATAAACAACCAGAGTATTACTAAGCATCATAACATAGATAGTCACTTAATGTAAGGGTCAAAAGACCAGTCTCCGAACATACTAAAAATATTACAACTTAGTACTAACAGTCATAAAATAACATCAAAAGAGTTAAGGCTTGCTGCGTCAAAAAGAGTGCAAACTCAAGTGCAGGCTTTTGCAAGTAATAAATTCTCAATAAGTACGAGGTTGATCCACACAGAATGGTAGAAATACTACGTAAAATTTCTACTATGTGAAGAAAAGTAAATTGAGTTGTTTTTCCACTAAAAAGGGGAGCAATAAAGAGATGGTAAACTAAAATTAAATTAACTAAACTAAACGAATAAAAAGTGAATTGAAAAAAATTAATGGGAAACACTAAGGCTGAAAGAATCCACCTAGCATTCTATTAGGTATTCATGAGATATATATTTTTAACTCAATTATGTAGAAAATTAACTCTCCTAATCAGAAGATAGAACAATTAGACACAAATCAAGTATAAATAAATCGATTATGGGTTGGTTGAGAATTTATTTTTCAAAAACATGTTACAATAAATTAAGCATTCAATATTGTAATACCCCAAAAATCCTAAATTTTTAAGTTGCTATAACTCCAAATTTCAATGGTGATATTTAACACCTAATCTTTTAAGGAAATTAGACATGACCTATCCATTTACAAAATAGTAAATTTCCTTAATTAAATAATATAAACCCTAATCGAACGACGTTCGATAAGTCCTTAGAAAGTTTGATATGGACCCCCTCAAACGTTTGAAGAATCTCTGGAACGTTTGATGTGGACCACTTCTACACATGTTCAAAACAATATATCGAACGTTTGATGTTGACCCATTTTCCTTTTTTCAGAATTGCACACCAAACGTTCAATGTTACCTACAAAGCAATTTTAACCTACTATCTACCTCATTCAGCCTTATCCCCACAATTATCGCCTATATAAACCACCCTCACAACCATCAGACGTCTCTACTCTCCATGCATCCTTGAAACCTTATTTCTTGAATGAGATTGAGAGTTATTTTTTTTATTCAGATAAAAATAACATTGGCATCTTCTGAGAATATTTTCTTCATAATTTGGGATTTTGCTAGTGTCAACAAGTTTCAATAAATTTTTGCCACTTTCAGGTATGCTATTTGTTATTTGTTTGAACCTTTTATTAAGATATTTTTAAAAAATTGGTTAGATTAATAGTGATCATAATATTGTAATAATTTAATTATAAGATCATTGAAATATGTGTTATAAGTCATGAGTTTTTTTGTTGTAAAACATTAAAAAATAATAGATAATAAATTTTTAGGTTTCCAAAAAGTCTTAGATTACATCATGGGCAAGCCAAAAAGAATTGATGTATTTTTTAAGAAAAAAGATGCAGATTTCAATTCTAAAATCTCTTCTTCCACATCTAATCCTCAAGCTTCAGCTCCTGAGCAATGCCCTTCTAAAATGCTAAGAATTGAATCTCAAATCATGATCCAGGGTTACTTGAATTGTGTTTACTATAATTTTATATATAATATAAATGAATATATAATGAGAAAAAAAATTATTTTATCATTATATTTTATTATTCTAATCTCGCCCCTCTTAGGATAAAATTCTGGCTCCGCCTCTGTATGTCGCTTCCATGCTCTAATCTTCATACTCAAGATGTTCTTTGCGTTACTACTTTAAGTTGGTAGAGATGTTAGAATCTTTAGGATATCTCACCTTATTTGTTCAATATTATATGTTGATATCCTATGGATATTTTTGCCCATGGGCGACTCAACCATTTGGCGAATTAGGCGGCCGCCTAAGAACCCTCCAAATGATTATTAGTAAAATTTATTCTATAAAAAGAAAATATTTAATGCTTTAATTACAGTCAATATTCTTTAATTAAAGCCCCTAATTATGTAAACAAGTAGTTACAGAATGCATTAATATCATTTGATTCTTTTAAAAACTTAATTCATAGCATTAAAAACTTATTCTCCCAAGTTCCAACATTTCCTTACTGAAACAAGGCTTGAAAAAAATGAATCACATTAAATAAGGTAATCAAACAATATTAGAGTCATTCATGAATATTGATTAAATGCTAAAAGGATGGGAAAAAACCATTCATTTCCTTTACACGTTCAAAATGGGGGGAAAAGTTTCATTATTGAAACAAGGCTTAAAAAAATCGAATAGCATTAAATAAAAGTATCAAACAATATTAAAGTCGTTCTTGAATATTGGATTAAATGTTAAGAAGATGAATGTTTCATTCTTGAAACAAGGCAAAGAAAGAAAAATGAATTAAAAATTGATCGGAGCCGCTTTTCCATTCTCGAAACAAAGCAAAGAAAAACTGAAGTAAATTTGAAAATAGGTCCTTTGACCAATTAGGTTTTATTGTTTTATTTTAAAAAATTTATTCTAGTCATAATTTTTTTTTCTTAATAAATCACGTTTCTTTTATTTGTAAATATCTTTTATTATAGACGTCTACTAAAAAATATGTATCTGGATATGAAAAGCTTAACAAAATAGAAAAAGTTAATTGAATTTTTTTTAAAAAAATATCTCTCAAGAAAGTTGTTATTAACAATAAAAAAATAAAGATAACATATTAATATTTAAATAAATAAAAAAGGGCCTCACTTAAAGCCTCATAATGTGTCGGGTTGGCCCTGCAAGTGAGTAACATGAAATTGGAAAGCTCGATGGTCTATGTATTACTGGGAGCTTTAGTTTACTTTTGACATCATGAGTAATTTGGAAGTTTGGGAAAAATATATATAAAACAAAAAAAAAATAAAAAAATGAGCTAACAGTCGTTTTTGAAATAGCCATATGAAATGACAAGTATGCTAACGTGATACATCAAACTACTAAAGTGTGTCAAAAGACTATTTTTTTCTTTAAAAAAAAATCCTAGAATACTCTCGTTCTCTTAAAAACTAAAAGAAATAACAATCTCAATCAACATCATAAGATGATGCCCAACATCATAATCAAGATAATAACAATTACAATAATGGAAGGTAGGAAAGGGGTTACATATTTTACAGAGCCAAAAAGATGACTTAAAACAGAAATCTGAACTTTACTCCTCTTTGTGATAAGTAATTAGATATCTGAACTTAAACTCCTTTTGTGAAAAATTCAGTCTTAACAATCACTACAGCTACATGGGAAGAATTCACTTTACTTGGAAATTGATATCAGATACAAGGAGAATCTTCAGGCCCCACGAGGAATGGATCTCATCCACACAACTCGGATGATCATATCATCCATCTAATGGCCAGTCACATCCAGCAGCATAATGAAATTAGAACTGCTGGATTTAGGGTATAATATAAAGATCCTCCCAAAGTCTCAAGCTCCATTAAGTCCATTCCACCATCTTGGGGAGCCTGCAACACAACCAATGTTTGAGAACTAGAGTCACAAAATCCAGTTGGTAATCAATGTAATTGAGATTAAAGGCACTGGCTCAGCATTAATTAATCAATGTAATGGAGACATAAGCTACAGTGATTTAAGGCGTTTCATAGCTTAATTACTTTTAACGCAACTCACACACAAGACTCACAGTCCAAACATGAGTCTTGTGTGCTGCAATCTGTCCGGGAGTCCAACGATAAGAATACATCTCCTATCCGAAGTTCTAGTGCTGATAAGATAAGATAGTGTTCTTCTAGTGTTCAACTTCTATGTTCATAGTTAGATAGATAAGGGATAAAGCTAGATAGAGTTCTAGTCGATTGTAAAGAGAGAGAGAGAAGTAGTGTTTATCTTGAGTCCTAG
Source organism: Alnus rubra (assembly GCA_028654335.1). Classification (NCBI taxonomy): domain Eukaryota; kingdom Viridiplantae; phylum Streptophyta; class Magnoliopsida; order Fagales; family Betulaceae; genus Alnus; species Alnus rubra. The sequence goes on along the minus strand of JAJPGS010001622.1, from coordinate 581,886 downwards.
TAATCAGTCAATATATATCAATGAAAGCTCATGTTAATAAGCACGGTTGAAAACCCAATTATTCTATGTTCTATTAATTACAAATAAATTTTCCATATCACAGGAAAAAATTAAAAAAATAAAAAGGAATATTATGAAAACACAACTTTTTTCTCTCTCAATTTCATTCTAGTATGTATTAGAGATACTGTCAATAACATAAGCTACTGGTGATACTAGAGACAAGCCAAGACCCTGATTGAGGGATAATATAATATCATGTGTTTCATCCCATTGAATGGCACACACAACAACTCCTCCACCTTCTAGGGATGATCCACTCCTTTTTTTTCTTCTTCTTTTCAGACAAGGCTATTCCAACCGTCAAAACCGTGTATTAGGTAATCCAAAATAACTCCTCATACACGTTTGCGCTAGAGATAGTGCCCTAAACTCCAATTATTTTACAAGACATTTTTATTTAAATTGAATAAAATTATTTATTCACTGATTTATTTAAATGAGCATTGGGCATATGATCTATTTACATGCGTTTCTTTTATGATTACTTTTTTTTTTTTTATATATAAGTAAGAAACCAATCTCATTAAAAAAATATATGGCGCCTCTTAGTACACTAGGAATATACAAGGAAACACCTAACTAGAAAGAGAAAAACGAGTAAGAAAGTCAGCAAAAGTAAAAGACAAAGGTGGATATCAGCCGTAGTCCAAAAGTACAAAGCAAGGTAAAATGAGGATAGAATCTCTTCTAAGGTACTTTCCAAATTCTCAAAGCTTCTATTGTTTCTTTCCCTCTATAAGCACCAAAAGTGGCAAATAGACGTCATTTTCCAAAGGACCACCAACAAGCAAGCAAGTCGAAGCCATTTCAAAGTTATATCAAGAAGGCGAGGATACTTAGGGAAGGGGTTTCGTTGAAGTGGAACGATGTGCTTCTATCAGATTCCCTGAAAGCCTCGAAGTTGGTTGTCGACTTAGCTGTTAATAAGGTTGTGGTTGCAGAGCCTCCAACGAAGAAGGTTGCAGACTCTCCAGTGAAGACGGGCATTCTTAGAAAGGGGTTTCTTAACCCTCGCCCAAAGATGCCAGCTACTCCCGCTTCGCCTCGGAAGGTCTTCGATGTTGGGATGGTTGGGCCTTCCTCCCCTCCTAGAGGTTGTTCCATTTCTTCACCTGTTGAGGGTAATAGTTTCTCCCAATCTCGGAATTGGCCGATTGGTTTTGATCATAACGGGGAGATTGTGGTTTGGGAGGAGGACGTTGATCTTTGGGATGTATCGCCTTTGGATTGGGCGTTAGAGGGCGCTTTTGGGGACGAGGCGTTGGCCATTCAGGATGCCATGGAAGAAGAATTTCAGCGTGACAAGATGATATCGCGCCAAAAGTCCAAAAGCAAGAGGGAGCTTCTAAACCTGCATAGCTCTATCAACTATGGCGACGCTAAATCTTCCGCTAGGCGTAGGAAAGGAAAGGGCCTTATGTTGTAGAGTTGTGTGCCTTTGTATGCTTGGGTGGGTTTGTGGGCCATTCATCGGGTTCGGTTTTTGCTTAGATTATTTTGAGGGGTGTTTCTCTTGGGTTTTTCTCGGGTTCTAGGGTTTTTTTTTCTTTTGGGTTTAGGGGGTCTTGTTGGGGGGTTTTGGGAGTTGGTTTGGGTGCTTTTAGGGTTTTTTTTTTTTGTATTCGGGTGTTACTATTGGGGGTTCTTTTGTTTTGTGAAGGTTTCTATTATGCTTGTTAGGGGTTTTCTTGTGGGTTCCTTGTGGTTTTATTGGGTTTTTTATGTGGGCTAGCTGAGTTGCTTCTGTGTATACATCTTGTGTACTTAGGGGTGCCTTACGCTTTTTTAATGAAATTCTTACTTATCAAAAAAAAGAATTGTCTAAGAGATTAATTGATTAAATAAAAAATATACACTATAGCGTAAATTACAATTGTTTAATTGACTCAGTTGTAACAAATAGTAACTTGTGACAAGTCATGAGAACCCTAGCCCAATGCATGTAGGCATGAGGCAAGGGTTTTAACCTTGGCACTCAGTTATTCACTCTCTTGAAAGCCCACTCTTGGTCATCTTCAATCATTGAAGAGAAGATATGAAGGCCTCACAAATCCCCAAGGCAACCATGTATTTGGAGGAGAAAGAAGGAAAAGATTTTTGCCCAATAACCAAAGAGTGGCCGAATTGCATGTAGGTGCCTCTCTCTTTCCATATTCTCTTAAAGTTGATCAATGAGATTATTCCGCTACGCACATGATGTATAGGATCCCAACAGTTTGGTATAAGAAATAGGCTTATGGAATGAAATGACTATTCTTGTATTCCTTTGTTTGGTTGAACGCTATGCCTAGGAATAGCTTGAATAGAGGAATAGCTATTCCACTAAAAAATGAGAGGAATAATTATTATTAAGGAATAAAATGGGTTTTCCAAAGAGAGAGAGAAAGAAAAAAAAAAAGGTAAATACCTTATTGGTACCTGAGTTTTCAGCTTTTTTAAACTTAGTACCTAAATTTTCATTTGTTTCATTGGTGTTACATGAGTTTAGGGGTAAAAACCACTTTGATACTTCTGTTACATTTTCCGTCTAAATATTAACGGTCTGCCACGTGTCAACCGGCTGACACGTGACCAAATATTTTGCCACCCCAATGGTGGCTCTTTTTTTCTTTTTTCTTTTTTTTCTTTTTTTCAATTATTTTTTTTCTTTTTTTATTTTTTTTTAATTAATTTTTAAATATTTTAATTTTTAATTTTTTTATATAGTGTCCAGGTTGACACGTAGCAGACCGTTAATATTTGGACGGAAAAATGTAACAAAAGTACCAAAGTGATTTTTACCCCTAAACTCAGGTACCACTTATGAAACAAATGAAAACTCGGGTACTAAATTTAAAAACGCTGAAAACTCATGTACCAATAAGGTATTTAACAAAAAAAAAATGTTCAAAACATTGGTGGCCAGCCACCACATTGCTCAGGTATCGGCTACAAGAATGACGAGGAACAATAGCATATTCTGTCTGCAAAACAGAACTTGCCCAGTCCTCTGTGCCCGTGATGATCAGACAAAATCAAAGCCTTTCGTCGAACCTGCGCAAGGATGAAGTACAAATTATATATCCAGAATTTACCGCAAGCTGAACTTATTAAGCCTGTCTGATTCTTCTGGCTATTAAAAAATATTGCACCTAGGGAGCAGATCTAACGCTACCAGGTCAAAATATATGTCCGCAGGTCCAATGATTCCGAACCAGATCAAATGTCAACAAAACAAATCAGCAGATCAAGCGATATCGCAATGCCTGGGTTACGCACCAAAGGGAAGTTAACAGCAATTTCGCATGTCATAGCGTACTAAGAGCGAAAGTCCAGGATGACGATTTAAAACTTCTAGTCATAGAATGAACGATTTTGGTGTCCTAAACAAGATTTTTGAATAGCTTCGTACCCAACCCATTGCTCAGGGGTGGTCACACCACCCCCAAAGCTCCTCAGGGGTCTACCACGAGAAGTAAATACATGAAGTAATAACCACCAAAGAATGTTTTTAGGTTTTTTATAAATCTTTGATGTTTTAGGAATTTTGATTCAATTCTAGTGAGAGAATGTGTTGTCACTAAACCAAATAATAGGAATGCTCATTTCATTTCAACTCCTTGTATTCCCAGTAATAGTCCCTCATATTCCTAAAGGAATGACAATTATGTGTACCAGACGTGCCCCTTGTGCGGAATCAAACCCAAGAAGTTCGAGTCTACGGCTCATCCCCAGCCCGCCCTTTGACCACTAGGTTGCACCCAAACAGGTAAGCATGATCCATTCTATACCAAAAAGACAAAAGATCAAATCCACCACAATGGAGAAGAATATGATCTATGACCTCCCCACTCTTGCACATGCAGCACCAATCCACCACTATGACGTGCAGCTTCCTCAAGATGTCCATAGTTAAAATCTTCTCTAGCGGCGCCGTCCATACAAGGAACACCTCTCGAAGGAGCCTTATTTCTCCAAATACTATTATGACGAAATGGAGAGCCAACAGGAGTGCAAAGCGCATGATAAAAGGATTTGACCTCAAATATCCGCCTTTCTGAAGGGATCCAATAGATTTCATCCCCACCACCTTGTCTCAACCTGAGAGAATACAAGAGATCAAAGAATGAAATGACTAAGTCCATCTCCCAATCATGCACTGATCTGGTAAAAGAAATATTCCACAAAAGATTGTCACTGGAAAATTGCCAAATGATTCGCCACCAACGCCTCCTTCCAGCAAGCAATACCAAACAAATCTGAAAAAGTTGCCTTTCAATGAATGATCCCCACACCACAAGTCATGCCAAAACCCGATCTTAAACCCATCTCCCACCTCAAATCTTAACAAACAAACAAAAAAAAACACCCCCGCCCCACTGGAAAGGACCCTACAACCTTATTGGAACACCATCCTCCCCTCATGCTATCATATTTGGTTTCCACAACCTCCCTCTACATGGTCATAATGCCATAAACATTTCTCCAAAAAGAACTCAGTTAAATTCCTAACCCCCAAACCACGAGCAAATTGGAGAACAAATCTTAGACCAACTAAATGAAATTTGGACTCATCACCAATTCCACCCCCACAAAAAATCCCTATGAAGTTTCTCAATCCGGTTATGATGCTACATTGTTAACGTGGAGAGAGAAAATTCAGTTTATGCATGTGTTCTTATTTTGAATTTATAGATAGGTGCTCTCTCTTTTCTTTGAATTAGGAGCTTCATGTATACGTCATGTGTCCTATGGGTTGCGCCCCTTTGCACTTTTTGAATATACTTTACTTATAAAAAAAAAAAAGTTTCTCAATCCGGTTAGCAACACCTACGAGGATGGGGAATAGGGACAGATAATAAGTTGGTAGATTGGAAAGAGTGTTTTTAATCAAGTTAGCCTACCATCCTTAGAAAAATAAAGCCTCTTCCAACCAGGCAAATGATGTTCCATTTTTCAACAATGTCATCCCCAAAGGAAGACCCAAATACTTCAAAGGCAAAGTGGACACCCTACAACCAAGGATAGGAGCCAAGCACGGATATCTAGATTTGCCTCACAAAAGATCAAATATCATCCAGAAATAAGAGATGAGACGCTAGTAGCTCGTCATTATTCCTCGACTCCACTGAAAAACCTAATAAAAACCCCTTGTCCATTGTGGCAAACAACATTCTACTCAGCTTCCATGACAACCACAAACAGTAGAGGTGATAAAGGATCCCATGTTGCAAGCCACAAGAGCTATTAAAGAAGACGGAAGGAGATACGCTAGTCATATATACACTATTATTTCAAGAGAACTATCAAAGTTACAATTGAAGAATCTTGAAATCACTTATAAAAAACAATCTTACCTAGTAAGGAACCAATGTAGGACTTGGCATTCATGTAGTGCATTTTTTTTTATGAAGAATAATAATTTTAATAATAAAAAAAAAACAATTCCTCGTCTGTGAAGAGTATACAAGAGAATCAAGAGAACCAAAGTTCTATCTGCTACTACAGTCTAGAAAACAAATCAAATCTACCAAATTCCCTAATGGAAAGCTAGGAATATGAAAAATAGCCCAATCCATAAGAGATCTCAGGAATGAGGATTTAAGAAGAAACACATTGGTCTCACTATCCTCAAAGAGCCTAAGATTCCTTTCTCTCCAAAGGCTCCACATTAAGAAAGCGGCAATAACTTCCAGATAGCTTCTCTAGGATGTCATCGTCCAAGAAATTTTCAATGGAGAAATTGAAGAAGGTTACCAGGCATAGCCCAAGAGACCCCAAAGCTATTAAGAACTAAGTGCCCGATGTCAACGGTATACGCGCAATGAAGGAGAAGATGATTACATCCATGCAATTCCTTTACAATCAATCCACCTAATGTGGGGCTTTCTATGGTTTCACAATCTCCCCACTTAAATCCGCGTGTCCTCATTAGGGCTCACGCCATACTACAATACTTCAACACCACATTGTGCTACTAGGTCGTGACTTAAAGAAAGCGCTAGCTAACCACATCTATACTATTACTTCAAGAGAATTAGTCAGAGTTACAATTGAAGTTTCCTGAAATCACTTATAAAAAACAATCTTAGTAAGGAATCAATATGAGACTGAACCCTCATGTAACACTTACAATCCACTCACACAATATGGAACTTTCTTGGGTGTCATAACCTCCCCTACTCAAATCCCTAACATCAGAGCTCATGTCATGCCGCAATACTTCAACACCATATGGCGTCACTAAGTTGCTTTGATGCCATTTATCGTGTCGCGTCCCAAGAAAAGCGTTAACCACATCTATACTATTACTCGAAGAAAACTAGTCAAAGTTACAATTGGAGCTTTCTGAAATCACTTATAAATCTTAGTCTCACCTAGTAAAGAATCAACTTACGACTTCGTACCCATGTAAGACCTTCTCCACCCACTCAATGTAAGACTAACTTTTTGAGATGTCCCACAATTCCTATATTGAGTTCATAATTGCTTTATATATATATATATATATATAGGTAATATTGAGTTCTCAAGTGCTGAAGTAGCAAAATTAGAACAGCAAAAATCACTATCAAATTGTCTTGGAATTAAATTTTCTTTCTTTTATTGGTTGGGGCGGGGGGGGATCGAATTGGATCCTTCAGTGGGACATTAATATACCCCTAATCATGATTCCAAACAACCTTTATAAAGGACAATCAAGGAATACATAATAAATTTTTACATCTAGGAGAAATGTTAGAAACAAATAATGAGCTATAGTATCCAATGTAATAAAAATATGATATCGGCAACAAAAAAAAAAAAAGCATACCTAATCATTCCGAATGCAAAAGAGTACCATTCTGAAAATCAACTTCCAAGTTCCAGCCTCTAAAGAGAAAAAATAAAATAATAATAAGCCCCAGAACTAGTTAAACACAAATTAGAGAGACGACAACCCCAAGAAAATGCCAATTACCTCTCTGATGCTTCTTTCTTCAGTTCTTCTATTTGATTTTCAATTTTACTACATGCAGCTTGAATTTCCATATTTTTTTCACAAAGCTCCTTCCATTGTATGGACAAAGCACTAAGCTCATACGCAGTATTTTGCTGATAATTCAAAGAATGAAGCATATTTATCTCATCAAAACGCAGTATGGTACTGAAATACAACATATGATGGACACAAGAATTTTTAATCACCTGATGATATTTCCTATCACGGTTCACTGCTTCGATCTTTTCAGATTGATCGTGAGCTAATTTTTGCATTCTGAAATATGATAATATAAGTGAAAAATAAGAACACACAAAACATGAACAAGCATCAAGTGTTATCATATTCATCTCTCATAAAGCTAACAGTGCCTGGACTTTAACATTAAAGTTTAACTTGTTGATTGAAAGAAGGCAATATTGCCTTAAGCATATTCACATGCATTAAGAAAAAAAAAATGAATCAGTCGATCCCAAGTACAACTTTATGCATGTCATAAAAGATGGAATTAAAAAGCGTATCAACTTAGGAGGCATTGCCACAACTGAGGCACCCTATTAGCTAAAGGTACAGAACCCAAGATGAAGGGGCACTATCAGAAGCCATAAGCCTCAGTTCCCCAAAATGCATAGGTTAGATATCAAGCACAGTAGAGAACATCAGAAAATGCACCAAGGTGCTCATGATATGATCCAAAGGCACATGTCTGGCCGTGTCAAAGTTCAGCTGAAGCATGCAGTTAACTAGAGGATCAATCTGTTAGATGAAGTTCGACACTACTACAAGCCTAACCTAACCAAAATGCCAAGGCGGGCGTGAAACACATTTAAAAACACTTCGCTCGCTCAATTATAGAATTTTAGTATCCTGGCTTAGAATAACAGGCGTATGAACTACTATGATATTTCAAAATGTGAGTGAATCAGTTAACATAATCAATGAAACATAAATCACTGAAGCGGAGAATCAGTTTTGTAATGAGAGCAAATAATTATAACACTCCATGTCGAATCTTACGGACAAACCTTGATAGGAATGCTTCAAATCGTTGGATGAACTGCTTCCAGAGATCTGGACCATATTTTACCATCAGGTCCAAATTTTCCAGACTGCAAAGCAACCATGGATTCATAATAAGTACAAGAACGTCAATTCTGCAAGCATGCATGTTAAAACAAGTATCAAATGCATACGACTGTTTGATGGTTGGGATCTTGCTGCTTGCTGTGATCTTACTAAAGAAATCAATGATACATAGACTCAGGTGGGCCAGGAAGAAGACAAAAAACAACCTAAACTCCTTAAGTTCCTTGACTTCAGAATATCATAGCTAGAAAATACAAGGAACCAAGTAATATTAATTATTTAGAAAATCCTATAACAAACCAGAGTCTAAACCCTATTTCAACTCTTTGAGCTTGGGCACACATGCAACTTTGCTGACAATGACCACTACAATTTTATTTTTTTTTATTTTTTTTTATAAATAATCGAGATATCATTAAAAGCGTAAAGCGCCCCCAAGTGTACAAGGAGTATACAAAAGAAACCAACTAGCTTGTAAGAGCAAAAAGAACAAAGAAATTATGATAACTAATTATCAAATGAGAAACAAAAGCAGTTGTCCAAAGATACAGATTACCTCGACAGTGGCTAACAACCAAGAGACATTGACATTGCCCAAGCCTAAGGAGTGGACACTACCCCTGCTCCTCTCAAAAATCCTACAAAAAATCTATGTGGCTTACGTTAGGGAGTGAGTATGGGTTACGTCGGTTACTTTTATGTCGAAGCCAAATCTTTCGAGTTTCGTTCGGATGTCTGTGTGGGGGATGGAGTGAGGCTAGCTGAGTGGAATAAGGGCCTCTTCAGGGCAGTGTTCCTGAATACGTTAAGTGTAGGATGGTTTAGGAGAGCGATGGAGGAACTGAAGCAGGTTGGGGAGATTCGGGATTTCTGCAGGACATATCGGGTGGGTTCGACGGTGTTGATCCTGCAGCGGAGGGGGAACGAGCACGGTAGTTTCTTGGAACTGTCAGAGTATGCTCTTGGAGGTAGAAGATCGTCTGTGATGATACCAGAGGGAAGAGTTGGTTGTGGGTGGGCTAATTGTCTAGCGCAACTGAGAAGATTAGAGAAATCACTCGAGAGAATAGCCGCTGGGGGGAAAACTGGCGGAAATATACCAAGTGCTGCAAGAAAGGAGTTGAAACCGGCGGTGCGTGATGGCCGATCGTTTGCGGAGGCGTTGATAGGGAGCAGCAGTAAGCTGGAAAATGGAGAATCAAGTAAGGACAATCTGGGTGGTTCAGGAGAGCTATCCTTGTCTTTGCTGGCAAGATCGGAGAAGCAGACGGCGACGAAGGAGGGAGGAGACTGTACAGCTATTGGTGGAGCGCATTCTGCGCTGAACGACCTGGTTGCTTCTGCGGAAGGGCAAAGACAGCTGGCAGATTTCAAAAATTTGCTCGTCTCTATCCGTGATGAAGTTACAAGATGGCTGGATCGGCTGGAGTTGGGCCGGGTCATCGTTAGCCCAAACAAAGGTCAAACAGACATCGAAGTGGGTCAGGTTGCCTTGGGCTCTCCTGCGCAGGACCAACAAGGAAATAAGGAGAAAGGAAAAGAAGCAGCTGCCCAAGAGATATGCGGAAGCCCACAGCTTACCTACAAGCGTCGGGTTCCACTTAGGCAGAAGATCCACGCTGGGTCGACAACGGTGTCGGGGGAGGAAAAGGCCGAGCAAAGGCAGATTTCACCTTTGAGGTCGCTGGAGGTAAGTTCCGAGCTCGCCCATCCCGGTTCTGGGTCTGGAGGGTTGGGGAGTCGGGATGCTGCGCCTGCGGGGAGCTGTATGGAGGATTTTGGAGCTGGTTCAGAGGGGGACGGAGGGGTCATCGGAGGGTTGAAATCGGCCACAGAGGAGGCTACTTCGATTGAGAACCAGGATTCGATAGTCGATAGTCCGGGACCGGCAGATAATCAGGAGGAGAAGGAGTGCTTCAACAAGGGCAGTGAAAGCGGGAGGTTGGGTAAGTTCGGACTGGTTTCTGGTTTGAGTGTAGAGGCAGGAGACGGCAGGGAGGTGGGGGAGCAGGGGTTAGAAAGCCCGATACAGGCAGATTTTGAGATTGGACTGGGAGAGATGGCAGTACAGTGCAGGGGCCTAGAAATGATTGAAGTGTGTGGTAAGGTGGATGAGGTTATGAGTGATCTTGATTGTCGGGAGAAGGGTGATGGGGTTGACAGTTTAGCTTTGATGACTAGCACAGGGGAGAATCTGGGGGTTTTTGAGTTGCTGGAAGTTATGCCTTTGGCAGTCTTGGAGAAGGATATAGGAGTGGAGTCTTCGGATTGGGTGCTTGAGAGAATTAGTGGTTTTTGTAAAGTGGTTGGAATTTCTTGTCCTGGCCTTGAGGAGAAGATGATGGAACTGTTTAATGGTATTGAGGCACAACGGTTTTCTGATAGAGTGAGGCAAAACAATAATAGTAGTACTATGGGGAACCGAGGACACCGTGAAGTGAAGAGGTTAGAGTGTTCGGTGAATTATGATGGGAAAGGAGGTCAATCGTCCAGGTTGACTAGGAAGGGGAGGGTAGGTAATTGCTTATGTTGAAGCCAAAAATAATTTCTTGGAATGTGCGGGGCATGAATGAGTTTGAGAAAAGAACTAAGATTAGGGGGTTGTTGAGGGAATGGAAAGCAGATATTGTATGTTTACAAGAAACAAAATTGGAGGTTATCACCAGGGAGTTGGTTTATAGTGTTTGGGGCTGTGCTTATGTGGATTGGGTGTATTTGGGCTCTAGAGGGGCTTCGGGAGGTATTTTGTTGATGTGGGATAGAAGAGTTGTTGAGAAGTTTGAAGAGTATGTTGGGAGATACGTGGTAGCCTGTGCCTTTCGGAATGTATCAGACTTTTTTGAGTGGGGTTTTGCGGGTGTTTATGGGCCTAATGATGATTGTGATAGAAGAGGCCTTTGGGATGAATTGGCGGGTGTGAGGAATATTTGGGAGATGCCGTGGTGTATGGGGGGGATTTTAACGCTGTCCGGTATCCGAGCGAAAGAGGGGGGGAAGGGAGATCTACCCATGCTATGGTTGAGTTTTCTGAGTTCATCTTTGATCAGGCTCTCATTGACCTTCCCTTGGTTGGGGGGAGATCCACCTGGTCCAATTGCCGTTCGTGGTCCAGAATAGATCGGTTTTTGTTGTCTCCAGATTGGGAGGAGTATTTTCCTGAGGTTTCCCAAAGGCGTTTGCCTCGGGTTCTATCGGATCATTATCCTTTGCTCTTGGATTGCGGCACCGGTAGACGAGGCAGGGGGTCTTTTAAGTTTGAGAATATGTGGTTGCAAGTTGATGGTTTTGAGGAGTTGGTAAAGGGTTGGTGGAGATCTTATGGGTTCGAAGGGTCGCCTAGCTATGTGTTTGCTCGGAAATTAAAAGCTTTGAAATTTGACCTTAGAAAATGGAACGAGGAGGTGTTTGGAAATGTAGGGGCTAATAAGAAGAAACTTGAGACTGATCTGTGCGAGCTGGATTTGATTGCAGAGGAGAGGCCGTTATCTGATGAAGAAAAAGAAAAGAGGGTAGAATTTTCCAGTAAGTTAGAGCAGCATGTCTTTCTTGAAGAGGTCAGTTGGAGACAAAAGTCCAGGGCTCTGTGGTTAAAAGAGGGGGACAGCAACACAAAATTTTTTCACCGTGTGGCTAACTCTCATAGAAGGCATAACATGATCGAGGCTCTGGTGGTGGATGGTCAATTGACTGAGGATCGTGCAGTTATCAAAGATCACATTGTAGACTTCTACGCGAAGCTTTATAGTGAGCAGTATCAGTGGAGACCAAAGGTAGATGACTTATCGTTCTCTTCCATTGATGATATGGATAGAATTTGGTTGGAACGTGAGTTTGAGGAGGATGAGATTTGGGCGGTTATTCAGAACTTTAAAGGGGATAAGGCTCCTGGGCCTGATGGTTTCTCTATGGCTTTCTTTCAGAAGTGTTGGGAGATATTGAAGAATGATATTGTTGCGGTGCTGAAGGAGTTTTACTTTACCGGTAAATTTGAAAAGAGCCTTAATGCTACTTTTGTGTCGTTGATTCCAAAGAAGGCCGGAGCGGTGGATATCAAGGATTTTCGTCCTATCAGCTTAATAGGTGGTATGTATAAAATCATCTCTAAGATTCTGGCTAATAGGTTGAAGGTGGTTTTGGGGAAGGTTGTTTCTCAGTCTCAGAATGCTTTTGTAGAGGGGAGGCAAATTCTGGATTCAGTGTTGGTGGCCAACGAATGTGTGGATAGTAGGATTCGTTCTGGAACTCCGGGCATAATTTGCAAATTGGATCTGGAGAAGGCCTATGATCATGTAAATTGGGAATTTCTGCTTTATGTTCTAAAAAGATGTGGTTTTGGGGAGAAATGGGTTGGCTGGATTGCTCATGCTATTTCTACTGTTTCTTTTTCCATCATTATTAATGGGTCGCCTTCAGGGTTTTTTCGTAGTTCTCGGGGTCTTCGACAAGGGGATCCTTTGTCTCCGCTCTTGTTCGTGATGGTGATGGAGGTTTTCAGTCGGATGACATATGCAGCAGTGGATAGCGGGCGGCTATCGGGTTTCTCAGTGGGATCGAGTTCCCAGGTTGCCATGAAGGTTTCCCATTTATTATTTGCGGATGATACGTTGATTTTCTGTGATCCGGTTGTTGATCAGGTCCGAGATTTGAGGTGTTTGTTGCTTTGTTTTGAAGCAGTTTCCGGCTTGAGAATCAATTTATCCAAATCGGAGATGGTCCCGGTGGGAGAGGTAGAGGATGTCGAGGAGTTGGCTAGTATCCTTGGGTGTGGTGTGGCTTCGCTTCCGATTAAGTATTTGGGCCTTCCGTTGGGTGCTAAATATAAAGATTCTAATATATGGAACAATGTTATTGAGAAGATGGAAGCTAGACTAGCAGGGTGGAAGAAGGTGTGTTTATCTAGGGGGGGGAGGCTTACTTTGATTAACAGCACTCTCTCTAGCCTTCCTACGTATTTTCTTTCTCTTTTCCCTATTCCTGTGGGTATGGCTAATCGGATGGAGAAACTTCAGAGAGATTTCCTATGGGGTGGTGTTGGTGATGAATTCAAAATTCATTTGGTCAATTGGCGTACGATTTGCTCTTCAAAAGCTTCGGGAGGGTTGGGAGTAAGAAGTTTGGTTAGATTCAACAAAGCTTTGATGGGTAAATGGTTATGGAGATTCGCTATGGAGAGAGATGCTTTTTGGAGAAAGGTGGTGGAGGTCAAATATGGTAGTTCGAGGGGTGGTTGGTGTTCTAAGGAGGTTGGGGGTTCTTATGGGTTTGGTGTGTGGAAAAGCATTAGGAGGGGATGGGATGACTTCGCTGCGCATGTGAATTATGAGATCGGGGATGACTCGAAAGTCTTGTTTTGGCATGATGTTTGGTGTGGGGATATTCCTTTGAAGATCCTCTTTCCTGAGTTGTTTCTTATTGCTACAAGAAAGGATGCTTGGGTGGAGGATATTATGCAGAGACAAAATGGCACCATCTCATGGAATATTTTGTTTGCTCGTCTGTTCATGATTGGGAGGTCGATGCGGTTAGTAGGTTCTTTGGGATTTTGTACAACTTCAAAGTTAGTAGCGAGGGAGAGGATAAGTTGTGTTGGGTGCCAGCCCGTAAGAAATCCTTTGAGGTAAAGTCCTATTATCATTTGTTGTCGAGTCTTTCTCAGTTCTCCTTCCCATGGAAAAGTATTTGGAAAGTTAATGTTCCCCCGAGAGTGGCTTTCTTTGTTTGGACGGCAACTCTTGGGAAATCTTTAACTCTGGATAATCTGCGTAAGAGAAACTTTATCGTAATGGATTGGTGCTATATGTGTAAATCCGCGGGAGAATCCATCGATCATTTATTTCTGCATTGTATGATGGCTTCTGAATTATGGAGGGTTCTCTTGCAATTGTTTGGGGTGGAATGGGTAATGCCGAAGTCGGTGAAAGATATGTTGGGGAGTTGGAGGGGCCAGAAGGGTAATCGGACCTCGTTACAGATTTGGCGCATGGCTCCGCTGTGTTTGATGTGGTGCATCTGGAGGGAACGGAATGCTCGCTGCTTTGAAGATTGTGAGACGGGTTTGTCAATTCTGAAGAGAAAGATGTTGCAATTGTTGTATATGTGGAGGGATAGAATTAAGACTATTCATGTTTGTTCCTATTTTGATTTCTTAGACAGTTGTTCTCTTTCCCCTGTTCCTTAGGGGTTCCTTGTATACATCCTGTGTACTTTGGGTTGCGCCCCTTTGCGCCTTTTCTATAAATTTTACTTATCAAAAAAAAAATCCTACAAACTAAAGACTTACCCTCCACAACCAACTCAAACATTTGGACGCAATGCAACACCCCCTTAACAGCCCCATACAAGAAAAGAAGCTGCCAGCATGTGCCAACACACGCCGATGAGAGAGAGAGAGAGAGAGAGAGAGAGAGAGAGAGAAAATCTATTGTTGAACTGTAATAACGTCAAAGCATATTAGTTATCTTCAAGGGGTCATTTTACAGCTTATGTTTTTAAAAGTTCTTTATTTCACGCTATGTGCTTGCACCTTTCCTTGTCCACATGACAACATCACATCACACAATAACAATAAAATAGCAACTACTTCTGCACTCAACAGAAAATATATTCCATTAGCTGAATCTTAAAATTTTCAAGAATCATCATAGTTCATAACTACTACTACTACGTAACTACATCACCTGATCATTTGATACTGTAGTAAGCATTGAGCTCTCTGAAGTGTCTGCTTCCAAGCTGTTTCATCGTTCCTTTTATTCATTGGTGGTGGTTCTAAATTATATCGTGACCTGTCAAGAGCCACTGGAGGCTTCCCAGCTCTCACACGCTCATACTCTCTAGCAATCATTGGATGATTCTGAAATTCAAAACTTGAAAATCAGACATGCTACATCACATTCCTCGTATCAAATTTTGTTTTAAAGGGGCCATGTGGATTCATCAACAAGAAAACAAAACTGGAAACAAATAACAAAAGCAAAACACTGACAAGATACCAAAATGTATTGAGCCCACGGCTTGCATAAAAAGTAAAGAGAAATCAACACTACTGCCTCTTTTTGTACACCCTGACCAAATCCTCACATGTGGGCTAGTGCTATTTAGACTCTGATCAAATGAGGTTTGATAATGGCTCCAAACATAATACTACAATTTCTAGGAAACGTCAACACTTTCGGACACATGCTTTTCTGTATTCAAAATTCACAAACCACATCCAAAAGCACCACTTAATGATTGGATTAGAAATCGAAGAATGAAAACCCAAAATGTTCCATCACGATTTGATTACATACAGCCTCAATAAACAAAGATCTCCACTTAAGAAACCCTTATACAACAGAATAATCAAATTGTTAGCCTTTCTATATAGAATATAAACAGGCATTTTGGTCATCTGGTTTCCTCCACTCTCCTCTCTTTGCCTCAATTTTCTTATAAACCAAACAGTATATAACCTACTGAAAACTCCAAAGAACTTCTAAAAATCCAAATTTCATCATTACACTCAAAATATCTCTTCTTTCCTCTTTTTCCTCAGCACCCAAACAGTACGTACGAAAACAAAATGTCTCTCTCAATCACCCAGAACCAAAAAAAAAAAAAAAGGAAAATTTATATTTTCAATAAATAGAAATATAAAATTAGCTAAGTTAAAACCACTCCTCCTCGTATATCACTCAACAATTTTCTCTCTGTTCATTCCTTTCTCTTCCTAAACTTTCTCAGCCCCACCACCCCCCCCCCAAAAAAATAAAAATAAAAATAAAAATAAAAACACTCTCAAAACAAAGAAACAAGACACAAACCCTAGAATCAGAGAAGCCAAGGGTTACCTCGAAGTTGAACTTGGGCAGAGGAGGAAGGTCTTTAAGAAAGTCGGCGGGCTTCTTGGAGCTCCGGCGCATCTCGTCCTCGACCAAGCGGTCCACCTCTTCCTTGACTCTGGAGTCGCTATAGTCGTCGTCGATGTACGGCAAGGCGTCGATGACTTCTGCGCTAGACAATCCGGGCCACGTCGGGCCCGAGGGCTGCGGCGGAGCCTCGAGCATTAGCAGTTCCCCGTTGGTGCTGTGGCTCGCCATTGTTGCTCACCCAAACTCTCCAACTACCAAATTACCAATTGATAAAAGGCTTTGGAATAAGAACGAGAACATGTGATAGTTTTGAGGGTATAGTGGTAATTCTGACCATTTATGTTATTTTTTAGCTCTAATTTTTAACCCCCCCTTTTATTTTTTATTTTATTGTAGTATCACTCTAACATAAATATGAGTTTAATCTATACCGTACTTTTACTCCACTTTGTAGATTTGGCATTATCAATTAGCCTTTAATCATTTTCTAATGAGTAATATTATACTCTTAAAAAATAATAATAATAATAATAATGATTAATATTATACATGACATCACTATCTCTTTCTCATCGTGTTGACGTATTATTGTCAATTCATCCTTAGATCAGTCCAAGTTAAAAAAAAATAAAAAAATAAAAAAAATCTAATAGTGAATTGGTAATGCCTTGACAACATAGTGAGATAGTTGTGTAATATATAACATTACTCTTTTTCAATATCTAATTGGCAATGTCAAATTAGCAAAGTGTGATAAAAGTGTTAGAGTAGTGTTATTTAGTAAGCTGTTATACAACTGTTGTTACAGGTCCACAACCCGGTGAAAAGATAGCCCAATTATAATTTGAATTTTGCTCATAAATCATAACTTGTTAGATAAAGTAAGAAACGTATTGTCGCATGTAGAAAAATAATGAATTTATTATTCCTATTAGGGAAATAAGGAGACTTGCTCATAAAGCAGTATCGAAAAATAAGAGATTTGTTTTCCTTCATAATTAGATTTGCTAATTACGTTATTTCTATTCTTATTATGTAATCTTCTATTTAAACATGAGAATTGATCAATAAAAATATGAGAAGTTTATGATTCCTCTAGTAATTGTTTTAGGAGGTTTAGGGTTCTTCGAACTACCCTAAAATTTGGAGGCCCAGGATTTCTCGAATTATCCTACCAAAATTTATCATTCTCGTTTATTTTTCATCCATTGTTACGGAGGCCCGTAACAACTGCCATACAGTGAAAATTATCATTTTTTTTTACAATTGCTAATCTAAGGACTGATTCTTATTGTCACATCATCAAATTATATAGCAGTCTTATAATAATAAACTAAATAGTATTCCTCAAAGTGTGATATATAGGAGGATGAGGAGGAGAGAAAAGATTCTCAGCTTTATTTATAAGAATAACATGACAAAAAATTTGATAATTAAATTCATGGTTGGGCTCAGATTATATTATGAGCAATTTGGTATCCTTTTTGAGGTGTTGGGCATGGTGGTGGAGGGCAGATTATTGATTTGGAATGGGTAGGATGGAGATAAAATTTCAGTGGTATTTACTTTAAGCTAATGGAATAGCGGCTGTTAAACTTTTGTTGGCTCAATAGTTACTTTCCCTTCTATGGAGGACTGTTTATCTGATTTGCTTCTGGTCTTGTTTACACCCCAATCTCATTTTACTACTTTTTTTCTAAATAGTAATAAGAATTAATTGATGTAATATAAAAGAAAAAAAAATTAAATTTTTTGTGACAAAAATATGAAGAAAAAAAAATGTTTAACAATAATTATAATATGAAAAAATAAGTTTGACCTTTTTTTTAGAGAAAAATGTGAATTGATTTAATGTGATATAAAAGTGAAACAAGTTTTGAATTTTTTGTGAGAAAAAATGTGAAAGAAAATTGTTTAGTAATGTGAAGAAAGGAATTTGACCTTTTTTTTTTTTTTTTTAAGGAAATGTGTGAAAATACCAAAATATCCTTAATTTGTAAAATGCCACTTTCACAATTTTGGAAATGTTGAGTGGAGCATAAACATCATCAAACACAAAACGTTGGCAAAATCAAAATCAAGACTGCCAACCGACCAAGAAAAACCCCAAAAAAATCTGGAAAAGTCGAACTCAGGACTCTGGTGAGAAATCAAGAGGTCAAAGAACCCTTGAAACTTTTGCAGTTAATTATTACAGAGAAGATCCTTTATGGAACAAACTATATCATTCACCATGAAAATGAAGCTTAATGCAATCATAAATACAGGGAGTATGGAGGACATAAGAGGAAGACCTAATAGTAGCAACAATATACCAAAAAGAAAGAATAACAAACAAATGTGATCAACCTTATCTTTCTCTTTCATTCCCCTCTCAAATTGTAGAAAATATTGAAAACCCAAACTCAGCCTCATTCAAATTTTTTACATTGATGTAATGAAATCTAGATGTCCATAAAGATGCAATTATGCTCAAGCACTAGTCTATGAGGTAGGCATATTTGTATAGATAAGAGTGAAAAAGAGTTCAACTTCTGGAATGCTTTGAATAATTTGGATGTAACGGTTTTTATTAGGCTCGTTTAGGAGTATGGGGCCCATCTGTGCAACTCGTGGCAGAATTTTGGCCAGTAGCATCCCTGATGTTAGACTTCCTCCAGACTGAGCCGCCATATCTTCCACTAGTGCATCCAGCACTGCCTTCAATGATTTCTCAACAACACTCCCAAATTCAGCACTGAGAGGGGGGAAAAAAAAAACATAGCAAAAAATTAGTACAATGACCACATTTTGTTTTGTCACCTTTCAGTTCAGTCCTTTACTTCAGAAATAAAAACCAAAATATAATTTTTTAACTGAATGTTCAGAAGATTCTTCAAGGACTAAAAACATCAAGATAAACTTAAAGAGGGTAATGAAAAGATGTCAGCCAGAGGTTATTACCAACTCTTCCAATATGGTTTTTCCCAAATACATGATTAAGAGCAATATCAGAAGAGATCACCCCATCTAATGACTAATGTATCGTTTAAAACTTGTTTATATGGTGCCTAGTCCAGAGTTTTTCAAGCACATACTCTCAGGAACAAAGTTAAGAATTTAATCTTGAGGGGGGCGATGATCTCCCCATAGATACGGACATGTACTATGTCAACTAGTGCACTAAAGCCATACTTGATTTGCAACTCCATGCAATGGAATCATGCAAATCATTGTCACCCTTTCAATAAGTTCCATAACAGTATGCAAACAATGTCAGACATAATAAAAATACCTTGCCAAGACTGAGCGTGTCTCCACCATAAGTTTGTCGAATTTGGTCACATCAGAAGGAATTTTGTTGTCACTGCTGGGGTAGAATATAGCATCCTCAGGCATAATGTAGTTTACCCAGTGATGAGGGCTTCTGATGCTCTTGAACCTTTCAAGTATCTGCATGGTAGTTTCATGAAGTGCTGGAGTGTTGAAGAAATCCAACGCAACCTGCTTTCTGCAAATAAAGTTTCCAAATTATTAAAGACCTCATCATGTGATTCTATAAGGTTCCTTGACAATAAGATATTAAATGATATCCACACATTGTTTTCTACTACATTTTTGAGACTTTTTAGGGAGAATGAAGTCAACATATCACCTTTCTGATATGAGTTGCTAAGAGCTTATGAAGCTCAATTTTCAGTAACTTCTTCGGTTAGCAAGTAACATTTTCAAGGGAGCTTACTTGAAGGTCAGTCCAACATGCCTTAGCTATAGGAGGTCCAGGGGTCTCTAATGGTTGATAAAGTTTTAAAGACTTAAAAGGATGCCCAGAATAAGCCTAGACTGTCTGACGCTGGTACATTGATAACCAAATGGAGTTCTGAATTCAGAAAACCAGTTGACAAGATTGAAGGTCAACAAATACACAATGTATACACATTATGCTTGAGCATTGACATTCACAAAGAATAGACATGCATGTATACAGACACATTCATCCCTTTTTTCTCTCAGAAAGCCTGCCTAATTACTTTGTCTCGTCTCAGTTTATCAATTTCACTTCTTTGTTCTTTATTAAAGAAGGAAAGAAGTTTATCACGTAAATTTTCCATCAACCAAATGACTGAATTGATGGATAAATTCTCGCCAATTGTCAGATTGTCATGTTCAAAACTTGATAATTTTAAGATGGTAAATGGTACCTTACCCCTTGAGAACTTCTATTGCCGCTGTTTGCATGTCAGAAATCAAGGTGGGCATACCACGATTTGAGAGAAAATCAGCACTAGCCAGAAACTTCTGCTCGTCATCCCTGTCAATGATATCATCATTCTCCTATATAAAATGACAAAGATGAACACTTTCAGGGAAGGGAACAAAAAAATACTTCAGGTCACAGAAGTATTTACAAGAACGAAAATGTAACACATCCAAAGTTAATGTCTATAATCCTAGCGTATTATTAGTTAGCCATAATACCAATTAAATATCCATGGTGAGAGATAATTACTAGGAACGGCAATGGGGGGAACATGAAAAATCATAAAATCCTGCAGAATTCCAGAGCAGTGAATGCTCAATCGAGAAACAAAGTTTAACACCATGAATGAAGAATTTTAAAAGCAAATTTGCACACTTGTTGATAGAAATGTGCTGCTTCATCCGTTTCCACTGTATGTCTAATACCATTTACAGGCATCTCTTCAACCTAAGTAAATTATTACTCAGCAAGGAAGGAAGTCAAATCGGCCACTAACCACATGCAGAATCATTACTGTAAAAGGGCCCTCTGCCCAGGTCCAAGTCTTGCAACCAAGTCAACACTCTGCAAAAATGGGGTTCCTGATACTAGTACCCACGTGTATACCTGATTAGATGCCCCAAAAACTATCAATAGGCATATCATTATTTCAACTCTAATTTTAAATGTCTCTGGTTTGTTGCTCATTTCTCAGGTTTAAATGCCCTTAGATGAGGCACATAACGATGATACATCTAGGCAATGTGTTTATCCTGTCTACAGCATTGCAGACTCCATTATTCATCAAAAAAGCACTAGAGACTCCAAGCTTCAGAAAAGCAATACCATGAGCATATGGAAGCATTCAGCAGGATCCGCTGATGTCCATCCTTCACTCAGAATCACTTACCAAGAATCAGAACGAAGGTTTACTGATTCTGCAAATGCTGCGTAAGAGGCCTATCAAGGCAAATGTAAAAATGCCATTGATACGCAGAATCACAAGGGAACCAAGTGACTTACCCAAAAAAAAAAAAAACCAAACAAACCAAGGAACCAAGTGACAATCGGCAGCAACCGGTAACAACATGCCACTGCAGACCCACAGGTTTGTGGCCACAAAGAAAAAGCAGCTTAATCAGAACCATAAAAAGCTGAGGGAATGGCTTATAGATAGACTGCAATTTTGTGGAAGCCGTGGCCCATCCCATGCCCCCCTCCAAACTGCAAACAAGAACTTAATCTAGGTGATATAAAACAAAACCCAAATTTTTCTGCCAAAATTATATTTAGGAATTTTGGGGGATATTTTAGATTAAGATTTTATTTTAGCATATCTTTTATGATTTTTATTTGATTTATTTTTGCAAGTTTTGCTATTTTTTTTAATGGAAATTCATGTTAAATTTTCCGCAAATGTTAAGAAAAAATTGAAGAGCCTGTTTGCTTTATTTTCCAGCCCCTTTTTCTTTTTCTCTTTCCTTTCTCCCTCTCTTCCTTAGCCTTAGTTGTTGGGCTGTTATCTTCCCTCTTCAAGCTTCCCTTTAATCTTCTCCTCTAATTTCCTTCCCTTAAAAAAATGTACCCTTGCAAGGTTCCATCACATGGATACCTCAGTGATAACAACCGTAGGGGGACTGAGCAAGTACATATATGCATTGAGGACAAATTTATTCTCCACGAAAAAGGAGTCTAAATTAGTGGTGATCCCAAATTTTTTTATTTTTTTAATAAGTAATCGAAACATCATTAAAAGTGCAAGGCGCCTCCAGGTACACAGGGTATATACAGACATTCTAGGTAAACTCTTAAAGATTATGCTGAACACTAAAGGTTTCCCCTGTATATTTTCTTTCTTCTCCTTTTATTTTTTTCTACTTCTGCGCACATTCTTAACCAACAACAGCCCCTCTTGAACCCAATTTCAGCCCTAAAACCTGCTCCTTTGAACATAAACCTAATACCACTTTTACATACTACCCTATCTTTGAGAGATCAAAATAACAGCACATATACTCTTTCCACCTTCCACTCCATAAGTTCTTAAAATCAAACCCCTGAGCTAGTTACACTTGATTCTAATCAGCCCTAGTTTGGGGGTTGCTCTATATATTTCAATCTAGTCACCAGATGTTTTACTTAAAAGCCTCCTATTCCTTTTCAAACATCAGAAAATCCAGAGAAGAAGTTTCCTCTCAAAGACCTTGAAAAAAAATTAAAATTAGAAGAAAAAAATAAAAACACCCCAATAGAAGGCCCATGAGAAAAGTAGGCAAGGCCAAACACAACAAAGAGAAAAGGGGCTTGCTAACACTTTTTGGTAAAAATCTAACAAATAGGAAGGTGGTCAATTAATAACCCCCCCCCCCCCCCCCCCGGGCAAAAAAAAAAAAAACCAAATACAAATCGAGGACACACGGAACATCAGGTTACATATTACTCAAACCACACCTCAATCACAGAGAAATCCTATCTCTCCCACTGCCTGCCACTCCAGCCCAGTCCCTTTTTTTCCCCTTTTCAGTTTCATGGGGTCCAATTAGTCAAGGGAGACAATGACAAATTTCTTTGTAGGATTAAACTCCAAGTCTGCCTTGACATGGCTACACTTTTTCTTTTTGTCTTTTTTTTTCTTCCAGTTAGTAAGAAAAATAATAATAGAAAGCACTATAAAGGGGGAATAACCCATGTAAACAGGAACTATATAAAATGGAAATGGGATACATTGGCAAAACTGCCCTCATCATGAAGGCACACCAGTACTTCACCAAAAAGTATTTCCAAAATTCTATCACTTTCTTCAAATCAAGCACAATCCCACCCAATAAAAATTTTCTAAAAACTGTAAAATTCACTTAATTGCCCAACCGAAGTAAGATTTAACAATGAAAAGACTCCAATAAGGGGTGATTAGGACAAATCAAAGGTAGGCCTTTCGTTTCTTCACAGGTTTTGGAGATCAAAATGGGTGGTTTTGGATTTCTACGATTTGGATTTTTACAGAAAGATGGGGAACACACTTCTCAGGGGTTGTGCTCTTGGGTCTGCAATCTACTGCTTGGGTTGTCGCAATGGTGAAGGAGCCTTTGTGGTCTCAGGGGGTCGAGGATTTTGTCAAATCCTTTCGGGAAGATTCGAAGGCTTGAATTATTCGGAAATGCTGTAATAATGCTGGTCGCTTCTTGGAGCTGGCGGTCTAAGTTGTGGGTGGCCAGAGAGGGTTCATCTTGTTCCCAAAGGGACGAGGAAGGCGGGGATGGAATAGAGTGGCTGACAAGTTGTGCAAGGTGATGGTTTTCCTGGAAACCACGTTTGGGTCTTCTCCTGATGGTGTGTTGTCTCCAGTGGAGAAGGAGGATGGGAAGAAGGATTTGGGTTTGAAGGTTTCCTCCTCAGGGTGCTCGGGTGGGGCTTGGCTCATTGTGGGTGGTGATCTACCGTCGTTCGCGGAGGTGGCGAGGTTAGAGGCTAGTCGTTCTGTCAAGCTGTGGGTTCCGCTGGTTGAGATGTGTGAACTTGATCTTCTCCCCACAATGAGACCAGGAGACTTAGAGGAGGCGAGAATGGCATTGCACTGCTTTGTGATGGAGAAGAAACCACTGGTTAAGGACGTGCTGCTGAATCCGCTAGGTAAGGAATATCCAGGATCAGCAAGGAAGATATTGCCTCGTTTGAATCTGCGTACGTGGAGGAATCTTCTAGTGAGGATACTTGGGTCGGTTCGTTGGGTCTTTGTTGGGTCGTTCGTTTGCTTCCGGGCTAGGTCTAAAACCCACTTTCGGTTTTATAGGTTTCTGTCTAGGTCAGGTTATGACAAAGCCCAAATCCAAGGAGCAGATTGAAGTTACAGGTCCAGGGCTCCCTTCGGATCCTAAAGCGAGTAATGAGTTCTCTTGGAGTTTTGGGTCTTCATCAAGTCTTCAACGGCAAGAGGTGTCAGCAGCGGTTGCCCAGGGTGGCGGTATGACTACTCCGACTAGTTCTGAGATGTCTAAAGGCGCCGAAGATACTCCTGCGAGGACGTTGTTCTTTCCTCCTGAAGGTGCCAGCTCTTCCTTAATCTCTGTCTTTGCTTATTTTTGAGGGATCTGCAGGACTGGCGGTCGAAGTTGCGCCTTCTCTACTGTTGCCGGCTGGGACTTGGCCGGATTCTTCTATTTTGAAGTCTCCTGTGCACGCCTCTACGTTTTCAGGTATTTTGTTGCTGGCGACCTCTAGTCCTCTTCCCGCACTTTCTAGGCCAGATTTTCCTATCTCGACGTCTTCTTTCCCTTCTGTGATAGCCTCATCTACTTCTTCTTTCTGCTCTTCTTTCTCCGTCGCTAGAAGCAATGACTGTCCCCTTCAGCTGCTCGTCAGGAGCTGGTCAAAATGTGGTTGTGGCTGATAAGGTAGACTTGGATACTGAGGGGCTTTCTCCGGTGATCGATTTCTCTAAAGTTGGGTTAGATTCTTTCTTTCGGTGCCTCTTCTTTGGGGGTAGCTACGTTGGGTGAAAGGCTCCACTTTTCTCCTCCAGTAATGTCAGAGTGTGGGGCTCCCATCTACCCGTCGGAGTCCACATTGGTGTTGAAATATCATCAGAGATCGAAGGTAGGCAGAGGCGCTCAGATGGATGCTTCTCTATTTGACAAGGCTGTGACAGTGATCCGTGCTCCGACGGCACCGTCTTTGGGTGCTTTTTCTCAGGCCTTAGTCGGAACCATGGTCCAGTCCTCGCCGAAGCCAAGTGGGGGAGTGGGGGAGTGGTCGAAAAGGCTCCTCTGTCTAGCCTTCTTCAGCAAGGCTTTCTTCTCCCAAGCGTTCCTGGGGTAGCTCCTCATTTATCGCCTAAAGGTGGGCTGAAAGGGGTTCCCTCCCTTTTGGGTGGTTGCGTTACTCCAATCGTAGAAAATGGTGTGGATTTCAGGTTGGATGGTTTGATCCAATATCAGAAGTGGTCGGCAGGTTTTGGCCCGTCTAGGAAGCTTGTTGTGTGGGATCAGGGCGACGAGGTTTAGGTTAGGGAGGATGGAGACTCCTCTCACCCTTTGGGTGTTTGTCCTTTCGACATGCCCTTGGATTGGGTGTTGGATGGTGATGGGGATGAGGATCCGTCCTTTGCGATTTTAGATGCCATTGAAGAGGATTTTCATCAGGGAGCAAAGGCTGCGCGTCTAAAGACCAAAGGTAGGAGGGAGATCATGAATCTGAAAAACTCCATTAACTACGGCGATGCAAGCGCGTCCTCTCGGCGAAGGAAAGACAAGGCTCAGGTGTTGTAGCGTTGAGTGCTCCTTGTGGGTTTCGATTTTGTGGGCTAGTTTGGTTGTTCCTATGTACTTAGGGGTACCTTACGTTTTTTTAATAAAAGCTTTCTTACTTATAAAATAAATAAATAATAAATGAAAAAAGAAGAAGAAGAAGATGGATCTAGGTATCGCACCTAGTTTTTGGGGGCTTTTGATGTATTTGGGATTTGGGTTTCTACTATGGGTTTTGGAGGGGTTGTTTGGGTTAGTATGTGGGCAGGTTTGGGTATTGTTTTGGGGACTTCTACTGTATTTGGGTTTTGTGTGTTGTTGGGGGTTGAGATCCTTGTGGGTCTTTTGGGTTCTATTTTGTGGGCTGACTGGGTTGTTCCTTTGTATACTCTTTGTGTACTTAGGAATGCCTTACGCTTTTTAATAAAAATTCTCTTACTTATCAAAAAAAAGGTATCGCACCTAGTTTTCCCTAACCATCTCAACTAAGATTTTCTCTTGCAGAAGGACATTACACAACTTTAAGAGCATAGTTACTATAAAATTCTCATCAAAATTATTTTCTATTGAGTTAAAAGCATTACATCATTATTTATTAAAAGCACAACTCTAATAAAACTCTAACTTCACGAGCTTTGACCACTAAACCCACACTAGTTACTATTAAAACCCTCAGATAAGGCCTACTAACATAACAAGACCCAATAGACCAGAACTAAAACCCATTTAGAAATCTAAAAATTACACAATTCCCTTGACTCCTTAAATTAAATAGAACTGAAATAAAGTAAATCAACAATTTCTTACTTATCAAAAAAAAAAAAAGAGTAAATCAACAATTTTCTCATGCAAAGAAACATGAAGATAAAACTGAAGAGTTACTAATGTAGCCTACAGAGGATGCCCATTGGGCCACACCACAAAATTAGATCATATTCTTGAAGATTTCAATCATTTATCTTATTCCTTCATGAGCTTTTTGCAGCCAGTATCAGGGCGCCTCCACACATTGTATTAATATCTTTTCAAAGCAACACCCATTTCCCATTAACCACCACCTCTTTAATAATCCATTTTAAGGTGCCCTTATTTCCATGTAAACTGTTCTCTTCATTGCCTCTTTTTCCAAGGAAAATATCAAAAGCTTAGTTATGAGGCACAGTGACAGAATCCTAAAACACTTATTCCTTGAGGAAAACAATTTGGCTACTATCCATCAGGTGATAATGTAACTCCTTCACCTGGCAAAAGAATTGCCTCAATGTTGATCTGCATTTCATATCGTCAACCAGAACAGATTCAACAACGTTACCTTTCTAAAGAAAAGCAAAAACTTGAACTATATTTAACTTCTTCTTTTTTCGGGATAAGTTGCACTGCATTCAACATATAGTGAATAATCTAGCATATTCCATAAATTGTCCAGCACTTCTGCCAACTTTACCAATTTAAGTTATTCCTCGTAGGTTTATACTAAATAGAAAAGTCATTTAAGTATATGATGGATGGGTATCAAGATAAGTTTACCTACCAGCCTGCAAGAAGTGACACTATTTTCAGTACATATGTGCAGCCTCCATGGACCCTGCTAATGAAAGTAGTTTATTTGTGAAAGTTGAAGTCCATGATCTACCTATTAATTGTATTTTTATAGACTGCTGACCAACATGATAATCTAAACACATTTTCCTTCTTACTTAATAACAAGTAGAAAGGATGATATAATACAATAGGAGAAAACTCAACTTCTCCACAAGCAAAGAAATCAGCTGCACTAGCCTACTTAAGATGAGAATAATGCTGTCAGCAATTGTAAAATGTGTATGGCTGGAATCATGGTACACATAATTATTAATCAAAGAAGCTCTGATGAACAAAATATGAGTTTAGACAATATTTTAACATAAAAAGGGAAAAGACAGCAGGCTCTTACAAGTGAATAAGAGCTTCCAAGAATACGTGCAGTATCAATATATAAATATCTCCCCAATATGTTGACCTGAACTCTAATGTATAAGCTCAGCATTGTCATTGCCCATAGGGACAACACCATTCTTGTGAAACCTAAGAAAACATAATTCCCGTACAAGCTAGGTCAATTTTAATATCTTTAATACAGAGATATAATAAAACCTACTATAAGCTAGTATATTGCAATAACAATAAAAGCATTAACTCAAAACGATAATAGATTCATACTTAGAATTTTGAGTCTATCCCATAATTCAAGTTTCTCTGAAGGTGTCAAACTGTTTGGTTGACCCTTCGCTTTCTGGAGCCTCTCTATAAGCTGAGAATGGTCCAATTCTTCTGCAATTTGACTACTTAAATAATTCATCACATGAGGCAACGATGTCGTATCAGCTATTTTTTGAATATTTTCAAAATGGGCTTGCATTCTGTTATATCAACAAAGGACAACTCAATATTAGAACCCAAAAGATACCTACTTCCGAAAAAAAAAAACATTCATGATACTCAAGAAACAAAAACATGAGATTCGGATTTCTATTAACTGGGCCTTAATGAATTTTTCCCGCTCAGGGAATACTCTCTCCAGATCAGCGTCCCTACGCCTGTTAGCATCATAAAGCTTATATAGAAGATACCCACTTCCTAAAACTCCAACTGTAACAAAAATCTTCCTCCTGTGCCTTCTCCAAAAATCCCTATTTTCACAAGCACATACCAAAATCAGTGACAAGCAATTGGAGCACAGATACAGTTATTTCTGACAAACCAAATCATAACACAGACACGTACGATTAACCCAAAAAGAAGCAAGCATAGAAGCACACAAACATTCACATTTCTTACAGAACCCGTATATAAAATTAACAAATGCAAAAAAACTTGATGAATAAACAACTGATTGAAACAAAAAGAAAGTGAACTCATATTCCTAATTCAACCATTAAAATGACAAATACAGAACCTAGAAAAATAAAAGAAACTATTAAAGCAATAATAGAGCAATTTGACAGATACCCAGAAGAAAAATGCAACAAAAGAGTGAAAACTAACCTTAAAGAAAGCATTTTTGCTGCTATGGAACCCAAATATCCATTGCTATGCCTTGGCCTTTTGGGAACCCATTTGGATTCTATACAACAGGAGGAAACAAATAGAATACAATCCTCCTTGTGGAGATGGGAAAGATGGTTTCTAGGGAAAAAGAGGAGAAGATAAAGAATTTTTGGTTCAAAGGAAAAGATGATAGAATGAACAAAGCGGTTTCTCGTTTGGAGTGATAAGCAGTCTTGGGAAAACCCGCCTCCGCCTATAATACAACTAAATACACCAGAGACTCTGAGAGAGATAGAGAGAGTACGAGCCTACAAGTAGCTTCTTCTCTCGAGGGTTTAGACTCCGGAGAAAGGTAACTTGAGAAGGAGAAGTGGTTGGGTGCGCTAAAGCCTAGAGCTTTCGGGACCGAACCTAACCCTTTTCTTAAAGATAAAAATGAGCAGACGAAGTTGTTCCTGGTTACCCAGAAAAAAACTACAGTTCCATCGTTTATTCGACCATTCACGTTCGCCTAGCAAATTTTACCCGAACAATCATTTTTTTATATTTCAATTAAGAAAAATAATTGTAAAATCAGTCCTCACGGTGTTTAACTTTGTACATGCTCCGTTTATTTCGGCATAAAATAGTTTTTTGAAAAATGATTTCAGTATTTTCTGGTATTTAGTAGGGATGAAAATAATAGTCAATCGAAAAATGATTTTCGTTTGACAAAAAATGCTTAGTTAATTTCGAAAAATGATTTATGCTTTTTAAAAGCGTTAATTATTTTCTCCAGACAGCAGACGCAATCGACTCACTTTTAAACAACGCAGTCGACCTTTACACTTAAGTAGTCGACCATGGCCAGAATCCGGCAACCGGGATCTGTCCAATCTGGCTGGAGACCGACCGGATCTGGCCACATTCCGACCATATAGTCGTAGTCCGGCCGTATTAGGCCAGAGTCTAGCCAATCTGGTTGGATTTCGACCAGTACGATCGGAATCCTGCCGTATTAGGCAAGATGCCAGTGAATTTGGCTAGAATATGGCTAGCTGAAATCCGGGGACGGCAATTGGACATTGCCGAATTCTGTTTTTCGTTGTTGTGATTTTTTCGTGCAAGCCAAAAGCCGAAAAATATTTTCGGATAAATCATTTTTCTTTGATTTCGTCGAAAATATTTTACAACGAAAATCATTTTACGTCGAAACAAACGGAGCATAAAGTCATAAGTCATAAGTACTGTATACAAAAGTTACATGTCTATAAAATCATCTTTAAAAATAAATTTTGTTACGAATACAAAAGTGTTCTAGTTTGTTATAGACATGTACAAAAAAAAAATCCAAAAAAAAAACGTTGTATGATTTTATCTCCTTCGAATTGTGCCCAACGACGGTCTTTCATGGAATTAAATTCATCCATTATCATTTCTGTAGTGGAATCCTTAGATATTTCTTTCTCAATATAAACTAGCAAATGATCTACAAGAAACCCATCTTCTATGCTACTACATAATCTAATTTTTACTAGTAGAGTAAATTTTTTGGGGAGGTTGAATTTCATTTGCCGGGGGCCATCATATGATTAACCTTTAAAAAATAATTTTTTTTAAAGGTTTTGAAATTTTTTGGGGGGCCAAGGAACCCCCACCCTTTAATTAAGTGCCTTCCCCCCTGCTCACGATTTCATTAATTTGCAATAAACTCTTAGTTTTAAAATGTTTTGAGACTTGTGATATGCAAAAATAATAAATTAATTTTTATTATTAAATTTCATAATAAAACTTATAGTATGTCACGTCCAACAAGCTGCTATTTCAAAATTTTCTC
The DNA here is from genome assembly GCA_028654335.1 of Alnus rubra. Taxonomy (NCBI): domain Eukaryota; kingdom Viridiplantae; phylum Streptophyta; class Magnoliopsida; order Fagales; family Betulaceae; genus Alnus; species Alnus rubra. Next base: position 551,618 of record JAJPGS010001622.1, on the reverse strand, counting down.
CACAATTTAGAGAATATTTTTAAAAAACATGGTTCGACAAGCTCTCTATTATTTTTCTTTTTTTTTGTCTCTTGTCAGAGCCTCAACACAAATCTAGCACACAAGTCGAATACGCTATTGAATTTTTTTTTTATCATTTCTACTTTCTATTCGCGCCTTCCGCACTTTCCTTTCGCGCTTCACTTTTCCTCTTCACAGTTCATTCTTAATCTCTTCACTTTCTATTTCTCTCTCACACTCTTTGGTGGTAAGGCACGTAGCAGTTAGCACGCTCTAGCTCTCTTCGTAGGTACGAATCTCTCCCTCCCTTTGATTTCTCCTTTTCCCATAGATAGCTCTTTGATTTTCTCCTCTTTCACGCTTTGATCTTCTCTTCTTCGATTTTCTCCTTTAAATTCTTGTAAATCGATATCACCCTCTCTAAATTTACATACCCCATGTCTCTTAAATTGTTTGATGTGGGCTTCTTGGGTGTACTCTGATTTGAGACATTTTTTGCTATAGATATTGGGTTGAAAATTGATTTTGATATTGGTTGAGTTTTTTGGAAGGGTGTAGCCGATTGGGTGTTACTTTGGTTATTTTTAATGATCAAAATGATTCTTGACCCAACACAGTCTCCATACGAACGTAATTAGCTCGACGCGTGCACTTTGTTGGGTGTTATCTTAGTGTTGTATCTTGGTTGGATATACGTTCTTAAAGAAGTTTCGTAGTTCTTTTAGACTAAACACCAAAAGTATTTTGAAGAGTTCATTTTTTTTTTGGTTGTTTCCAGTCTTTTAGATGTCAATATGCACTTTTGAATGAATGAGGGATAGATATCTCAAAGTTTTGTTGACCCTTTTAGTTTCAACAAGGCCACCCGAGTGATAATTTCATCGCATTGATTTATTTTCTCTTCTTGTATTTTCTCAACTAATGAAACAGTTTAGTTTTTCAATTTTATGATTTGTTATTGTCTAGATTTTGTTTGCTGCATAATTTGATAAAAATAAAAGGAAACTAAAAGGAATTCAATGTGTTGATATTATAGTTTAGAGATCAAATTGAGTTATATTGGTGTATAATGATTCAGCATGATAAGGGTCATTGTTTTGTTCTAATTAGTTATGGGAATAGTATAAGGGATCCTTCATGCGCTCAAGCTAGGGAAGAGTGACAAAACCACAGTATTCTAACTAGCTTCAAATTATGTCTTCAATTTCAATAATACTTCTCAATTCCAAGGTCAATTCTTGAACCTTGCCTTTTTGTATCTTTATGCTACTATTTGATTTTGTTTGGGTTCATTTTTTTCCTTGAACAAGAGAAAATAGGCCATCAATTATGATGATTACAAACAATCTCTTTTGTTTGCTTTTTTTTTGGACTAGGTTAATCATGTGTTGTACTAGTTTAAATTTTGATTGATTTAGGCTTAGTGATGGATTCACAAACTCCCCAAAGCAATTACTACACCAATCTTATAAATGAAGATATTTTTATAGAATCCCCAAATGAAATTAATGAACACCAAGAGGCTTCATCCCAAGTTGAGGTTTAACCCACTGTTAAAAAATCATGTCAAGGTAGCAACTTCACTATGGCCAATAACAATATGCTTGTAACGGTGTGGCTTTATGTTACCATAGATGTCGTTCAAGGAAATCAACAAAAATACAAGGTTTATTGGCAAAAAATTTGTGACTACTTTCACGAACATAAGACCTTTGAAGCTAGCCATAATCAAACTTCTCTAATGAATCGGTGGTCAACGATTCAACTTGCGGTAAATAAGTTTTGTGGTTTTTTAGCCCAAGTTGAGAAACTGCCACAAGTGGTTTGACTGAGCAAAATAAAGTATGTTCTAATTATGACTTTCCGTCAATTTATTTGGACCATGTTGCATTTATTTCAACGATTCTAGTTATGTTGTATTTGCTAATGAATTTCAGATTGACGGGGCAAGATTAATGTTTTAGATATTCAAAAATCACCCTTTCACTTTGAACATTCTTGGCTTATTTTAAGGTTTCATAAAGAGTAATACTAGAAGTCCATCTTGTGTAACTCTAAAAATGAGGTGACTTGTAAAATCTCCATTGGATTTGTGATTGATCACTATTAAATTTTGATCAAATTGTGATTTTAAAAGGCACCTCATTTTTAGGCGAACACAAGAGTAACACATGAAGAACTTCTAGAATTAATCTTTCATAAAAGATGGGTGAATCATATGGACAACGAAAAATTGAAGAAAAAACCAGTTGTGATAAATCTAGTGGACGAGGAGGCATCTCACAAAGCTTTTGAAGACATGGAATAAAATTTATATCTCCTTCGAATTATGCTCAATGACAGTCTTTCATGGAATAAAATTCATCAATTATCATTTCTGTAGTGAAATATTTATATATTTCTTTCTCAATATAAACTAGCGAATAATCTGCTAGAAACTCATCTTCTATTCTACTATGTAATCTAGTTTTTACTAGTAGAGTAAATTTTTTTGGGGGGGTTAAATTTCACTTGCTGGGGGCCATCATATGATTATCCCTTAAAAAATAATTTTTTTTCAAGGGTTTTGAAATTTTTTCAGAGGCTATGGAACCCCCACCCTTTAAGTGCATTCGCCCCTACTCACGATTTCATTAATTTGCAATAAACTCATGGTTTTAAAATGTTTTGAGAGTTGCTTGTGATATGCAAAAATAATAAATTAATTTTTATTATTAAATTTCGTCATCAAACTAATAGTATGTCACGTCAAATCTAAAAGCATCCCTAACAAGCTGCTATTTCAAATTTTTCTCCCAAATTTAGAGAATATTTTTAAAAACAATGGTTCAACAAGTTCTCTATTATTTCTCCTTTTGTGTCTCTTGTCAAAGCCTCATGGCAAATCTAGCACACAAGTCGAATATGCTATTGAATTTTTTTTTTTTTTTTATCATTACTACTTTATATTCACGCCTTCTGCACTTTCTTTTCGCACTTCACTTTTCCTCTCCTCTTTCTCTAATTCTTCATCACTTTTCCTCTTCGCAGTTCACTCTCAGTCTCTTCACTTTCTATTTCTCTCTCACACTCTTTGATGGTAAGGCACGCAGCACGCTCTAGCTCTCTTTGTAGGTACGAATCTCTCTCCCTTCGATTTCTCCTCTTCACATAGATAGCTCTTTGATTTTCTCCGCTTTCACGCTTTGATCTTCTCCTCTTCGATTTTCCTTTTAAATTCCTGTAAATCGATACCCCCCTCTCTGCATGTACATACCCCATGTCTCTTAAATTGTTTGATGTGGGCTTCTTGGGTGTGTTTTGTTTTGAGACATTTTTTGCTATAGATATTGGGTTGAAGATTGGGTTTGATATTGGTTGAGTGTTTTGGAAGGGTGTAGCCGATTATGTGTTATTTTGGTTGTTGTTAATGATCAAAATGATTTTTGACCCAACGTAGTCTCCATACAAAGGTAATTAGTTGGACACATGCAATTTGTTGGGTGTTATCTTAGTGTTGTTTCTTGGTTGGATATGCGTTCTTGAAGAAGTTTTGTAGTTCTTTCAGACTAAACGCCATAAGTATTTTGAAGAGTTCATCTTTTTTAGGTTGTTTCCAGTCTTCTAGATGTCAATATGCACTTTTGAATGAATGAGGGATAGATATCTCAAAGTTTTGTTGACCCTTTTAGTTTCAACAAGGCCACCCGAGTGATAATTTCAACGCATTTTTTATCTTCTTATATTTTCTCAACTAGTAAAGAGAGCATAATGAAACAGTTTGGTTTTTCAATTTTATGATTTGTTATTGTCTAGATTTTGTTTGTTGCATAATTTGATAAAAATAAAAGGAAACTAAAAGGAATTCAATGTGCTGATATTATTGTTTAGAGATCATATTGAGTTATATTGGTGTATAGTGGTTCAACAACATAAGGGTCATTGTTTTGTTCTAATTAGTTATGGGAATAGGATAAGGGATCCTTCATGCGCTCAAGCCAGTGAAGAGTGACAAAACCATAGTATTCTAATTAGCTTCAAATTATGTCTTCAATTTCAATAATACTACTCAATTCCAAGGTCAATTTGTGAATCTTGCTTTTTGTATCTTTATGCTACTATTTGATTTTGTTTGGGTTCATTTTTTTCCTTGAACAAGAGAAAATAGGCTAGTAATTATGATGATTATAAACAATCTCTTTTGTTTGCTTTTTTTTTTTACTAGGTTAATCATGTGTTGTACTAGTTTAAATATTGATTGATTTAGGCTTAGTGATGGATTCACAAACTCCTCAAAGCAATTACTACACCAATCTTATAAATGAAGATATTTTTATAGAATCTCCAAATGAAATTAATGAACACCAAGAGCCTTCATCCCAAGTTGAAGTTCAACCTACTGTTAAAAAATCATGTTAGGGTAGCAACTTCACTATGGCCGATGACAATATGCTTGTGGTGGCGTGGCTTTATGTTACAATAGATGTTGTTCAAGGAAATTAGCAAAAATACAAGGTTTTTAGCAAAGAATTTTTGACTACTTTCACGAACATTAGACCTTTGGAGCCAATCGTAATCAAACTTCTCTAATGAATCGGTGGTCAACGATTCAACTTGTGGTAAAAAAGTTTTGTGGTTTTTTAGCCCAAGTTGAGAAAAATGTCACAAAGTGGTTTAACTGAGCAAGACAAGGTATTTTCTAAATATGACTTTTCGTCAATTTATTTGGACCGTGTTCCATTTATTTCAACGATTCTAATTATGTTGTATTTGCTAATGAATTTTAGATTGACCATGCAAGACTAATGTTTTAGATATTCAAAAATCACAATTTCACTTTGAACATTCTTGGCTTATTTTAATGTATCATACAGAGTAATGCTAGAAATTCCTCTTGTGTCCCTCCAAAAATGAGATGACTTGTAAAATCATCATTAGACTTGTGATTTATCACTATTGAATTTTAATAAAATGATTATTTTAAAAGTGCTCATTTTTAGAGGGACATAAGAGTAACACATGAAGAACTTCTAGAATTAATCTTTCATAAAAGATGGGTGGTTAATATGGACAACGTAAAATTAAAGAAAAAGCCAGTTGTGATAAACCTAGGGGACAAGGAGGCATCTCACAAAGCTTTTGAAGACATGTAGTGACCAATAGGCCGGAAAACCAAAAAGGAGAAACGAAAAAAGCAAGGAAAAAACGAATACGGGTGTTATTGCGATACTAAATGACATGAATGAAGACAAAAAGAAGAAGATAAAACTCTTTGAGGAAGTACAGGAGCAAGACCTAGAGAAGTTTCTTCTTAAATAAGAGGAAGTACACCTTAGAGAGGGGGAATTGTACCTTAGAGAAAAAAAATGCTTCAATTGGAATAAGAGAGAGATAAAAGAATTTTTGTTGATGGATATAAGTCAATTGGATGAAGATGGGCAAGAATATGGTCGCCGTTGCAAGAAGGCAATAATTGAAGGTCGCATTGACACTCTTTGTTTGTTAGTTCTTTTACTTTTGTAGCCCATGCTTTTAGTGTAATTTATGTCCTATTTTGTTAGTGCAAAGACTTGTATAGGATGAACTCCATGCTCTTTTCAAGTTTTTGAATACTGTTTGTGGTATTTGCACCACATGAAGTTATTTCCTATTTTGCTAGGCCAGGACTTGCACCACATAAAGTTATTTTTGCTACTATAAGATTTTATGCTTTATGATTTAACTATGACTTTGAATGAAAATGCATGTATTTTGGTGTCAAAACTGTGTCTTAGATGTTGTTCTCATTTTGGTGACAAATTAGTTATAGTACGTTAGGTATTAGTCTGGATCATTCAATGCATCCAATTGATTAAGTGTTGGATGATTAAATTGAATATTTGATCTTTGAATATTAGTCTGGATCACTCATTGCATCAAATTGAGTGTTGGATCATTCATTGTATATTTAGTGTCGGATCATTCATCATTTGATTGAAAATCAACCATGACAACACAAATATTTGATTTTACAACACAGATATGTTTAAGCTAAATCCATATACTCAATAAAGGAAGAGAGAAGTAATTGAAATATTATACTAAAAATAAGTAGTTAAAATATCCATGTGAATATTGTGCTTGGCTAACGAAAAATATTACAAGCATGGAAGAAAAATGACTCACCAATAGTTCCTATGGCTCGTTGTGACTAAATTCATTTGTTGCCCAGGGTGTCACTAGTTCAAGTGGTTCATTGAGTTATTCATATTTGAATTCTTCTGTGCTATTTTTAGTCCGCTCATCTTCAATGATCACGTTATGTAGAATTATGCGTGCCATCATAATGTCTTTAAGCGTTTCAAGTTTTTAAAATCATGCAAGTCCACGTACTATTGCAAATAATGCTTGAAGTACTCTAAACGCTTGCTCCACATATTTCCTTGCTGACTCTTGGGTTGCAACAATGTGTTTTCTCCTATTCCCTTGCGGAGATGAAATTGTTTTCATAAATGTCACCCATTGTGGATATATGCCATCAGAGATGTAGTATGATCATTTGTTAATAGGAGAAGCACACCCTTGAGCAAGGTTAGAAGATATAAATGATATTTCCAGCACGTTTACATAATTATGAGACCCAAACAAACCAAAAAAAGCATGCCATATCCAAAGATCATATGAAGCCATTGCTTCCAAAATAATAGTTGGTTCGTGAATATGACCATAATACATACCTTACCACGAAGTCGGACAATTCTTCAATTTCCAATGCATGCAATTAATGTTTCCCAACATGCCTGGAAGTCCACGGTTTTTGCCTTCTGTTAACAATCTAGCAACATCTTTATTATTGGGTGACCTTAAGCATTATACTGAAAAAACTACAATCACTGTTTGAACAAACCTTTTAAGACTCTATTACGGTGGCTTCTCCAATCTTCAAGTATTCATCCATAAAATTAGTTGTAACACCATATGCAAGCATCCTAATTGTGGCAATGACGACTCTGATGAGTATTGAATGTTGCACATTCAAGCCTTTTGACTTGCATATATTAGCCTTTTAGTTTCATTGTGATATGATGTTTTGCATTGTTTTTATATTAACAACACTCTCAGGAACCAAGGGAAAAACACGACAAGACAAGTGAGCTCGAGCACAGTTCAGGTACGCTCGAATGCATCAGGCACACTTGAGGCTCGAGCGCAGCAGGAAGATTCGCACGCAGGGCACCATCACAATGGGCTTGAGTGCACATCAACTAGGCTTAAGCGCAACTTGAGCTTGAGCGCAATAATACCTGGGATCAAGTGCAGTTGTGCGGTAGAGTTGATAGCAAGATACCAAATTCACTTGAGAGTTGTTTTACGATTTCTTGTTGGATTATATGTTCTTATATGTACAAACCCATGAAGGATTTCACTTGTCCTCTCTATAAATACACTAGACTCGTCCAGATTAAAAGAGATCAGATTAGTATATATTAAAGAATATAAATCAATAGAATTAGAGGCTAGGGTTTTGGAGAAAAAGTGAAGAATTTTCAGCAGCGATTTGGGATGGATTGCTTTTCGACAAAAATGATTTTCAGCGTTTCCATGGGAGGCTAAACCTTTCGTAGTGTACTGATGTATCCATTTCCAAGTCGGAATGGTGTAATTGTGTTTTATCTTGGGAATTTTATTAACATGAGTATTGGTTGTTTAATCTTGAGATTATTTCTAATGTTTATATTCGATTTTGATAAATCTTTTATCTTGTTTTAAAAAATTATTTATCTTGATTGAACTCAACATTCATATTTTCTGTGATTATGTGAAAGATGATTTTACAATGGTTTTAATGGACACAAAATCAAAAGTGTTTGATAGGCCATGCCTAGGAAGAACAAATTGCTTTACACCCTAGTTAGTTTAATTTAGGTAACTTGATTTATGCTTGCAGAAAAATGAGTTATACTTATCACTTGATTATGTGTAAGCTAATTACGATATTTGATATCACATGCCTAGGAATAATGAATTGTTCTACACCCTAGTTTAGGTATAACTTTCATACATTGCCGAAAGATGAACTATGCTTATTTCTTAAAAATAATTTTCTTGATGACATCGTTGACACACACACGAGTCATAATATTCATGTATGTGAAATTCTCGTGTTAAATGCAGTTTACCATTATGATGAGGTTAGAGGTGAGATCAATTCCATATATTTCTCCTGATTATTTTACACTCTCATTTACGTTTTACTTTAGTAATATTGTTATAAACTAAACAATTCTTTCTCTCGATGATATTACAATTAATCTTGATAAACTTAACAATACAAACCCAACAATTCTTGAGGTTTGACACCTCCACATAGACCCTTTCTTACAAGGATTCGTTCTATTGTAAATGGTTTTTATTATTGGTACACTCCACACCACTTTGGGCAGTAATCTTATGAAGGGAAGAAAAATCAAGCTTTTTTAAACCATCTCTTCTTTGGATAAAATACGGATCATGAACTTCAACCGCATATTGAATACGGCAAAAAAGATCATAACTCATTCAAAATCACCTTCGAAAAAATTTGTGATGATATATTAGTGGTTTAGCAAAATAGTCGTGAAAAAGTTATTTCCCGGCTTGCAAGTGATTATGCCGAATGAACGTGCAACGTTTTTTAGAACAAACATGTAATGTTGATCTTTCTTCTTCCATAGCAAGATTTGCAATTATCTTCAACTCTTCATCAAAGTCTGACTCCATAAGAAGCATTTTGTAAAACGAAGAACGAGCCATAATGAGAAAACAAAAATTGAAAGTGAAGATGAGTTTTGTAATTATCTGCTTAGAACTTTGATCAACGTGAGTTGTTCATGAAATATCTAAAAGTTCATGAACAAACAAGCAATCGTTGGTTCGTTGAATTTAAAAGTGAGAGCAAATTGGGTTGAATTCAACCTGTTGGAAATAGTTATTTGTCTTGTCTTCTTTATTATCCATTAAGTTATGCATTCAATTCTCCATGTATTATGTGTCTACTAACACCAATTCAACGTGTTTGTTTGTTCAAGACATGGGTGTAGTTGCTGTTGACGTGAGAGGATTAAGATATGGGTGTAGACGTGTAGCTGTTGTTGATGTTGTAGTTGTTGCTGAAATTTCAATGTAAAAGCTTGTTTCTTGATTAGGTAGTTGCAACATTTTAGTTTTTTGTTTTTTACATGGGTGTAGACGTGTTGAAGTAATTGATGTTGTAGCTGCTGCATAAAATTTAATGCAAAAACTTGCTTAAGCTTCTTGATTAGGTAGTTGCAACGTTTTAGTTTTGGTACAATACTTCATTTTTATTTTTTACATGGGTATAAATGCGTTGAAGTAATTGATGTTGTAGTTGCTATAGAAAATTTAATGCAAAAAATTTAATTCTATAATTTGTTCATTTTTCAAACTCCATGCAACGTTTTAGCCATTTGGTGCAACTTTTCATGGTAGTTGAAGTTGTTAAGAAATGGTTGCTTAAAATCAATAACAAAAAAAAAATATTTAGTTAAAATAGAGAAATATTTAGAGAGTTTGATATATGAAGTTTCTTAAAAATAATAGTTAAAATAACAAAAGAAGAATTTTAAGCTAAAATTTGGAGAGCTTGTTGGGATGCTCTAATGAAATTACAATACATGTCTTCAACATAAAAAAATATATAAAAATTACAAATATATAAAATTATTATTATTATTTAAAAAAAAAAAAGGTAGAAGAGGTGTGGTTGGAATTGTCAAGATTTGATTGCCTAAAGCATGTCAAAATTAGCAAGATTTTTGTCCCAAAAAAAGTGTGGAGTATCAACTTTATGTTTGTAAATGTGATATTCTTGGATTTTTTTTTCAAAATTTGTAATTACCATTTCTTGTTTGTGTTGCTCTCACCATGCTTACAATTGTGATGTGTTTGTCGTCAATAATATGGAAAACATGAGAGAGAGAGAGAGAGAGAGAGAGAGAGAGAGAGAGCTTCATATGTACTATTTACGTGAGGTTGAAGCTGCCAAAGCTTTAACATATCCATAATTTCCCTTTAAGTAAATCCTTAATAAAATCGATGGGATGAGTTCAAATATGAATGAGGGGCTAAATAACATTGAGCCAGAAGAATCTTAATGCTTATATATAATGCCCGGAGTTCAGGGGCGGAGCTAGCATTTGCAACTTGGGGGGGGGGGCAAATTGAAAAAAAAAATTGGGGGGGGGGGGGGGAATAAGAAAAAAATAAAAAATTAGGAGTAAAATCTAAATTTTTTATTTTTTATTTTAGATTTTTTTTTATTTGGAGAACCTTGGAGCTTGGGGAGCCAGGCCCCCCCAAGCTCCTCAATGGCTCCGCCCCTGCTAGAGTTGGAGCTTTAATTCCAAAGCTTCCACAAAGCTTGAAGCCTAGACCCTTTTGTCTGCCTACTCTTTGAAGATAAACTTAGACGTGGTTGTTGTGCGCAAGTCATCTGTCGAGATTCGAATAGAAAGATTTAAAACCGTTCTCTCTATTGTTTTTTATTTTAAAGAGGGAGAAGCTCTCAGCCTCGAGTAATTCTTTTTGATAAGTAAAATATATTGAAAAGGCGCAAAGGGGCGCAACCCAAAGTACACAGGATGTATACAAGGAACCCCTAATGTAAAGAACATAGAGAACATCTATCTAAAAAATCAAAATAGGAACATTCATGCATTAACTTAATTCTATCTCTCCACATAAACAACATTTGAAGCATCTTTCTCTTCAGATTAGACAAACCAGTCTCACAATCTTCAAAACAGCGAGCATTCCGTTCCCTTCAAACGCACCACATCAAACACAATGGAGCCATGCGCCAAATCTGTATCGAAGTCCGATTACCCTTCTGGCCCCTCCAACTCCCCAACATGTCTTTCACCGACCCCGGCATTACCCACTCCACCCCAAACAATTGCAGAAGCGCCCTCCACAATTCTGTAGCCACCATACAATGCAGAAACAAATGATCAATGGATTCTCCAGCGGTCTTACACATAGAGCACCAATCCATCACGATAATGTTTCTCTTTCGAAGGTTATCCAAAGTTAAAGATTCCCCTAAAGTAGCTGTCCAAACAAAGAAAGCCACTCTCGAGGGAACATTAACTTTCCAAATACTTTTCCAAGGAAATGAAGACTGAATAGGACTAGACAACAACTTATAGTAGGACTTTACCTCAAAAGATTTCTTACGCGCTGGCACCCAACACAACTTATCCTCTCCCTCGCTGCTAACTTTGAGGGTGTACAACATCCCAAAAAACCTACTAACCGCTTCGACCTCCCAATCATGAACTGAACGAGAAAACATAATATTCCATAAGATGGTGCCATTTTGTCTCTGCATAATATCCTCCACCCAAGCATCCTTTCTTCTAGCAATAAGGAACAGCTCTGGAAAGAGGATCTTCAAAGGAATTTCCCCACACCATACATCATGCCAAAACAGAACTTTCGAACCATTCCCGATCTCATATCTCACATGCGCAGCAAAAGCATCCCATCCCCTCCTAATACTTTTCCACACGCCATACCCATAAGAACCCCCAACCTCCTTAGAACACCAGCCACCCCTCAAACTACCATATTTGACATCCACCACCTTTCTCCAAAAAGCATATCTATAAGTCACTCTTGTGTCCCTCCAATAATGGTGTGACTTTTAAGATCACAACTTGATCAAAATTCAATAGTGATTAATCACAAGCTTAATGGTGGTTTTAAAAGTCACATCATTCTTAGAGTGACACAAGAGTGACAAAAGAATGACTTCTAACATTTACTCCTCAGCTTTATTTAGAAGTGTGAGGTTTTCTTCCCTTTGTTTTTTGTTTTTTTGTTTTTTGGTTGTTTCGTTTGTTTTCCTTCCAAAGCGACAATCCCACCACTTTAAGATCGGCTCCTCTCTACCCTCGTCAGCCTATGTTCCTCATCGTCATCCGTTTTCCACTAAGAGTGTGCCTTACGCGCTATCATTCAAAAGTAGATTTGAGTTTTTTCAACTATATATGGTTTCCTCTGTCATCCACCTCCTTAGACATGCCACTCCCACATCACCACCGACCTCATTGCTACACCGTTCACGCCTTGTTACGGGTCTAAGCAATACCAACCAATCCTTGTTAGGAAAAAAGAAAAAAATCTAAAGGTTGATTGGTATTGACACATAAATATTGTGAGATGGTTGTAAGATTAAAACGTAGTTTCAAATATTACTCTTTGTTATATATACTAAAAGAAATGTAGTTTCTAACATTACTCAGATTTGATTCGCATGAAATTCATAAAATTTTCTCCATTAATTCTCAAAGAAATATCATTTACAAGGCACAAAGGCTTTAAATTTTGAGTACTTTGGCTTAGGAAGCACTATATAGGTAGACATTTTATTCAATTGTACTCACAAGTAACAAGTTTGGATGCATTTACATAAGTAAATGCTGACATTTCTAGTCTTTAAAGCCAATAATGTTCCAAGTAAAAGGAATATATGGCTAATATTTTGAAAAGGCAACAAAACTAAAGAAATACAAGAGAGGTTAGATTTTATGATAATTTAGAGATAATATCTTATCACATTAGAAGTGCTAAAGTCACTATCCACATACCATGAAACCATTATCCAAATATGCGAATAGTAATTTTTTACTAACCGCATATGCATTCGCATGTGCGGATAGCAGATAGAAGACTTGAACAATTAATATCTGCTCGCATGTACACTCCTACAACCAACCATATATGTTCTCGTGAGTGTAGATTTTTTGACATAGTTCTGCCGGTGGACATATTTGTTTTGCAAGCAGTGGAGGGATGACATTGCAGCATGTCGCCAGCAAGTAATATCACTCTTGTCTTCACCAAATGCCCCCAACGAGCACAACCACTCCATCCAACCTTATGACCCACACAAAGACAATCCAACACCGCCTGCAACCCAAATACCCAAGCCCCACCAAATTTTCACAAATTCGTCAAAAACCCAAACAACAACAATATTCCGGCCAAAACCCACCATCCCCACCACATACGCACATAGGGTTGTAAACGAGCCAAGCTCGGGCAAGTAGTGCCTATGTGAGCTCGGCTCAAGCTTGTGACAAGCTTAGGAATCTTGGCTTGGCTCGACTCACCAAGGGAAAAAACTTTGTGCGAGCTCGAGCTCGAGCTCATCCATTTACTGAGTCGAGTGCCTTATCGAGCACTCGACTCGGCTAATGAGAGTGTGTGTGTGTGAGAGAGAGAGAGAGAGAGAAAATGACAGTGTATTTTGTGATTTCATCATCGTTGCTTCTCATCCGCACTTCTTTGTATAAATGAATGAATTAGGGAAGGATGAAGAGAAAACAAAGTAGCAAAAATAAAAGTAAATGATTTCTTCTAAAAGCTGGAGCAATCTCAGATGGTATTCATGTGGCCAGAATCTTTTGAGTCTACTTTTTGAATGCAAAGTAATAACTTTGAAATAAATCTCCCGAAGTGATCTCCTTCATGTCAGCTTTTGTCCACATGGTGTACTAAGAGTGGCCTTCTAGATTTCCTTAGCATAAGATAGAAGATAAGGAAGGGTTAGCTGTGAGAAAGTGGGAAGCTTGGTGAAGGTGCATAAATACTACATACCAGTTATTTAATGGTTGAGATGATTGATAGTTGTAGCTTGGTATAATCTAACCGTTTGATGAGTGATTGCCAACAAGGACACCACTTAAAATTAAAAGTGAACAACTCATGTACTACTATACAATATGCATTGTTTGTATTAAAAATATTTTTATGTATATAATTCATATATATTTATATAACATATATTGTTGCTTAATATATATATCTGTTTATATTGATTATGGGCATAGAAACTATTTTTATTAATTAATAGATATACATGTATTTATTAATTAATATGTACATATATAAATATATACAAGTCGCGCTAATAAGAGAGTCGAACCCTTATACGAGTATGTTCATGAACTTTAAACGGGCGAGCCAAATTTTATACGGATATGTATCTTTAATAATCGAGTCTAGTTTTATGTTGACGAACTACTCATTTACTAACCGAGTCGCGCACAAGCTGAGCTTTATTGAGCCGAGTCCAGGCGAGCTCATGGGTAGCTTTGTTTGTTTACAACCCTAGACCTGTCGTACTTCACCAATACGGCGAAAACCAGTCCACCCCACCGCACTTAACCTCTCAGGCCGCGTGTCCAACGCCGTCAGACCACTCATAACTTGTGACGCTCCAAGAAAAATTAACCAGTTATTAATTCAACAAAGCGTCACCCTATTCCCATTTGGACGAAATGAAAACATAGTTGGGGCATTGTAGTCTCAATAGAGACAGTATACAATAGAAGACTTCACTTATAATAACAAGATAGGCACTACGGTGGACACTTCCACTAGTTGAGGAGAAGGTGACGAATCATACCACCATAGATAATCATCAGAACGAAACTAAAACATCAAGACATAACATAGATATTCATCCAGCATTGCAATCTAGGATTGACACCAAGTTAAAGGAAACTATTACAAACCAAGTCTAAAAGTACTAAAACATTAAACAAGTTTAACTAGAGTAAAAGTTAAGCTCATCAAGGTCTTCATAAGTCGGATCACAATCTTAAATCATTTCAACAATAAGTTCATAGTCAATTCGAGGACCCTTACTCCAGACACACTAAATTAAATAAGCAACCATATAGGTAATCTAAGAATCGATCAATCTCCCAAACTCGCTCTGTTATCAAAAGGTCAGACAATCTAGGATCCAACTCCTAAAAAACAAGTCGGGCAAAGTACTAAAAACAAGCATGGAAGGAAGAAGAAATTTATGAAAAAAAAAGGGTTTGAAGGGCGATAGGGACTAAGGTCAGGCGATTAGGGTTTCAGAGAGAAAATGTTGTATTTATATGACTTGCTGAATTCAAGGTGGGGTGGATCAGAATCCAAAATTTTTAAAACTTGGTATTGAATTCTAACTCGGCTCGGTTGGAATTTCAAAAACATTATACTTTATGCAAAGAATATGAGATGAAGCATCATCGCTTCCATGTCCTCAATCACAACAGATTTAAGTATACAAATAATGAAAAATTATTAAATTAGTCTATGAGGTTTGGACTTTGTCTTAAATTGATATTATGATCTTAAACATTCTTGTTGGAAGTTATTGTATCAAATTAATCCATTCGTATAAGTTTCACCTATTTTTTAATGTAGTCCTTATAATTTTATAATTTTATTATTAAATAAAAAATTATATAAAAAAGGGTGGTTTGGGAGTGACCAAACGACCACCAAATGGTCCAAATCAAATGTTTTTGTTATTATTATTATTATTTTTTTTATAATTTTTAATTTGAAGCAAAAATTATAATTTTATAAAGGCTCTATAAAAAAAAAAAGATCATAATTTGTATGAAATGATCAATTTGATCCAATAGCTTACCACAATGCGTTTTTAAGATTTATATTCTTCATTAATCAATTTGATACAAGGTAAAACTTCGAGGACTGATTTAATAAATTTTCTTATAAAAATTAGAGTAATTCTACATGTATATTAAGTGTGTATAAAAAAAATAAAGTTGCTTTTAAAATTACTATTTGATCAATCACACGCCCAATAGTAATTTTTAAAAGACACCTCATTTTTTTATGGACACTTAATATATATGTAAAATTACTCTAAAAATTGTCTACTTTGACAATCTTTGCTAAAGAACATCATCAATTATCATAACTATTTTAAGTAGCAATTTTATCCTCATGCAAGATATTTTGATAAAATTTTGAGAAGTGTTTTTTTACATTTTAGAGTTTGAATATAGTCAAATTAGAAGTGTTTTTTAAGGTATTTATAAAAATAATAATAAAAAAAAGAAAGTGTTTTTTAGGGTTACATTATGAAAAAGTGTTGTATATAGGATCCATAAAAGAAAATTCGTTTGGTAAATTTTTTTAAAAGTATTTATCAGGAAAATGGAAAATTTCTTTATATATATATATATAAACAGAACAGGGGACAGGTTAATCCCAATCCAGAACGAGATTGTACCTGCCCACAAACGCTCCTAGGGTTGGGTTAACGAAAACCCTAGCACCCTGCAAAAGGAAAGATAAATACCCCATTACGCCCCCATTTGCCTCCCCACTCCACTCTCGCACCCCCCAAGAACCCTAAAGAGAAGAGAGGAAGAGAAGCGCAACCATGGCTGAAGGACTCGTACCACGCGGCACCATGAGAGCCCACACCGACATGGTGACGGCCATCGCTACACCAATCGACAACTCCGACATGATCGTCACCGCGTCGCGCGACAAGTCCATCATCGTCTGGCATCTCACCAAGGAGGAGAAGGCCTACGGTGTGCCGCGCCGCAGGCTAACAGGCCACTCCCACTTCGTCCAGGACGTGGTCCTCTCATCCGATGGCCAGTTCGCGCTGTCAGGCTCCTGGGACGGCGAGCTCCGCCTCTGGGATCTCCAGGCCGGGGTCTCCGCTCGCCGTTTTGTGGGTCACACCAAGGACGTGCTCTCCGTGGCTTTCTCCATCGACAACCGTCAGATCGTGTCCGCCTCCCGCGACCGCACAATCAAGCTTTGGAATACCCTTGGCGAGTGCAAGTACACAATCCAGGAGCAGGACGGGCACACGGACTGGGTCTCTTGCGTGCGCTTCAGCCCCAACACGCTCCAACCCACCATCGTCTCGGCCTCCTGGGACCGGACTGTGAAGGTGTGGAACCTCACAAACTGCAAGATCCGAAACACGCTGGCTGGGCACAATGGCTACGTGAGCACGGTGGCGGTCTCGCCGGACGGATCTCTGTGCGCGAGCGGAGGCAAAGATGGCGTGATACTGCTATGGGACTTGGCGGAGGGGAAGAAGCTCTACTCGCTCGATGCTGGGGCGATCATCCACGCGCTCTGCTTCAGCCCCAATAGGTACTGGCTCTGCGCTGCTACAGAGCAGAGCATCAAGATCTGGGACTTGGAGAGCAAGAGCATTGTGGAGGATCTCAAGGTGGATCTCAAGACTGAGGCTGAGAAGGCCGATGACACCACCAGCAGTACTAAAAAGAAGGTATATTCAATTCGTGATTTTCTTATTTGATTTGATATGGGTTTTGCTGTTAGCTGAGTGGTTTCATCGTAGGGTTGCTGTATTAATTCAACTGGACACAATGGGTATCGGAAATCCAATCCTGTTCTAGTTGATAAATCATAATAGTTTGTATAATTCTGTAAAAAAAATTCCATGTCCTTTTTCATTTTTGTAGTCCTCTGCAAAGACTCTGTTGTTTAAAGATATTTAAATGGGCAAGTTTTTTGTTTATAGGTGTACATTGATTTAATCTTTAGACCTTCGTATAGCATGTTAGTTTAGTTTATCATGTAAAAATTCACTGGTAAAACATTGTGTCAATACTCATACTGCTGGTGTATAATAATTTGACGTGGTTATTGTTGGTGCAACTTGTTATCCTAAAACGTAGTGAAATGTAATAACATGTTGAACTTCTACGTCTATCATTTCTGTTCTAAAAATGTCTTGATTCTCTTGAATTATCCGGCCATTTATTTATGTTCTGACTGGTGAGTTGAATCATAAATCTTTTTTCCGATAATATTTGTGTGATTTCCCCGGATTGACTGCATTTTTCCCTGATTTTGGTATGGTGGATGATTCTGAGAAGTAATTTGATATGTGATAACTTTTTCTTTACTTGCATAAGATTTGGGTCTTTTAGTGGCACATTATTTTCTCTGTTCTTGGAATTAAATAATAAACAAAGTTTTGTTTTTTGTTGATGGATTTTATTTTAGGAGTGTTAATGTTTTAATCTTCTTCTTTTTTTTTCAACTATTGAATTTAATGTTATTTTCTGGATTGATTTGCAGGTTATCTACTGCACAAGCTTGAACTGGAGTGCCGATGGAAGCACACTGTTTAGTGGTTATACCGATGGTGTCGTAAGAGTTTGGGGGATTGGGCGTTACTAGTAAAGCTTTGAGAAATTTCACATGCATTTCTGTTTTGAGAACAAACAAGTTACTCTTCTTAATTGTAGCAGATCTTAAAGTTTTAGGATTTTGTTGGTTTATATTTATGTTGGACATGGCTTTGAGGCCAACGATGTTTTGGTTTTGTTTTCTATAACTAGATATTACTTTGTTTTTTTTTTTTTTTCCGAGCATGGATATGAAGTTGGTTTGCCTTCTTGCCTTGGTTTTGTTGCAGATAGACAGGCTGAACCCTTTTTTTGGTTCCTAATGGTATGGATCCTATTAGTTCAGCATGATCAAAAGGGCTTGAATTCATCTGGTAAATATGTAACAGTTACTGTTGGTAGTGTTTCAAATTTGAGTATTCGATTCATATCATTCAAAGTTGGAAGATAAATGAATTTAGGGCATACCAAGGAAAGGGATGAGGGGAGGATGTGGCTCTGTTGGCCACTTTGTTGATTTTGGATCCTCCATTTAGATCCTCTCCATTTGGTTATAAAGGAGGGATATAGTTGTCTTTTTACATTTTCATAGTTATAAAGGAGGGGTATAGTTGTTTTTTTACATTATATGAGAATGTGAAAAGATAATTATACTCCTCTTTTATAACCAAATGGAGAGAGAAATAGAGAGAATCTTGTTCCACTTTGTTCATTTTGTATGTAGTCCTATTTAGTAGGGATGAAAAGACGGTAATGGTTAGCGGTTTGGGGGTGAGGACCGCTAACCTTAACGCCGCCTCCATACCATTTTAAGGGGTTAGTGGTTATTAAACTTATAATCAATCTGAAAAAATGTTACACCATGAATGGTGTACCTCAAGCTCGCTGATGGTGGGTTGTTTGGGTTGGAGGGGAATGGGGAAGAGAGGGCAACCCAGAACGCTGAGGAGGAACCGGAGGTCGAATTTCTTGTTGAAGACGAGGGAGGAGAGGTGGGTCTTGATCCAGTTCAGCCATGTCAAGCCTCCTCGTCTTTTCTTCTGAAAGTGGCGCTAGCCGATCCATCTTCAGCTTTTGAGAGATTGAGAAGAAACGTGAAGAATGGGATCAAAGCTCAAAAGCAGCTACGAGGATTTTTCTCTCATTAGTACTTTTTAAAAATTTGTTGTTACCAATGTGCGGCAACCTGCTGAGCAATCAGATATTGAATTGATTTTTGAAAATATCGCAGAGATTATGAAAAGATGTTTCTAAGCAGCTGAAGACAGATATCTGCCTTGGAAAAAGAAGATTGTAGCAGAAAATCTAACTATTCACTATTCATTGTGAACTACGGTCGGAGATTACGTCTCATAAAGTAGAAGTCATTAGTTCAAATTTTCTCTTCTCTTCTCTTCTTGTGTAGACATGTCAAGAGAAGAAAGAAAATTAGACACCTAGTGCCATTCCAGCGGTTAGAATAGCACGCCTGATGCGATTTCTTATAAAAATCTCGATAATGTCAATGATTTGTTATTCAAAGTACCTAGGGGTAGCAATGGATTTTGGATTGATAGTGCTGGTGGTAAGTTTTTTTTTTTTACAAGGAAGAAGTGTTATCACAAGTAGAATTGGTGGGATTTTTTAGCTTAAGTGGGATGGAAAGTATTAATGATTTGTGCTTGGAAATGACAGACGAGGAATGGTTTTGTATATATTTTAATATTTAAAATATATAATATACTAACCGCTTTGTTATAGATGGTTAGCAGTTTTTTCAATTATTTTTAAAAACAGTTACACGATTTACGATTTTAGGCGGTTAACGATTAGCGGAGGGTTAATAACCGGCTGCATTTTCAGCCCTACATAGTTTTTAAACATGATTAGAGAGATGTATAGGAAGCCTAAATTTGAGTGTTCCAAGCGTTAGAAACAACCATGCAAAAGATTTAACTGTCAATGCTTTTTTGTTTTTGATTTTATTTTTGTCTTTACCTTTTTTTAAATATTTAACTGAGTTTATTGAATTCTTCAATCATAGCTTGTGTTTGGTTTCAATTTCTGCATGGAGCTCCCATAATTCCTCGTGATTGGGTTCAATTTTTGCTTTTACTTTTTATGTTCATCTTTCCGAGAGGATAACAAAGGCCTTCTAAATGACAAAAATTAGGGGTGTAAATTTGGAGTCAATTTTTGGTTATTGGGCAAATCTGAAAATCGGCTCTGGGGTCTTCGGTTATTAAAAAACACTAACCGGCTCTGAAATTGAGTAGGCGGTTAACCACTCGGTTAGTACCCGATTATCCATACCAGAGCACAAAATATGAATTTTCACATTTTTATTCACTTTCCCAAAAGACAAACCAGAGATTAATCATGGTCTTCATGGAATATTGCAAAATTCTGTAAAAGAGGCAATAACTGTTATCTAGGAGATGCCTACGTGAATTATCTCCAATGTGGAGACGAAATATGAGGCGACCGATGTTAGAGATACCTTATTAACATACATTCAACGGAGACCAAGACCACCTACGTACATCCTTTAGAGTGCAGATAGACAGACTCCCACGCTTGAGGCATATAGTTTAAGTTTTTATTATTTTTGTATCCTACCAAAACTTGAGGAGCATGGAGTGCAAAGGTGAGGGTAGCAGGGGTAAATTCCCATTTTTTTTTTATATTTTTTTAATATATATATATAAACTCGGAGCTGGTTACCTGATTATAACCGTATTTTTAAGAATGTAATAACCGGTAACCGACTCCGAGTACCTGGTTTCCAGTTATAAATAACCAGGTACCAAACTAGTTTTTTAATTTCCCGGTTACCCGAAGCTGGTTGGTGGTTACGGGTTCCCAACCGGGTTATAACTGACCAGATTTACACTAATGCTACATTTCCTTTTTTTTAAAAAAGAAAAAAAAAAAAAAAAAGGAGGAACCAATAAAACCCAACCCATTAAAAAAATATTGGCATTTCTTATTTCTCTTTGAATATCGTGTTATTTGTAATTAATCGTATTTGCTAGACAAAAAAAGAAATGAGAGAATATACATAATATAAAAGGCTTTCATGTGCTGCCATTTGTACCTTCTAAAGGGGAAATAAAAACATGGAGTTGAATTACATCCTGCAATAAAACTAAATAAGATTTTATTGGTATTAATGTAGCTTTTGATTATAACAAGCCCAATGAAGGGTTTATATAGGTATTATTGAAAATTTCAAATAGAGAGAATAATAATATATCATGACAAATTTTTTTTTTTTCTTCTTTGAATTGTTTTACTATTCTCTCCAACACGAGGTATGCTCCATTTTCTAATATGCTTAATCTGATAGATTAATATGCAAGTAGGAATGAGAGTTCCATATTTTAAGATATTGATGATAAATTGTGATCCAAAGTTTAATTTTTGCTTGTTATCAAAGAAAATATTTTTTTTTTAAGTGTATCGAACTTATTTTTATTTTTTTATATTAAATATATAATATAAAAATGTATATTATTTATATATAAGGGTAGGCGGTTAGCGGTTATTTTTAATTGCCTTCAAAAATGGTTATAAGCATTTAGCGGTTACGAGATGGTTATAACCGCAGGCCTAGTTGAAATGTAGTGAAGTGACATATCAGTTTTTGCTCAAGACACTAACAAAAAAAATGTATATATATATATAAAGGAAATGTTATAAAATTCTCTTTTTATTAATGTTATTATTATTATGTATTTTAAATGCATTTTCTTACTTTAATTATGTCTGTATAACTATATATATTAAGCATGCGGCTGTCCATTCTCATTATTAGACTGAACCTACCATTCCCTAGTCTTAATTATCAATTAACATTACTATTCTCGATCTCCCTAAAGAAAATCAGGATTATTACATTAAAGCCTTAGAAGCTCTATTTTTTGCTCTTTTTCTTGATTATGTTTACAATACCAATGATCTCTATTTATAGAGAAAATGCAATAGGTGAATACAAATGTTTGATTATCAATCACAAGGATATATGATTTAATCAGAATTATATTGAAATATATTCTAATTATATTCGATCGGGCATGCAATCAACTTCATAACCTTCATATTTTTTCTTTTAATAAATTTTAGTGAGTAAAGACTATAAGAGAGACAAAGAAGATTAAGATGGAATTGAAGATGCCTCTTTTTAATCTATATAAAAAGAAAAATGAAAAAAAGAAGATGCCTCTTTTTGGCTTCTATAGATCAGCTCAAAGTGGATGCCTTGTGAGTTGATCCACCGTTGATTCTGGAAGAGATTCCTGTACGTAGTTGTTGACGATATATGTATGGTTTCCTGCAGAAAATTTAGATGGGTTTTCTGTAAAGGGTTTGCTAATTTGTTTGGGTTGCTAAGTAAAAACTAAAAAATTACCGGTTATTGAAACATTCATGAGAATTTAGATTCCCAAGCATCACATTCATAGGAATGCTGATATTGGGGTTTGGGGGTCTCCCTCTCAACTTGGTCACAAAGTCGCAACTCATTCACTCCCTTTCTCGATTGGTGACTATTCTGATACTAATGCTCCGTTTGTTTCGGCGTAAAATGATTTCTGGAAAATGATTTCGGCATTTTCCGGTGTTTGGTAGGGGCGAAAATAATAGTCAACCGGAAAATGATTTCTGTTTGACCAAAAATGCTTAGTAAATTTCGGAAAATGATTTACGCTTTTTAAAAGCGTAAATCATTTTCCGAAGACGCCAGACGCAGTCGATCTATTTTAAACGGCACAGTCGACCTTCACGTTCAAGCAGCCGACCACCATCGAAATATTGCCGGTATCGAAATCCAACATCCGTTAATGTTGCCGGAATCTGGCGACGGAATCCGGCCACCTTCGCCGGAATCCGGTCAGCCAGATTCCGGCGACCAATCTGACCGGAATCCGGCCATCTGGCCGGATTCCGGCTAGACCGGCCGGTTTCCGGCCATCTGGCCGGATCTGGCCAGAAAGGCCGGAATCCGGCCATCTGGCCGGCCCTGGCCAGGGAGGCCGGATCCCGGCCGGCCCTGGCCAGGGAGGCCGGTTCCAGGCCGACCCTGGCCAGGGAGGCCGGATCCCGGCCGGACCTGGCCAGGGAGGCCGGTTCCCGGCCGTCTGGCCGGACGGATCTGGCCAGATCCGGCCAGATGGCCGGAATCCGGCATTTTGTGCCAGAATCCGGCCACTTTCGCCGGAATCCGGTTATCCCATATTCCGACGAAACTGTCCGGATTCCGGCCTTTATCTCGAATTCTAGTTATGTTAGCCAGAATCAGGTGAAAATAGTCAGAATCTAGTCGGTCAGTGACCGAATCTCGTCATCAATAATTTTTATATTATTTTACATTAATATTTTTATGTTGTGAATAAAAATTGATTTTTATAAGTTAATATGATTGAATAAAAATATAAAAAAATATTTGCGATTTTCCGTACGCGCCAAACACCGAAAAATGCTTTCGACGGAAAATGGTTTCCTGAAAAATGACTTCCTTGAAACCATTTTACGACGGAAACCATTTTACGTCGAAACAAACGGAGCATAAATGTAACAAACCTCATATAGAATTTACCATTAAAAACCAAATTCCAAGGAAAATGTGTCTAAAACTTATATACACATTCACATGATTAAGTAACTTATGTAAGACACTTCAAGATTCTAACAGTCGGACTTCATATGAATAAGGTTATTCAAAGAGAACACACCACACGTAGACGTGGCTGCTAAACTAGAGGAGAAATGCTAGAGGTACCAAATTTTTTTACCAAGAGATAGGTACCAAATCTTTTACACACCACATATAAAAGAAAATGCATTGCATTTCTATATCAGTCCAGCTGATCCTGTTACCATAATTGACCATACAGCCAAACAAGAGAACATCTCCCCAGAGGAAAGCCAACCCACTGCAGTTACTCATTACCATACACAGTGTAGCTACGAACTCACCACAATTATTCTTTTCCATATGTAATCCCAAGGATAATGGGAAATTCTTCTTGCTGTAAATTGTACAAAACACCATGCCTTGCTGTACACGAAGCATGAATGAAATAAAATTACAAGTTTTTCATATAGTATATAATATTATTGCTCAGAAAAAAATACAAAATTTAGGTAGCATCCAGGGGAATAACATAGGACATGTGTGTTTTGTATTGTAAACAAATCAAAGGTTTGGGCAAATCACGACCAATTAAAAGCAGATTCGATGAATACACTATATGGTGCTCATTCAGGAGAAGAATATCAGAGTATAAAATGTTGCTATAGGTATGTAACTCGGCAAAATTGCTCATTTCAGCTAAAAAAGATATGCAACTAATGTTTAACTGCATATTGCAAGATGGACAAATGGAATTCTAGGCAATATAGTATTGAAGTTGATCAATCCTTTCGAATGGCTACTCACATATTTGCTCCATAGGGGTGTGAGAGTACATCTGAATACCACTTCCGCTGGCTTGAAGTCACCTCTTCTTCAATTTGTTTCGACAAAAAGTAAATATCACTAATATCACTAACCTCAGTGCACCCTCCAGGTTCACAGATTCTCTAACTGGTTCACGTCAAGTATCAATCTGCCCTAGGACCAGATCTAGCTTAGTTAGCCATGATGGTTAGCATATACTCATAATGACCAGACTGCAGGTTGCAAGGTGACAAATATTCAACGCTACAGCATGTCTGAGATTCCAATCTTGCATGATGGATAGATTCCATCATGATGTTTATTTACTCCTCTGGTAAGTGATTTGGATCTTTTAAAACCAAAGGAAGAACGAGCTTGAATAGCCATTTTGGCAACTTGATATCACCTCTTCTTCAATTTCTTTCGCAGAAAGCAAGAAAGTGTAATATCGTAACTCTCTTCAGGATCAGCATTCTCCCCTTGGACAAGATCTTGTCTACCAGGCCCATGTCATTATCTATGATGGTTGGCATATCCTCCAATTGACTAGACTGCAGCTTGCGAGGCAACAAATTATCAGGATCTTCAACATGACAGCATGTCCGAGGTTCCACACCTTGTGTGAATAGGATTTGATTTCCATCACAAAGTTTATCTACTTCATTGGGAACCAAATCAGCACCCATTTTCAGACTAGATGGAGAGCAAGCCTGATTAGCATTTTCAGCAAATTCGAGCCTTCTCTTCTTTGATTTATTGCTAAGAAAGCAAGCAAGCGTAATATCATTTCCATCTCCAGTTCCTAAAATCTGCTTAGAAGAAATGTTCCCACATGTTGAGATTTCAAGGCCATCTTGTTGGCAAGGAACAGATACATTGTGGCCTTCCCCCGATGGTTTTTTTCCTCTTTTCCTTCTTTTTTGCATCTTTAAAACTCTATTTTCCTTATCCAGAAAGCCGCTTCCAACATCTTCACCATCAGTTTTCCTGAGCTCCAATCTTTCAGGATGCGGCGAGAAACTGTGGCTATCCTCGGCTAACTCTATACATTTTTTCCTTTTCGACTGTAGTTTAGCTCTCTTCTCCCCTGTACAAACACGTCCATTTGGTGAATCAACCACTTCACCATTGGTTATACATAACAATGTCGAATCCAGACAAGACATATGATCAAGAGGATGTTCAGTATCATTAGTAATTCCTGACAACATTAACTTTCCAGAAGACCATGTTGAATTCTGGTTTCTCCCCATATATGAAGCATTATCAATAGCAGCCTCTATACAATCACCATTAGTTGTCCCTGATTCAAAACTTTCTGGGGGCAACAGAAGACTCGGGTTGTCCGCAACTGGTTCAGTACATTTCTTTCTCCTTGAATGTGGTTTAGGATACTTTTTCTTCTTTATAGTACCAGAAGAAGCTTGAGATTGTTGTTCACACTCCTTCGATCTGATCTTCCTTGGAACATTGCTGCATCCAATAAGAAAAAATGTCAAGAATGAGTAAAGCAAAGTCAGCTATAGATAGCAAAAAGGACACTAAATAAAAAGCTGGAGAAACTTCACAAAACCCCTATGAATTTCCATGCAATTTGAACCAACCCCCTCAAAGTACAAAAATTCTCAATTAAGGTTATCGAACTCCTATTTTTTTGCAATTTCCCCCTCAGTTAGGATTTGGCGTTAAATCCTAACGAAGGCCTTACAAATAACCAAAATACCCTAAATTTTTTGTTTTGTTTTTGTTTTTTGTTTATATATATATATCGAGGGCTGACCCACGTTGGGCCAGAATGAGACCTAGCCGTGGGTCACCCCTTTTTTTGAATTTCTTTTAATAAAAAAAGTAATAAAATTTTCAGGAGTATAAAGGTCATTTCACCCCTTTTGGCGTCTGATTTAACGCCCTAACGGAGGAGGTCATTGTAAAAAATTGAAAGTTCGATAGCCTAAATTGAGAGTTTTGGAACTTTGTGGGGCTCATTTTAAAATGCGTGGAAGTTCAGGGAAGGTTTTGTGAAGTTTCTCCTAAAAATATTAGAAATCCACCAACAAAATACAAAGAAAAGAAAACTCTTAGAAAGCTTATGACAATTGTAAATGAAGAAACAGGAAAAATAGTCAACTTACCAAGAAGCTGCATTCGACTCTTTCTTGGATGCTGCCCTTTCTCTGTGCATAGTGGGCGCATCAAGACAAAATCAATAGTGTATGCAGTAAAAAAGAAAGAAAAGAAATAAAGAAAAGAAAAAAGAAAAAACAAGAGAAGTGTTTGAACAATATACCTTAATCCTCCCTTCCTTTTACTGCAAGGATTTACATTTTCTGTTTCGGATACTGAACTAATAAGTGGTAATGGAAGAAAGTCACTCTGACAAAGGGAAGGACGTTCTGACTCCCGATCTACAAAGTTGGATATAAGAGCAGCTTTCTGTATTCTTCTGGCTTCTTGAAGCAAGGGCACTTCATGTGGAAGCAACTTCTTCCATCTCCTAGTTATACAGAGAGATGTGATTGAAGAAGGTTCAAACTATGTAGGCAATAAGAGTAGTTGTAATTTGTAAAACATTTAACATAATGAGACTGGTTTGACCATACATAAAAATTCAAAAGCTTCATACCTTCGGCACTGATTATCTGTACGTGGAGGCACACAAGCAGCAACTTTAGCCCAGCAATGACCATGTTCCGCTATAGCTGCTTTCAACCTGGAATCCTCTTCTTCAGTCCACTCATCCCAATTCAATGAAGGATCTAAACTATTGACCCACCTGTTACCAGAATCAGAAGAATTAACAATTTTATCAAATCAATAGCATCTACGTCGAATTAACAATATTCCACTGTACCTTTCTCTACATTGCGCTTGAGTTCGACCAGGCACGAATTGAGCTATCTTATTCCAATTTTTCGGCCCAAAAAGCATCACAGCTACTTTGAGGCGTTTGTCTTCATCTGCAACCCACTTCCCCACTCTTTCCCTGGTTGGGTGAAGTGATTTTTTCCACCTGCAAATCAAAAAAGGTCATGATGGAATTAATTCATTCACACTGAGCAGCCTATAACCAAGAACTAAGTGGTTACTAGAAGGAAAGCAGATAAATGTGCCAAAAGGCCAATTTGGTAATAAAAGAATTGGTTGATTCAACTCAAGGGAGGCAGTTGAGGGCCTTCAAAGGCCACATAGGGAAATATCATAAAGGTTAACAAAGGCCCAAGTTTTGAGTTTAAGCAAGGAATGAAAGAGGTATATGTTTTTAGAACTTGCAATGGCATATGGCAGCAAAATGCTTTTATTACAATATGACATTGTAATAAAAAAACTGATTGATTCAACTCAAGGAAGACAATTTTGAGGAGGGCCTTGAAAGGCCACATAGGGAAAGATCGTAAAGGTTAACAAAGACAAGTTATGAGGAGTTAAACAAGTAATGAACGAGTATATGTTTTTGGAACTTGCAATGGCATATGAAATTCTAACAGCAGCAAACTGCTTTACGAAAAGGAATCAGATACTACTCTGTAATCTTGAAATCAAGTCAAATTTTGGCAGTTTGACTCCAAGGGAAGAGAGAGCCATAAGTTTACTTCCCCAATCAAATAAAATACAATGCACTATTACATTTGTGTAATACATACGTGAGACGAGGGAAAATAAAATATATTTCCCACAATCAGGTTACTAACCTTGAATGGGAAGTAGAAACCACCATTTTAGTATAGACTCCAGATAAAGAAATAAACTACAAAAGATGAATTGGCTTATTGTATTACACAAGTTGAAAAGAGGATATCCCCTAACAACATGACATCTAATGAAAGAGTGCCGCATGAATAGAGTTCGACCAGTCCTCAAAAGATTTACAGGAAACGACAACTGCAAAAATTGTGGTGGAATAATAGGGCTCAAAGAACTGCAAGCAAAACCAACTTTGGGAAGCACAAAAGAAACCACTTTAGGTTGTTGACAGGTCATTAAAAGACAAGGAAAGGACATGCACCCCAATTCTCATTAAAAGATTAAAGGAGGACAAGAATGGCATGAAGCTTTTCACACATTTTAGGTTCTCAATCCTCCAGTGCACATGGGTGTTTTCTTTTTGGTTGATATTTAGGTGCTTTAGCTTCTCTGTGGTCCTTAATGTACACATGTTACATTCCATGTCAAAAGATGTAGATAATCATTAAAATCGAATAGGATAATCTTACCATCAGACAGATGATACCCATAAAAAAATCTATATGACAGAACATAATATTGAATCAAGTCGGAAAGTACTAGTTAAAAATAAAATAAAAACACTATTTCAAGATAATCAACACACATTCAATAGTAACCAGTAGTTCTCCTCAAATGGATGTTGTCACCAACTATGATAGTAGTTTTTCTAATTCCTTGTTCTTGCCCTATAAATAAAATAAAGTGAAATGCTAGGTTTACACCCACTCCCCACACCCATTTACCTACACCCTGACAAGGCATTATCACATCAGTTTTTTTTTTTTTTCCTTTTTCTTTGAAAATAAAGATCAGTGTTGGGGTCATTTTCCCCAACACTCTTTCTCTCTCTCCTTGAAACTAGTTGGCCGGCCGTTCCTCTCTCTCTCTCTCTCTCTCTCTCTCTGAAACAAACCCCTTCCCTTTTTTCCTAAAGGGAATAATTGTGAGCCGGATCTCATAGATACATTGGCTCTGGTTTGTTTAGAAAATATGATCAGAAGGGTAATGAATCTGTTAAGGATGAGATCAGTAAATGGGAATTGATTTAAAAAAAAAACAATTTTTTTTTTTTAATTAAATGGGGCTAGAATCCCACTGCTATTTCTTCGATAGGAGAAGTACAGCATAAAAAGAAAGCTTTTCCAAGAAAGCTGACTAACCTGTTAGAGCATTGGTTACCAGTCCGTCTTTCCAAAGCAGAAGCTACAGACTGCCAATCGTTCTCACCAAAAACCTCTACAGCCGCGCGAAGTTGAGCATCCTCATCCTTAGTCCACTCAGTTTTTAGCATAGAAGCATTTAAACTCCTTTGATAACGTGCCAAGCACTGAAATGGGGTCCTGTTTGTCCCCAGTGATACAGCAATATCAAACCAGTTATTGATTCCTTTCTCTTGGACAAGTAACAAAAGATTCTTGTCCTCTTTAGCCATCCAAGGATTGTGGTTGATTAAGGGATCTTCACAGTTCAACCACCTGCAGAGATTAACCAAATATGTTTAGCTAAAAGAAAACAAAAAAAGGCAATCCATGTCTACATGGTGGTAGTCGTTCCAAGGGCATAAGAAATGAGCGCCACAGACGTCTGTGATGACAATAATCACAGACGCATTTAGCACCACTGTACGAGTAAAGTACACACATCATGTATGGATCCCACCTATACAACCTATGACGACCCCGCACCGTTTTCAAAGCCAACAATGCTATATGTGTCTGTGATGATGATTGTCATAGATGTCTGCAAAGCTCGCTTCATTGGATACATATTCTTCACAGAAAATCAATAAACATGAAAACAATAATCAAGAACTGATTGATACCAGAAAAATCTAACTGTTAAGAGCACAACATAGACACTTTAAATATAATATAATCTGTTTGTTAAGAAAGTACATACCTTGCTTGACATTCAGCACCAGAGCGACCAACAAAATACATGGAAGCCAATTGCTCCCAATTAACCTTGGGTAGAAACTCCCCAATCATTTCTGGGGGAACTTCAAGATCTTTAGTTGATGCGAGGATCTTATCCAAATCATTTGAATCTTCAGAAGAATTCTCTGAACCACTATCGAAAAGACATTTGTCAGGGAAAGTATGCCTAATAAACAACGTTATCCAAGAAAGAGAGACAAATACTGAGGTTATCTGTAGCAATGTCTTGAAAAAATGAGTGAGAAAGGAGGTTCAATAACACAGTCTTAGTGGCCTCATACTATTATTATTACATCTTTCATTCCTTTATGAGCACCTTATACAAGTGTACAGAATCTATGCATGACATCATTTTATAGTGAGGTAACTTATTCAATTCTTTATTGACTCAACTATACATGGGTAATAATTTAGTAAAGTGTGAGGCCTGACAAACATAGGTTTTACAGTCTCATTCCGTTCTAAAGCCATAATGATACATTGCTTTTTTCTCAAACTTATGCTTCTGGCAACACCTAGTAAAAAATTAGATAACCTTTTTTTTCTTTCTTTCTCAAAGGGACCATTCTGATTCTTTCTCTATTTCCCATTAATTTCATACATTTTATAAAGTAACTGAAGTATAAATTGCCTTCCAATTATAATTTAAGATTAGACATTAACCTTTAAAATATAATAAAAACTAAAAAGGACATTGACCATGTTCTGCTAGTGACATATTCTTTATCAAATATCCAATACCACATACTTTGGGGAAAAAAAAATGGAGTTTCACATGGTAAAGTTCAAAATCTGCTGCAAGTGGCTAAAACTTGAATGATCAAACCAAAGCATTCCAAAGATCTCTTGGGATATGCTGTCTTAAACGCTAGTTGCTAATTCAGAAAACTAAAATGCATGCCACACGGTCGTAAACACACAACACTTACAAGTTCATATTAAAGGGGTTAACTCCTACCATGAAACATAAACAAAAGATAAGAAAAATTAAAAGATCAGGGAAAAATATGTGGAGCTTTTTCTGTAAATGTTGAAAGTAGTTTTTATCCTTTAAAAGTGAGAATAAAATTGTTATGAGCATTATGATCATAGCCCCTCAGACAAACTGATGTACAAAGTGCATATATAAGTTGTAAGAATGAGACCCAAGGCCTGATGAGGTGCACCTTGTGATTGCTGTACATTTCAAGGCACGATTTCTTGAAATTTGAAGCACCATTGCTTGAAATTGTTGCATTATTCCCTTTTCAAGATTTTCCGTTTCTACCTTTGACCATTTCTTCCTTTCTAAGGAAAGCGGAAAGTTAGTAATTGACATTCTATAATTAGCAACACGAGAGTTCTCTGCTGGACCATAACACATGGGAGAAAGCCTTTTATCATTAGCCTGTAGAAAAAAGAAAAGAGACATCAACATAAGCATAATGAAGGCACTGAATATCATGGATAAAAATAATAATTACATTATAAAAAAACCAAGCTGAAAGCTTCTGCAATTCTCTAAGAAACCTTGTAAATAATTGATCATAGCCGAACCAACTGGTCTGTGCTCGGCCTTTGAATCGCATAGACACCTCCGACGGTCAATCAGGTGTCGGGAGGCTGGTTGGTTCAAGAAAAAGAAAGAAAATAATGTGTTCTTTTTGTATTTGTTTTCACCAATCTGGTCATTGAAGGCTATGAGGGATGTCGATACGGTTGTTGGGGGCCGTGAGGGATGCCGTTCTGGTCATTGAGGGACATGAGAGGTGCTGATCTGATGGTTAGGCAATCCAAATGTTAGGAGCTTGAGGCTGTGAAGGAAGAGAGATGAGAGAGGCACAGATGCAAGATAGGCATGAAGATAGACCAGAGGAATGAGGGGCCAAGGAGACCCTAAAAAAATGTGTGTAGACTCGTTACCCCCACCCCCAGCTCTTCTTCCAATTTTCTGAGCCTTAAGAACTACTCCTGAATGATAATACTATTCCCAGTTGAATAATTTGCTGAAAAATAGTGCTGCAGCTAGTACATTTCTTTCCATGAATTTCTTCTTTATTTTTTGTTTTCCTTCTCTTGTCATATATTTTCTTCTTGCTCTCATAATGCTCTTGAAGGACACCCTGCCCTTTCTTCTGTCTAGCTCCTTAAAAGTTTCACTTTCTATTTTCATTCCTCAATCAATAGCAGATGACAATATGGACCTCCGGAATCACAAAGTTCGAAGTTATTCTTGGAAGACTGCAACAAGTTTCTAGTCTATCTATTTTAGTGTTCAGACCTTCTTTGATAAGTAATCGAGATATCATTAAAAGCGTAAGGCGCTTCCATGTACACAAGAAGTAAACAAGAGAAGTCATCTAGCTAGTAGAGGAAAAAAAAACAAGAAATCATGATAACTAATCACCAAATGAGAAACATAAGCAGATTATGCTTTTAGTGTTCAGACCTCAAAGCACATATACACATGGATGGGGGGCGGGGAGGATTGGATGTTTTCTATTCATAGAGAGATTAAGCCTTTGTAACATCACACGTACATGTGAACAAGTTCTTTTTTTTAAAAAAAAAAACAAAATAAGCATAGACTTGGGGCTATGAAGAGGCACTGAAGTGCTTGAAGGAGAAACAAAGAAAAGCTTTATCTTTGAATCATCTGGATTTTCCAAAACACTATAGACAAGTAGAAGATGGCAGCACCTGGACCAAGAACAGGTTCAGTTGTTGAGTTTACTTCTTTGTTTTTAGTTGTCTGTTTATGAAGTGCAATCTAGTTTCATATCACTAGGTACTAACTCTTTACTGAACACATAGATCAGATGCTCAAATAATTGATGTCTTAGCATGCTGTTTTTTTTTTTTTTTGGGGGGGGGGGGGGGGGGATACTTATTACAAAAAGTTACAAGCTAATTCAGATATACTTAAGCTGCAACTACCAAAAATCATTTAGAAGTGGTCTCAGGAAAAGGAAATGAATAAAACATTTTAGAAAGCTAAACGGATTGATATTTATCAACTAACCTTTGAATCCTTAGAAGCCAACGTTTCTTTTGCTGAAATTAACTGGACACGAGGATCCTTTTTCTGGGATAATGCTCGCCCAGTTATTTTTCTGCAAGAAGTCCGGAAGTCTTTAAGGATTTTAGCATGCTCCTTCAGCTTTTTGTTTTCCTCAATTCTCGCTTCTAACTGAATCAACTTGCTTCGGAAGAACTTCTGACTGGACCTATTCTTCTTAATGGCATCAAGTAGCAAAAGTGCAGACTTTGGGAAGCAAGACTTCTTATGTGGCAACATAGATGACTTACAAGAATCTGACTGATGGCTCTCAAAGAAACCAGAAGGCTGAATCCCCCCATTGTCACCCAATGAACGGGTGTTACAAAAATCTTCAGCATCTGTAAACCCTTCACAAGAATTGGCTCTATTTACAAACAAAGTACTGCTAGTTTCCTTCTCCAAGGATAGACGAGAGGCATGAACCTGCTCAGGTTTCTTTAACGAACCGCCAATTGCATGTTTCAATGTATCTGCAAATTTTACCATACACCAGTTCTTTGAGGGTGCTCAAAAAGACATATAGAAAGACTCAAACATTTAATCAGTGCAGAACAAGCCACACAACAATAAAATAAAACAGATATGCATAAAATAAAAAAAAAAAAAAAAAAAACATGTCATGTTTGCACGTACATGAATCAGTTAAAAACAATACTGCAAAACCATTCCTACAAATGAACAAGAAAAAAGAGCTTATGCTTAGCCAACTCTCAAAAAAGGACAGGCTAAGACTTCACCTCTATAAATTTATACATTCCATAACTACAAAATAAGGAATTATCACATCTATGACGAAAGTTTGCATAAATTCTGCACAAATTCTTAAATTAAACATGACCAGCAAGGCGTATCGATTCCATCAACAATGTTGTTATTACACAACTCCAAGTTGCGTAAACTATAGCACTGTCATGCTCTAGACATTTTTTATGCGGAAAACACCTGAATTTGTGAATACGAAAGCAGCAATGAGAAGTGGACAATGACGCATAGTAAAAAAAGGCAACGAGCATGCCAGCTTGTGTTGGTTGTATAAATTTCAGAAGCCCAAAACCACAATCCAACATCAACTACGCTATGCAATTCAGGTCCAGCACTCAGTTTATTCAAAATTCTCCACCACAAAATGCACACACAAACATACAGGTATAGCACTTACCGGTAGCGGGTGCCGAAAACCGTCGCTGAATTGCGAGGAGCGTTTCGAAATCGTCGTCCTCGTCCGAGGCGGCGGGCGGGAGAGAAGACAGAGGCTCCAAGGACATGGTCTCGCATAGAGCGGACGAGGTCGAGAACCGGTTCTGAATATTTCGGACCAATTCGAGGTCGTCATCGGAGTCGGAATCGGCGGCTACGGCGGAGTAGTATCCGTTGGCGGCGGAGGTGGAGGGATTGTCGAGGTCGTTAGGGTTTCTTCCGGTGAGCATGCAGGCTCGCCTCAGGGCTTCCATGTCCTCGTCCAAATCGTTGTCGTCTTCGCTCCCGGAGAGGTCATCTTTTTCTTGTTCTTCTTCTTCTTCTTTGTGTTCGGTGCGATGAGACATTGCGTGAGGTATCTGTGGAGAGGGTCGTTAGGGTTTAGAGGGAGGTTCTCACTTCTCACCGGCGGGTTGACGAGAACAGAGGGTTTAGAAGAGCGGCTTGGAGCCCGTTTGTAATTGCGTTGGAAAAAGAGTTCTAGAAAAAATTGTAGTGAAAAATAGGGGTAATTATACTATTGGACTATAAGGTTAGCTAAATTACAAATCACTCTCTTCGGTATCAAAATGAATTCAAAGGTTCATGTGGTTAACTTAATTTACAAAAAGTTTATTAGAGTCAAATTCTGTTAAAAATTTTAACAAATTCCGTTAAATGTCACGTCAACATCACATCAACGTCAATAAGATAACAATACATGTCTGTGTTTATAAAAAAATATAAATTTATTAAAAATATAAAATAATAAAACTTATTATTTTAAAAAACAATAAAAAAAATAACAAAGGCGTAGCTACCAACCGACAACCTCTTGCAGGCCAACCCCATTGGCGGGGGTTAGAAGGCAGCCGCCCTTTGTTTTTTCTTTTTTTAATTTTCTTTTTTTAAAAATAAGTTAAGAGGTGGGTGGTTTGCGGCCACCCCCATTGGCGGGGGGTAACCGGCAGCCACCCTTTGCCATTTTTGTTTTTTTTTTTTAATTTTCTTTTTAAAAAATAAGTTTTATTATTTTATATTTTTAATAGATTTATATTTTTTTTTTAAGATCGACATGTGTCGCCATCTTATTGGCACTGACATAGCGTTTAACAGAATCTGTCAAAATTTATAACGGAATTTGATTCCAGGGAGTTATTTGTAAATTAAGCCAACCACAGGGACCTTTGACTTCATTTTAATACCAGAATGAGAGATTTGTTATTTAAGCCAACTACAGGGACCAACGATGCAATTATGCAAGAAAAAATATAAAAAAGTCTGCTCAATTAACCGTCATTTTAAAATAGCTTATATATATAACGAAATATCTGAATATTTTATTGATCAAAGATCATGAACATAAATATCTCACATCACAAAACATAAAACTCTGCAAAATCATAGTCACATGCTATGAGGTTACACAGTTATAAATATAAACAAAATTTTTACAATAAAGTACTATCTACAACTTTCATATTCCGTTAACCCATGTACAAAAATAGTTAAAGAGCAAATTTGTTCCAAGTAGACTAGATCTAAGACAATGGTAGCTAAATATCATAGAAAAATTTATTTAAACCGATCGTAAGAGATAACCCCTCACACCGAACTATCTAAGCCGTGAGAGATAATGCCTCACACTTGACTAACCTTCATACCATAGATCGTCCATAAGAACAAATCTATGAAGAAGAAAAAAAACTTACTCAAACCAAAAATACGGAGGAGATGAACGGCACAACACGGAGATAGATAGACGGATGCATAACAGAGAGACCAAAATTACCGATTTGGTTAGATAACACCTATAAATAAAAGAAAAAACTAGAATGGGAGGGGGAGGGTAGGAGCAGGAAGTAAAAAGGAAAAGTGATATGAGGAGGAAGCAGTTCTACTCCCTCCTCTCAAATCTGTTTTCTGAGAGTTTTTTCTTTAGGGCCAACTGAGAGAGAATAAGTGTTACTTCACTTTTTTTCCAAGTAGAGCTTTATGAATTTCTAAGTATGTTAAAGTGACCCATCAAATTACTAAGCTATGCTAAAAAATCACTTTTTCAATGATACCCTTGTTCTCTTAAAAAAGAAATCTAAAAAGTTAAAGAAATTAATAAATAAAAAGAAGAAGAAGTTAATGTAATTTTCCGTTTTGTTAATACAACATAGTATCACATGAATCAATTTTGTAATTTTTTTATTTATTTTTTACTAAAAGTAACACATGTCATCATTTTATTGGTGCTGACATTAACAGAATATGTCAAGTGTTTTGACTGTAAGGACTACGTTTTTATTTTGGCTTACCATGATGATCTCTGAATTATTTTTATACTGCATAGAATGATTTATGATTTAGGCTAATTACATGGATTGATTTTGCATTTACCTGAAGAAAAAATAGATTTAAAAAAAATATATATATATATATATACCTCCTTGGTTTTTTTTTTTAAATAGTTTTTTTAATTTATTTTTTAAGAGAATAAGTACATTATTAGAAAAAGTAGTCTTTTTGGCATACTTTGGTAGTTTGATGGGTCACTTTAATACACTTGAAAATTCATGTGGCTATTTTAAAATCAGTTATTAATTGAGAGAGTTTTTTATATTTTCCCAAAAAATTAATTTTCAAGCTTTTTTATTTTTTTATTTTTAGTGTGTTTTGATTTTCTTTTCTTTAAAATATGAGTTTTTTTTACCAAATAGCTGCATAATTTTTTATGCACTATTTTTTTTTTTTTTAAAATAAAAAAGAAAGAAAAATACTCTTTTTAAACACCGTAAAGCAAATTCAAACCGGCTCTAAAAGGATAGTAAAATTTAGTGATAAACACATTTTTCTTTACGAGGTTTAACTCTTTTATTTTTTTGTCTCGGTCATTTTGTATAGTAGATAATATCTTAATTTTTGTTAAAGATAAAAATGATATCTCTGTCTAAATTTCTTCCCAAAAACTGACGGTAGTCTACGTGTCTACTCTCAGGTATTGACACGTGTCCTATATATTAAAAAAATATTAAAAAATTTAAAATAATAAAACCAAAAAAGAAAAAGAAAAATTAAAAGCTTTAAAAAAATTTAAAAATAAAAAAAGCAAACAAAAGGAGGGTGGTTGGGCCACCTCCTAATTGGCCGATTTGGGGGTGGCTCAAGGGCCAAAGTCTCAAAGAGGAGGGGTGATATCAAATGACACTTTTTGATTATATTTAATTTTTTTTTATTAAAAAGGGCCCGTTGAGGGACGGTTTTTGGTCCCCAAAAATCATTTCCCCTCAAAGAGAGAGAGAGCCAAAAAATAAAGAAGAAAGAGGTTAAGGGGGTTTGGCCCTTAGGGGTGACCGAACCCAAAACCACCCCCATTTTCTCTTTGGGGGGTGGTTCGGCCACCCCCAAGGCCCATAGGGTGGTTTTACCACATTCAAACCGGCCATAGGAGTAGTTCAACCGCCCCTCCTCCTCTTTCTTTTTTTTTTAAAAGTTTTTTTTAATCAATTTTTAAAGCTTTTTATTTTTAATTTAATTTTTTTAATGCTTAAAACACGTATCAACACTTGAGAGTAGACATGCGAATTACCGTTAATTTTTATACAGAAACTTAGACGGATGTATCATTTCCGTCTTTAGCTAAAACTAAAATATCATCTATAATACAAAATGAACTACGGGACAAAAAATAAAAGAGTTAACCTAGTAGAAGCAATTTCCTATTTAACCCAAAAATTTATAGTTTAGCACACGACGGCTGAAACGTCGTGCTCTAACCGACGGCTGAAACGGGCGTTTGGCGTTTGCTACAAAAGAAAAGAAGAATTTAGGAACTCTGCGTGCGCAAAAGCCACAAACGGCAATGCCTCGGATGAAGTAGGTGGGTGAAGGAAACATTTGTTTGGAGAAATAAAGTAGCTGATGTTAATTAAATGCGGGTAGTGGAGAATTAACGATAGAGATTAAGAGAGAGAGGCGATCCAAGGGATGAAAATCAGCTTTGATTTAATCTCTTTTTTAGGTTAAATAAGCTACTTCTTATTTTTTGTGATTCATTTCATATTGTTCTTATTTTTTGTGATTCATTTCATATTGTAGATGATACTTCCGTTCAAAAATTGATAAAAGTTCACATCAATGCATTTAAAAAACTAACATGTGTTCACCTCAATTTTGCTCTTTGAGGGTAGCCGAACCACCCACCCCTCTTTTTTATTTTATTTTATTTTTTTCAATTTTTTTTTTTAAGCTTTTAATTTTTTTTAAGTTTTTATTATCTTTAGTTTTTAATTAGGCATAAAACACGTGTTAGTTTCTTAAACGTATTGACGTTGACTTTCATTAATTTTTAGACGGAAGTTGGACGAAGGTATTATCTTCGTTTTTAGCCATAAACGAGATACTATGTACGATACAAAATGAACTACATGGAGCAAAAAAAAAAAAATCTTTAAACCACATAAGTCAAAAGTATTTAACCATTTTTTTTTTTTTTAAAGTTTGATTTAACCTTTTAATATTAGAAAATGGGGTTTGAATTTATAGTTTATTAGAAATTCGATATCAACATTCTAATCTATATATATAGTTCTCTAATAGGAAAATGAAAAGAAAGTCCAAATTTGAAGTTTCTTTTTGTCTTCTTTTTTCTTTGTTGTTGGTGTTTTGCCCAGCTGCTCGAATTTGTTCAGATTAAGTTTTGTCAAATGAAGGTGGAGATTTTTAACTTTTTTAATTTTTATACATTTGATATATTTTATAATTTTTTTTTTTTTTTTATTTTTTTAAGAAAACTTCACTTACAATTCTTAGTCTTTTATCATTTTTAAAATCATACCATTAAACTTTAAAAAGTATCAATTTAGTATATCCATATTTCGGTTTTTTTATTTTTTTATTTTTTTTTTAATTTTTTATTTCACTCATGCATTACGGTTTTTCATTAAATCCTAAAAGAGATGTGTCAAAATTCATAAAACACTCATACATTTTTTTTTTAAGGAAAAATGAAAAAAAAAATTGCAAA
Organism: Alnus rubra; assembly: GCA_028654335.1. Classification (NCBI taxonomy): domain Eukaryota; kingdom Viridiplantae; phylum Streptophyta; class Magnoliopsida; order Fagales; family Betulaceae; genus Alnus; species Alnus rubra. Next base: position 512,350 of record JAJPGS010001622.1, on the reverse strand, counting down.
GATTTAAGCGTGGTCATGATTTAACGAAATTCGCAAAAATACTCATGCTTGAATCTTTAAAAAAAAGAAAAACTTATATATATATAAAAGAGGTATTTTGAAAAATTTAACAGGATTTAACAGAAAATCTTAACGAATTTGCAAAATTAAAAGATAGATACACTAAATTAACATTTTTTAAAGGTTAAGGGTATGATTGGAAAAATGATAAAAGATCAGAAGTGGTAAGTGAAGTTTTACTTCTTTCATTCTTTCTTTCTTTTTCCTTTTTTATTTTTTAATTATTATGAGCGATACGTATCATAATCTGATTGATGTTAACGTGACATTTGATAATTTCTGTCAAAAACTTAGATGGAAGTTGTGTGCATTGACCTATTTGTTATTTTTTTATACCACTAAAAGCTCTTGTAACATTTTTATACCACATGAAGTTTATTGCAAATCGGTTTAACCACGATAATTGATTTTATACTTTTTACTTAAATAAAAATCACTGGACAAGAGAAACAGATAAACGGAAATGCTAGAATTGAGAAAAAAAAAAAAACTAAAAACAAAAGGATAGAAAAAAAAAAAATCTAATGAAATAAATAGTATCCATTTTAATCTAGATTTAAAGTTCGTGCATCTTATGATGTATAAAAAGTCAATCTTGTCACGTTTTTGAAATTTTTAAATAATGTGAAATTTTAGGGATTGAGAGAGGACATAACGAATAGTTACAAATAGCATATACGAGCAGTTAATATTTGTCTGCATGTACCTTAACCAACACCCAGCGCCACTCTCACTTTTCATTCTCACAATTATTGCGTTGTGCATCTCTTGTGGGCGGAGCTTTACAAAATTACTCCAACTACAAAAGGCATATGTTGATGTAAGATAGAATTTATTCATATTTATGGTTTTATGCCTAAACCATCTTCTATGTCCGAACAACATCCCACATGACAGGGAACATGAACTCTCTAACTTGCCTTATGTTCGGACACCTGTCCTCCATGTCTGGACATCAATCTTTCAGATTGATCGTGTTTGCAAGCATGTCCGGACATCTTAGGGAACATGTACTTCTTGGAGCTTCGGATGTCCGCACAACTTTTTCCATGTTTGAGCATCTATATTATAGGCTAATAATAGTTTTAAGTGTTTTGCATTTTAAGTTGTTTATTAATTGACATTTTGTAATTTTTGGTTTCTAAACAGAATTTTTATATTCTTTTCTCTGCACAAGTGAAGGAAGCCTTATTAAATCAAATTGCTAAAATCCAAAAGTGTCTAGGACATGTTTAGAGGGGGAAAAGAATGGGTATGTAGACTATTTTTGAATATCAGAAAACTATATTGTATTCTTTCAACCCAACTAACTTCAAATAAAAAATTTGTTTATATCTTGGGCTGACAATCTCTTACTTACTCTCCATGAGTTAAAAATTTCCAATAGGTAGACCCTAATTTTTGTTTTTCAACTTTTGATGCTTTTACCTTTTCATGGGATCCAACAATGCGGCCCAAAGGAAGAGCTCTCCTTTGCATATTATCCGCACACATGATTGAATTAAACAATGAAAAATGATATACACACTCTCAAATGCACATTTTTTGAAACGAAAATTGCATAGTCAATTTGACTCCGCCACCAACCCCAAAGTTGGGCCGACACCCAACAACCACACAGTGTGACAAGGAAGCTAGAAGAATGGAAAAAGATTTATAAGGTTGGCTGTAGAAAATATATTTTAAAAAAATGATCGACTTGCTAAAATAGTAATAGTACGTAGATTTTATAATTAAAATTTAGTAAACTCATGTGTTTATGGTTTGCACAATTTTAGAGATTGTTCACTACAAAAAAAAATTGTTTTTTGCCACTTGCAGTTCGCCACGTGTACGGTCACTGCACACGTGGCGAACTGTTGGCCGTGTGCAAGTGGCCACGTAAATACACGCGGTGGATCCGGTTGATACTAACTGCACAATTGGCCGCGTGTATTTTAATAGACGTGGCAATATGTTTTTTTTTTTAAAAAAATTAATTTTTTTTATTTAATTTAAATCTGTATTTAATTATTTTTTAAATTATTGATTGTATTTTAGATTTAATTCTTTATTTTTAGAGGAAAAAAAAATATAATAACTGAAAAAAAAGAAGAAGAAGAAGAGGAAAACACACGTACGAGCAAGTTCAGTAGAGAGAGAGAGAGAGATACAAAGAGAGAGAGAGAGAGAGAGCGAGAGACAGAGAGAGAGAGACAGAGAGAGAGAGATACAGAGAGAGAGAGAGACAGAGAGCGAGAGAGAGAGAGATACAGAGAGAGACAGAGAGCGAGAGACAGAGAGAGAGAGAGATACAGAGAGAGAGAGAGATACAGAGAGATACAGAGAGAGACAGAGAGCGAGAGACATAGAGAGAGAGAGAGCGAGAGACAGAGAGCGAGAGATAGAGAGAGAGAGAGAGAGAGCGATACAGAGAGAGAGAGAGAGAGAGAGAGAGAGAGAGAGCGATACAGAGAGAGAGAACACATCGTGAGAGAGAGAGAGCGATACAGAGGAGAGAGAGAGAGCGAGAGACAGGGAGAGAGCGATACAGAGGAGAGAGAGAGAGCGATACAGAGAGAGAACATGTATTTAACGATTTTTTTAATTTCATTTGAAAGTACTGTTCAGTGGCGCGCGGGACAATTCCCGCGCACCTAGCTACCTTCACAAATTCTGGCCACGTGGCCAATTCTCTTATACATATATATACATAATAAAATTTGCTTTTATTAATATATATTTAATAAAAACAATTAGCCACGTGTATTTAATACACGTGGCCACTTGGACGCGTGTAAAAAATACACGCGGCCATATACAAAACTTAATAAAATTTGTTTTTATTAATATATATTTGATAAAAACAATTGGCCACGTGTATTAAATACATACAGTTAGAAGTTTGCATGGAATTCCAAAATTAAATATTTTTATCTACAAATTAAAAGCTATCTTAATCAGCGTCAGGCAGGGGCGGAGCCACACTATGGCTTGGGGGGGCTTGGGGGGAGCCCCCCCAAGCCAAAGGGCTCCCCCCAAAAAAAAAAAAAATCTAAAAAAAAAAAGAAAAAATATAATTTTTACCCCTCTTCTTTAAAAAATTTGTAGTTTTTGGCCCCCCCAAATTATTTTTTTTCAATTTGGCCCCCCCAAAGCCTAAAAGCTGGCTCCGCCCCTGGCGTCAGGTGTACGTTATTGACTGGCTCATGTACGTACACCAAAACTTCAAAAAAAAGAAAAGAAAAAAGAAGAAGATACAAGGATTACAAACAATTTGAATGATGATGATAATCACATTTTAATTTTAGATCACTCTATCTTTGAACGATTCTCAGGTTGATCAGCTGGACATCCTAATTATGTATATGGGTGTGTATGTATAAATATTAAATATGTGTGTGTGTTTAATTTAGTATTCAATTAAGTTGAAAAGAAATAGATCGAGTAAACGAAAGGTGGTGTACGTAATGAGGCTTGCTTTGAAGTTTGTTGTGATGGTGGTGATGACAATGGCGGTTCTGACGTCGAGAGCCTCAGCATGGTGGGCCCCTGTTTGTTGCAAGCTAGACTGGGAATGCTGCTTACCTGCCAAAGTGAATCCCATGGGAGGATCACTACAACCTTAATTAATTAAGTTTATGTTCTCATTGATCTGTCTTATAATAATTAAGACAGATCGATTACCTCCACCTTCGGAATGTTCGTTAAATAAAAAGGTTTTCGATCAGCATATCGTATATATTATTACTGATCAATAAAATGTTACAACTTAATTGTGTTGTTGGTATTGTAAATAAAGCATGCAATTATATATTGTGTTTCTTAGCCTTAATTATTATTTTATTTTACTACATGTGGTAAGACCCTTTATCAAATGAACCTTTTAGTTTCAAAAAGTATTTGTGTTTACCCGAAAGATCCGGATGCTACTTTTGTCTAATATTTTATTTTAACTCCTCTCATAGTGTAATACCTGTCCCACACGTTACATCATATTATTTAAAAATAAAAATATAAAAGACTAAAAACAAAAAAATTATATTAAAAAAAAATTATGGGGTGGCTCGAGCCACTCTTGATTTTTCTTGTTGGTTTTTCATTTAAAAATAAAAAAAAAATCTTTTTTAATTTTTTAATTTCTGAAGGGGCGAGCTCGAGCCACAACAGATTTTTCTTTTTTTTTTTTTTATTAAAAATTTATTGTTCATTTTTTTAGGTTTTTTTTTATTAGATAAATGTGTAATAAATCCATGAGTAAACGCGTGATTTGAAATTAATCTATCACTTTTTAATCTTGAAAATTGACTACTTGAGTTTTTCCTCATTTGAAATAGGTCCCCCATGAGTATTCCGTCCAATTTTTCTATAGACCATTAATGCTCCAACAACATTTTGCCAAATCACTTTAAAATATTATTTTTTAATAATTTTATTTAAAAATAAAATTTAACACGAAGTTTTTATAAAAAAAAGTGAGGGGCATCCCACTGCTGGCGGTGGTGGGTGCCTCCCCCCCCCCCCCTAAAAAAAGTGGCTTTGGGATGAACCCTTCATCCTCTAAAGTTTGAGCATATCGTTTCTCCTTTAAACTTGAAGGTGCCCAAGATTTGCTAATGGACGATGGGGGAGGTGAGTATTATAATTGGTAGAGGTGAAAATGCATATGCACTTATTAGTAATATCTTCATCCGTATAATGCGGTTATCAATTTTAGGTATCCGCGTTATACGATTACTATCCGCATCCGTGTGGTTATTGCAATTATTAAGTGTGGTTAATATCTACTATCATCATATGAGGTAATGGTTGTTTTAAGCCTTGAAGATGTAGTTTCTGCTTCTAGTAAATACATAAAGGCATTATCTATATTTGAACAATATTATTCACATCACACTTGCTAGTCATTTTGCCATGAAATTTTCATCTCATACATTATTTTGTTTTCTTGCATCATCTATCTATAATTGGTAAAGGAAAAAAAAATTTAAAAAAATAATAATAATAAAGGAAAAACATATAGGGCAATTAAATCAGAACAAATTAGAAGAGTTTCCTGGTCATGAAATCCAACAACTTTATAAACGACGCCATTTTATTAAATTTAAGTAAATATATAAAGGGTATGCGGATGCGGTTAATAACCACATAAGCATACCCTAAAATCACTATCCGATTTCGCATATGCAAATAATAGTTTTTGCTAACCGCATCCGCATGTGTGGATAATGAATGAGACGGTTATTATTCGTTTGCATTTTCACCCCTAGTAGTTGGTACGACAAAGTGTAGGGAATAAGGTGTGGGTCACCTTCTTATCTTTTTTGTATTTTTTTGTATTTTTTTACAAATTGTCCTATATGAGTGCTTTTCTATGTTGAATTAAAATTATGAGCTACCATATCTGGTTTTGTAATATAAATGAACAATTTATATTATTTATATAAAAATTTAAAAGACACATTTTATATAGTCTATAAAGTAATAACAATAATTAAATAATTATAATGTTTATTGGGAATCTTAAAAGAGAGAGAGAGAGAGAGAAAAAAAAAAAAAAAAAAAGAAGAAGGAAAAAATGTAAGATATTATCTCCATATATGGCCTATATGCTACATATACGGTGTTTATTATATTTATTGTAAATATAATATACGGTATTATGGTTATGATAATTTCTATTAATTTAAATTACCGTAATGAAATCGTTTAATTGATTTAAAATCAATTAATAATATTGTTTCCTTGATGGGAGGAACAATACGGTATTTATCATATTTGAGGGTCCCTGACCTAGCCTATAAATTAATAGCCTGTGTACACCATCAGTACGGCAATACAGTCATAGGCATAGGTTAAAAGATCCCTCAAATAATATTTTCTTGTTCTTCAGTTGGATCGTAGAAACGCTTGAGCAAATATGGCTAGAGGTAAGCCTGAATCCTGTCTTATTTGTTTCCGCTGCGCATGTTAGTTTAAACAATATGTTGAATATTTCTAACATGTGGTATCAGAGCCACCTCTATGCTATTTTGTTCAGCACTAAGTTGTCTTTGACTCTTGATTTGTGTGGATACTTTTGAATCCAGTGTTTTATTTCGTGTATATAATTAGATATGTTATTCACGTAATGTTGATAACCCACTGCCGTGATATTGGTATTTTTCCATTATAATATACAGTTTTTGCATATGATTATTATACACTGTTTTGCAATATTGTTATTGTTCATTATTGTTTATGCAATATTACAATATTGTGGCTTTTGTAGTATGATATTCACATACATATTCTGGAAAAACTGTATAACTAGAAAGCATGAAAATTTTGAAATGGGTATTTTGCTATTTACTGCTTTTTACTCAAAAGCTAGAGCGCTGCAACACTCCGGAATACGTGAAACCCACCATCTCTGTCCAAGGCCGATTGCTCTTCACTATTCAGCACTGGCATCGGCCACCGAAACTCCCGCTGGCGCCAGCCCTCTTTGTGGTCGGCGTCGTTCCGTGTAAGGAGAGGCCAAGCGGTCCCTCCTTGTCACCGGAAATGGCGGCCCTTGCGGGCCACCTGGATGCTAGACAAACGGCGATGTGGGTCGCCGTTGCTGTTGAAGAAAGGCGGCCAAACGGCGACATTGGTCGCCGTGGATGCCAAGCAGCGGCCTTTCGTAGCCGCTGCATAAAGTGGTTGTGGGATGAGGAAGCTCGGCTGGCCATGGTGAGGAAGAAGAAAGGGAAATGGCGGCAGTGGCTTGATATTTTCGGGTCAATTTTTTGGGCATTCGGGTTAGGGTTTCGACCCATAAAGGAATGCGGGTCGGGTTATACATCGGGTATGGGTTTATTATCCCAACTAGTTGCTAAGTGGGCTGACCCAATCTAGAAACCCGTTGGCCTTATATGGCTTAAAAAAAAGAAAAAGAAAAAAAGGGGGGGCACATTTAAGTGGGCTGACCCGGTTTAGGCCAGCCCTATAGATTGACCCATAAACTTGACCCGAATAAGTGGGTTTGACCCAACCCTATAAAGAGACCCATCAGCCCAATACAGTAGTAGCCCATTCAAGAAAATAAAAGGTTGGGCTTATATGGGGTTAGAACTTAGGACCTTCATGTCCATAAAGCACCAAGCTTCGAACCATTCAGCTATGCTTGGTTTTGTGTTTTTTTATTAAGGTTTTATTCCCTTTATTATTTATAGTATTCTGTATTAATATTATTATTTATTTAATACATGATTTTGGGAATATATTTTTTTAATTGTTGAATTTATATATAAATTGTTTGATGCCTAGACCTAAGAATAATTGACAATACCATATATGTTGGTGTGTTTACAGTAATATCCAAGAATGCAATGTCTAGAAAAGTTCTGGATAGGAAAGTCTTGGGATTTAAGTGTGTCCATGTGACCTCCGTCACTTTCCTGGGAACTCACCTGGTTGCACCTTAGAAAATGCTGTTTACTCCATTTAGGTATTGGTTTGTTATATTCTTGGGGCTATTAAGGGGGCATCTATAAAGTTGTTAGATGTTAATGAAGTCGCAATTATCATAATGATTTTGGGGAGCCACAGCATCCCAAATTTTAAAGATAATTACATCAAGATTACACACATGAACCTCATAAAGAATTTTATTAGATGTTCATGAATTGCAGCGTGATTATTATGATTTTGGGAGAGCCACAGCATCTCGATTTTATAATAATTGCATAAAGATCATACACATGAAATTCATATAGAAAAATTAACATCGTCTTGTAATTACTTCATAAATTTAATTACTTATCCCCACATGGAAGTTTTTTATTTTTATGACTTAATTAGAATAAGATAACGAATTTAGTATTGAAAGTAAAATTTCTCTCGGTTGCCCACAGGTAAGGAGAATTTTATTTATCAATATTTAAATTTATTAGTCTTATTGATAAATAGTAAATTTCATGCATGATGCAACCTTTGCCCACAGGTAGGTTGAAATTTACTATTTAAATTGGCATTGGCTAATTTAAAAATAAAGTTGACATCGTCTTGTAATTAATTCATAAATTTAATTACTTATCCCACAAAGAATTTTTTATTTTTATGACTTAATTAGAATAAGATAACGAATTTAGTATTAAAAGTAAATTTTCTCTCGGTTGCCCACAGGTACGGAGAATTTTATTTATTAATATTTAAATTTGCTTTAGTCTTATTAATAAAGAGTAAATTTCATGCGTGATGCAACCTTTGCCCACAGGTAGGTTGAAATTTACTATTTAAATTGGCATTTGCTAATTTAAAATAAAGTTAATTCATAGCATTAAAATATTTATTTTCTTGGTTATTGCAGCTATTCATATTACTCTACTTTGATAGTTTTATATTCCAATACTTTATGGTAATATTTTTCTGACTGGAAAAAGATTAATATACTTTTTCATTTGAGTGTTTCTAATCCCATTATGGGAATGAAGGATATTATAGCTTAGCTTAAGTCCCTAAAGATTGAGATTTTTTGAGTCATTATTGGTCTATTTCATTCTTTGAATTCTCTCTTCTAAGTTTAGAATTTTATCTTTTAACACACATAAGGATAAATGGTTAGTAAATGAACTTCTAACCATGTGTGTTCAAGAATATGATAGAATCCATAGAGTGTTCACATGGTTACTCATGTTAAGGGAAAGACCGATAAATGCAATCATGTCCAACGCTTAAAGCATGAGAGTAAGGTGCAAATAAAGTATTATGGCAATCAAGATACCTATTTCTCATGCAATAAAGAAAATTAAGGGCATATAAAGAAAGATTGCATGAAGTATAAGAAATGACTTAAAATAAAGATAATCTCATATATCTAGTATGTCATGAATCTCTTTTAGTGACTCATTCAAATATGTTGTGGATTGATTATGGTTTAACAATCCACGTTGTCAACACAAATGCAGAGTCTTTTTAAAATAAATAACACGTGTTTATAATGTGAGGTTGTTGGGATCTATAGGTTAATTTTGAGATTCAGTTATAATTTTTACCTCAAAAATGATTTATATTCCATAATCTTTTAGAAATTTATTTTCTAGTTTGGTTTGTTAAAAATTTCAATTTTATTTTAAACTTTAAATTTTTCTTATTTTAGGTGGAATATTGGTTGGGGTTTATTTAAAGTATATTAAAAATTGACCTACATCCCAATTTTTGCAACAAAATTATTTGTTTGTTTATGTATACTGATGTTGACGTAAAGTAGAGTCTTTGAGAATTTAAAAATGCTCTTGTTATAGCTTTGGAGATTGAAATATATCTCCATACAGAAAATAAAAGTCGGTAATTTACTGACTTTGGTACTTGTGTGGACTGCATAAGAGAAAAGCATACCAACAAGACCACTAGAGGTGCCAAAGAGAGCATTTTGAGATTCTTGAGATCATGTACATTGAAAGGTGTTGACCTTTTTATACTCATTGCCTAAATGGTCAGAGATATTTTTATCTCTATTAGTGATGACCATATAAAATTTATGTATCTCTATCTTCTAAATATTAAAGTTGGGGTATTGAATGCTTTCAATACCTATAAGGAAGAAGAAGAGAAACAATATGAAGATCATAAGATCTAATATAGGCATAGAGTATTAAGGTAGGTATACACAAAAGGGAAATGATTAGTAATACTAATCTGTTATTACCCTTATAGAGTAAAGCTTTGAAGACCGTTGTGTATATGTTAAATAGGATTCCATCTAAGGTTGTCCTTAAGACACCTTTATGAAATAAATGGAAGCCAAGTTTAAATTATTTACACATATAGGGTTGCCTTGCTAAAGAGGGGATTTATAATCCTCGCCTAAGGAAATTAGATTCAAGGATAACCAGCGGATTTTTTATAAGCTATCTAGTAAACTTTAAGGGGTTTTAATGTTTTATTATCCTTCATATAATCCTAGAGTTGTTGATTGTAAAATTTCTAGAGGATGCGGAACCTAGTGGGACTGCTCATTCACATAAATTGGAATTTGAGAAAGCACTAGAGTTGGCCAAATCTCCTCCTCATAGAGGATGATTGATTGTATTCAGGGAAAATCAGATTGATTATCTTGAGCCACAATCACTTCTAGAACAACCAACTCATACAGAACAGGTTCAAAATCTATTCTCCCATTACAAAATGCAGAGGAAGTAGAATTAAGAAAATCCTATAGAATAAGGAGATCAACAATTCTTAGTGATCATGTTGTATATCTCCCAAAGTCTGATGTTGACATTGGACATAAAGATGATCCAAAATTGTTTTCACATGCTATGAGTGGAGAAAACTCCACATTGTGGTTCAAGCCATAAAGTAAGAGATAAGTCCATGGCTAAAAGGTCAAGCTAGACTCGTAGCCAATGGTTTTACTCATAAGGAAGGCATTGATTATCATGAAACATTCTCTCCAGTGTCTAAGAATGGTTCATCAAGATAATCATAGCATTAGTAGCTCATTTTGATCTAGAGCTACGTCAAATGGATGCGAAAATAACTTTTCTGAATGGGGATCTTAAAGATGAGGTTTACATGAAACAATCAAAAGTTTTATAAATAACAGTCAGAAAGCTTGCAAATTAAAGAATTCTATTTATGGGCTGTGATAGATCTCTCATCGGTGATATACTTTTTACAAGGTTATTGTTTTATTGTTTATTGAAAAACTTGTTAATTAGTATATATATTCCTTAAGGTCAGTGGAAGTACAGTAATCTTTCTAGTCCTATATGTAGATATTATTTTTTGCAAGTGGTGATTTAGGTTTGCTACATAAAGTTCATTTCACAAAACTTTGAAATGAAGGATTTTGGTGAAACCTCTTATGTCTTTTGACATAGAGATTCATAGAGACATAAAAAAACATTAACATTGTCTCGGAAAGCCTACATTAAAAAAAAGTTTTGGGAAGATTTAGAATGAAGGATTATGTACCTTCAGTAGCAATTAAGAGTGACCAATTAAATACAAAAGATATTGGAATAAGGGCAGATGAAAAGTTTTTTAAGTGTCTGCATTATGCATAACCATATGACTGACAATAAGATTATTGGGTCAATAAAGTGCTGTAAATAAAGTCTAGCGGTATATGCAAGGAACCAAGAAGTACAACTTAATCTAAGGATACACTTTCCATTTGAATGTGGTTAGTTGTTCAGATTTGAGTTTTGCTGATTGTGTAGATAGTAGAAAGTCTACTTTAGGGTATATATCTTTTTATTGAGAGATATATCTTAAAGATGCAGTATGCAGACTATGGTTGCTACGTCTACCAAGAAAGCTAAAATTCTAGCGTGCTATGAATTTAGTACACAGGCATGATGGATGAGACATTTTGTTGAAAGTCTCAATATTGTCGATTTTACAGTTAGACCATAAAGATACTCTGCGGTAATTCTACTATAATATTCTTTTATAAGAATAAAGAGTAGAAGCAGAAGTAAATCGACATCAAGTATCTCAGTACGAGAGATAACATTAAGAGACATAAAAGGTCTATTGAGCATATATGTACTGAATTAATGATTGCGGATCCCATGACTTAAAGTTTATCGGTAAAGAAAGAATAAAGTCATGCGAAGTATATGAAACTCATTAATTCATTTTTTTCTTGGTTAAATTGGTTTGTCTCTTTTTGGTCTATAGACATAAAGTTATTATAATAAAGATTTTGTACATATTTGTTATTTTATCCATGAGGATAAATAAAGTTGGACCCAAATGACTTATAGGAAGTTCATTCATAAAGCTTGATTATCCATAAAGTACTCATATAAGGAGTGTTTTACATTGTGATACATGGAAGGGACAACCTAATTTTATAATGGTTTTACCGCCATGATTCGTGTGAAACATTTCTTATCTGAATTGGAGGATTCCATAAGTGATTGGCCAAACTAAAGAACTTAATACCATAAGGTTATGTGTCATAAATGACAAGTGGGAGAATGTAAGATATTATCTCAATATATGGCCTATATGCCACATATACGGTGTTTATTATATTTATTGTAAATATAATATACGGTATTATGGTTATGGTAATTTCTATTAATTTAGATTACCGTAATGGAATCGTTTAATTGATTTAAAATCAATTAATAATATTGTTTCCTTGAGAGGAGGAACAATACGGTATTTACCATATTTGAGGGTCCCTGACTTACCCTATAAATTAATAGCCTGTGTACACCATCAGTACGGCAATACAGTCATAGACATAGGTTAGAAGATCCCTCAAATAATATTTTCTTGTTCTTCAGTTGGATCGTAAAAACGCTTGAGCAAATATGGCTAGAGGTAAGCCTGAATCCTGTCTTATTTGTTTCCGCTGCGCATGTTAGTTTAAACAATATGTTGAATATTTCTAACAAAAAGAACTCATATTCTTAACTGAATAACCCATCAAATCCACAGTTTCTCAAAACTTCACAAGAATCACAACCCATTAAGCTTGGAAAAAAAAAAGAAAAAAAAAAGCTCAAATTACTAAAAGTCACGAAAAGAAAATAATAAAAAAATCTCTCCAATAGCTTCACCAAAATGGTGATTTTTGTTTGATGATTTGGTGACTACTCGCCACTCACCAAAAGAGTTAAAAATAATATAATTTCTCTCTTCCCTTTTTATTTTATTTTATTTCTTTTCCCACTCAAAGCAAACGTTCATTTCTCTCTCCCTCTTTTTTATTTTTTATCCTAACTGAAAATAATAACTAGACTCCAAACAATACCTAGAAGTGGGGTTAAATATGTGTATGCCAATATATATAATGCGGAATTAAAAATTTAATCAACCACAAACAAACAATCACTAAAATATGAAAAACACTAAAATAATTGACACAAATATTTGGTGATGAAGTGGAAACTCTTTGAACACAAAGAGAAAAACCACTTCGGGATTTGCCAACCCCTGAAATCAATCTAATAACGAAGAATCTACGAATGACAAGATGTTAATATTCACAAAACCTTTACAATCGTCACACTCTTGAATTACAACAAGTGACTTACTTGTCTACTTGTCTCCCAGAACCTCTGGAGAGTTATTCTTCCTAATCTCCTTAAATTGTTCAAAGTTGATGGTTAAACAATAATTAAAACTCTAAGAGAGATATAAGATTAACACTCCAAGTCCAAAACCCTCTCTTAGCAGACTGAATCCTAGAGTAGAATCTTAATAAATTAGTGCCTAGAAGTCCTTTTAAATAGACTTCTGAAGAAAACTTAGTTCAAGCTGGAATAGGATTGCAGTAAAAATTTGCCTAGATTTTCAGTTTTATAGTGTGAGGCGATTTTGACATAGTAAACGTTTGACTTAAAGAAATCCTATTTAAGCTATATTTGTTTTAGATTGAGTTGGCTTTCCAATGCCACTAATTTCATCTCAATTCAATACTTGAGTCGAAAGTATGGTTAACACACTAAGACGTGCTCAATCTGGAATTGACAAATCCGATTTTAATTCCACTTAACGAAATTTCGGTTTGCTCATTCCCTCGGTTGATTAGACTTAACCATATCATATAGGTCTTCTACCCCTTTATTGATTAGGCTTAACCTTATCTTATAGGTCTTCCCATTTGAGTTTGATTCAACTCACTTTGTCGGGTTTTCAATATTGACAAATTTAGTGTCAAAACTTATTTGTTTTATGAGAAAATTACAATTTAGCCCCCCAAACTACTAGCCGTTTTGCAAGTAGCCTCATGAACTGCTAATGCTTGGACTTTAGCCTCCAAACTACCAAAAAGTTTAAAAAATGCCAATTTTGTTGAAATATGCCTATAATACCCCTGCCACGTATCATTTTTTTAATTAAAAAATAAAAAAAAACTAAGAAAAAAGAAAAAGAAAAAGGGGTGTTTGGGGGGTGGCGCGAGGCCACCCCCAGGGGCCGAGGGTGGCCACGTGGCTACCCTAGTGTTCGAAGGTGGCTGTGCGCCACCCTCCAACCCTTGGTGGTGCCTTTCGGGCCACCCCGATATGATTTTCGAAGGCCACTCCTAGGCCTTTGAGATGGTCGTGCTGCCACCCTTGGCCACTAGGGGTAGTTGCACAGTCACCCCTGGCCCTTGAGGGTGGCCGTGCGGTACCCCTATACCCTTAGGAGTGGCTTTCAGCCCAACCCCAGCCCATGGGGTTGGCCACGCGGCCACCCCGGGCCACTGGGGGTAGCCGCGCAGGCTATGGCGGTGGCTGCGCGGCGCCCCTAGACCCTTGAGGGTGGCTTTTGGGCGATGCCCAGGCTATTGGGGTGGCCGCGCGGCCACCCAGAGCCATTGGGGTAGCCGCGTGGCCACCCCTGGCCCCTGCGAGTGGCCGTGCGCCACCCCTAGATCCCTGGGGCGGCTTTCGGGCCACTCTTGGCCCTTGAGGGTGGCCGTGCAGTCACCCTTTTTTAGGACTGTAATCAACCAAGCCGAGTATTGAATGTTCAAGTTTGGTTCGTTTAATTTTTTTCGAACAAGAGTTGAGCTCGAGCTTATCACTGAACTAGATAATTTGTTCAAGCTCTGTTCATTTATTTTTTTAACAAACTCGAGCTTGTTCACGAGCTACTCAATTTATTTAGTCATTCCATATATATAGTAAATGTCGCGATTGTTTAATGTTTTTTTTTAAAAAATTAATACTAATTATTAGTTACTTAATTATGATTAAGATTTATGTTTGAGTAATTAGAGAAATTAACTCAAATATTAAATAATCTAATCTCAATTTTATATGTTTATCTTATAGTTTATTTATACATTCATATACACACAAATGCAGTCATATCTATATCTAAACTCACAATTACAATAATCAACTTACATATATTACATTATGAAGAACTTTTTCTTTTTTCTTTAAATACTTAATATGTTCTCATTTCAAAGTTAAAAATAATATTATAAAAATAATAAAATGAAGTTATCTGAGCTTATATAAGTTTATATGAGTCGAGCGGAGCTTATATGATGGGAGCCTAAATTTATACAAGCTTGATTTTTTTGTTCAAGCTCTATTCGTTAATAAACGAACTGATCCTGAGCCGAGCTAATCTGAACCGAGCCTGAGCATGTTCACGAGTAGCTCTGCTCGCTTACAGCTCTACCATCCCTAAGGGGTAGTCGCAAGCCACCCACCAAATATTCTTTTTTTTTTTTAAAAAAAAAAAAAAATTAGTTTTTTAATTTTTAATTTTTAAATTTTAGTTTTTGATTTTTTTGATTTTTTTTTTCTTATAATTTTTTTAACTGAAAAATGACACGTGGTAGGGGTATTGTAGGCATATTTCGACGAAATTGACATTTTTAAAACTTTTTGATAGTTTGGGGGCCATAGTACAAGCGTCGGCATCAGGATGGCTTTGACAGTAACGTAGGCCACCCGAAGTTGGACTCAGTCGGGTTGCTGGTATATGACGGTATATGGCAATATCTGGGGCACCGATATTGTACTACGAGTCCTTGGGA
This sequence comes from Alnus rubra, assembly GCA_028654335.1. NCBI lineage: Eukaryota > Viridiplantae > Streptophyta > Magnoliopsida > Fagales > Betulaceae > Alnus > Alnus rubra. The sequence continues at coordinate 496,839 of JAJPGS010001622.1, read as the reverse complement.
CAGTGCGAATCCTACCAATAAGGTGTTAAAGGTTTGGATAGACTATATAGAGATGAACTGTAACATGATTTTCTTATTACAACATATACTATATCTTTATTGTATTCATGATAATCTTGTCAAATGAGGAACTATAACTTTACATTGTTGCATGTGATTTATACTTTAAACATCTGAGTTCATCATATAATAATATGTACATCATCCGTATTTATACTCACTAAGTTGTGGGTTTACACTTGTATCTTTTCCACCTGTAAAACATATGTTGTTTTATAGATAGTTTTGGAGAAAATATAAAATGGTGTGAGATATCAAATCAAGTCTGATTAAAATGTATTCAAATTTGATTTGATTACAACTAATTTCAATCAATGCTGAAATCAACTCCTATACTATAAAATCAAATATCGTAATATATTCTAACATCTCCCTTCAAACTCAAGGTGAAAGATTCTAGAAGCTTGAATTTAATTTTTTTTTTTTTTTGCTGGAGATGGCAGCGATTAACGACTGTCAGTGATTGTGATTGGAGATACGCCTTAAATAACATTTAATTTAGCCAAAAGAGGGTTAACCATGAGCCAAAATGAAAGCCAACAAAGGGCTGAAACAGGCCAACTATCTATGGGCCTTAAATGAGCCTGAGTCTTTAAACAAAATTACAAAGGCCAAAAATAGGTTTGGGTCAACAAATGAAAATAGACCAAATAATAAAAGCCAACAAAGGGCTAAAATATGGGCAACTTTACGTTGTTCTTCTTCTTCTTCTTTCTTTCCTTTTTTTTTTTCTTTTTTTTTTCCTTTTAATTTTTTTTTTATTATTATTTTTTAATTTTTTTTATTTCGACTCTCTTTTTAACCGGTTTTTTTTTCTCTTCTGGTTTTTTATATTTTCTTTCTCATAAAGATCATTATTACATAGAGAAAACCTCAACACCCATTGAATAAACCTCACCTCCTCTATCTTTTGACCTTTTGGAACTGTGGACTTTTTCTTAGATACAAGAATGAACTCACCTAACATCATGCTATTGACACCATCGATCTTGTTGGGAATAAATTCCACTCAACCCAGTCCAAGGAGGAGACAGCAGAACTCTTGGAAAGTCCAATTCCGAGAGATAGACACTTAGCAGCTATTTCAGAGAAATCAGGTATCAGTTATCCCAGTAGATTCGGATTATGACTCTACTCCAAGTTGAATTGAAGTAATTAAAAGTTATAATCCGATCAGCAATCTTATCTCGGTAGAATCAGGTAGGACTCTTAGTCCAAGTATAGTTTGATCAGTAGTCATATTTCCGGTAGAATCAGCATATGACTCATGGCCCAATCAGATTAGAAGTCTAATTAGGGATCAGATCAGAAGTCTAATAAAGGATCAAAGTCCAATTGGAACTCTAACAACAGCTCTAGATCAACAAGGAGCAAGAATCCTAATTCAGGTTTGACTCCACCTATTTGCCTATAAATAGACCCATTATCCAAGTATAAACTCAGACTCAATATTTTAAGCATTGAACAGATTTCCCCGAAAGGGTCCCGTAATTTTAATTTTAATTTTTTTAATAGAATTATTAAGAAGAGTGAAGGGCATCAGAAAGAACGTGCAAATTCACACTATACCGAAAATTATACCAACAGGCAACATATCTCTTTTACCAACATTCTGTACGTTGTTGGTGACGTTGTCAAGCCCACAGTTTTCACTATAGATCCTAAACTTTGTGTTGAATGTTTATTGTAGTCAGGGTTTTCCTTGAAAGACTTGTGATGAACAATGGACTCATCAAACGCACATCCGGCCAAGTGGGTATGCCGAGTGCAACAAAATCTGCCCAACGAATCGATTACAGAATGGAAGGAAGACAAAAGTTGTGATACACAATGCAGATGCATAGGTGATGGACTAGTCTCATGAATCGCTCTGTTCTCTAATTTTATTTGAAAATCAGAGATAAAACGATGAGAGGATAAAATAAAGAAACAAAAATTGAAATCCACAGTATCGAAACGGGCATGCATTACCCTCTAACTCGAGTAATGTTCTACACCATCCTCTCATACCCCTCCTATTTCCCTAATTCCTAAAGCTTTTGTGGCGTGATGTTGTCCTCCAAACCAAAAATAAAGCTTTGATCCACGCATCAAATACTATAGGGAACCACGCCACCTAAGCTTTAGGAGGATGAGAGGGAGATGTGGAAATTTGGTTTAGGACTTACGTTCACAAAATAAAGCTCTAAGGGCTGTATTGTTGCTTCTCTATATTCACATGATGAATTTACAATATAAAAGGTCCTTATTTATACGGAGGTGAAGAGAATACAAAATGGTATGAGATATCAAATCAAATCAGTTTTAAATGTATTCAAATATGATTTGATTTATTACAATCAATTACAATTAATGCTGGAATCAAATCCCATAATACAAAATTAAATCTCTTAATATATTCTAAGAGTTTGCTGGTAGCAAGTAATCTATATAGTTTTTGTTTAATATTTTTTTATTTTTTACATAATTAATATGAATGAATTTCTATTAGCAACAAATCAAAGAATTACAAAACTCTCCAGCTAACACGCTCGACCACCAAATTCCATAAAAAAGCATCTACCACCAAACTACATCAGTTCCTCAAAAAAAAAAAAAAAAAAAAACAAACAAACAAAACCAATTAGATTTGTGTTATAATTAACAAATTGATTCTAGATAAAGTAACCAGTAGTGAAAATCAGTGTAAGGAATGGCCAATAAAAATATTCCAAAAACGCATAAAAAAGTCATACAATTGGAAGAACAAATGGGCTTTCGTTTAACTGGTTTGTCTCCAGGTGGATTTTCCTAGTTCGTTAATGACACCCAATCTTGACAACGTCAAGAGACAGCCATGATCGATGTCTTTAGCAATTAATGTTTCAGATGTAACCACTCAATACCCTCAAAAAACAAAGCCACAGGAACTGCTAAACTCCTTGATTTGAAAAATTAATATAAATCAAGATCGTCGTCATTGCAAACAATTGGAAGAACACATGCAGTGTTACAAGTGAGCTTTCCTCTAACTGGATTATGTCCGGGTGGACTTTCCTAGTTCGTTAATGACACCCAATCTTGACAACCTCAAGAAGCATCGATCCATGATGTCTTTATCAATGTTTTCACACGTAAACACTAGATCTCAATACCCTCAAAGAACAATGCCACAGGAACTGCTAAATTACTTTATTTGAAACTTGTATAAATATAGACCATGCCTAGCTAGCTTGCCACCACGCATACCTCAATAGTTTCTCTTTTCTAGCATTTTTCAACGAGTTCTTATAGTTTATATATTTTCTCCTGCAAATTTTTCCTTTTTCCTTTCCTGGGAGAGATTGAGAGTAAAGAAATAGCACATGGCTGATTCATTTCATTAAGAGTGTTATTATTCAAGGCTGTTCTTATTGAAGACTCCAATCTTCTTTCAAGATTCTCTTAGATTCAAAGCCCACCATAGGAGTTGAATTTGCTTGCCGGAATATAGAGGTTGGTGACACTGCAGGGCAAGAAAGGTATATATGCATCGATCTTTTTCTAGTTTTAATATCTGCAATCCATATTCTTTAATTGGGTTCTGATTTTCTATTAGTTTTTATATCTGCAATAGAATAATAGACTAAATTATACAAAGATCGAGTAGCAGGACACACACATAAGGCCGCAAGCGATGGCTTTCCTGCAACAACTGGTGGTTGGGGCCATAATATTAGCAGCAATAGCAGCATCAGAACCCAATCCAAGCTGCGTCAGAACATGTGGATCGCTTAATATCCCCTACCCATTTGGAACAAGCGAGGGCTGTTACCTTGATCCATCTTTTCTCATCACTTGTAACAACTCAACCCCGTTACTGAGCCCTGGTAATATTATAAAGGTCATCAACATATCATGGGATGGTGAGCTGCGAGTCTCAAACTCAATAGACCGTTATTGCCCCGGGAACTCCAGCAGCGATATGGCTTCCGAGCCCACAGTGTTAAACTTTCCCGTCTCACATACGAAGAACAAGCTGACTGCAGTCGGTTGTGACACTTTCGGGTTTATTAACGCTACAGAGGCACAGAAGAAATACTCCGTTGGATGCTTGTCGCTCTGTGACAGTATTGACAGTGTTGTTAACGGGTCCTGCGAGGGAATTGGCTGTTGCCAGACTTCTATCCCAAAAGGAATGACTAGTTTTGCTTTTACTGCTGGGAGCTTGAGCAATCCCTCCACAGTAGACAACTTCAATCCATGTAGTTTCGCTTTTGTAGTAGAAGAAAAAGCATACAACTTCTCCTCCTTGGATCTTGTAAACTTACAGAACAGACAGACTGTTCCTATGGTGCTTGATTGGGCAGTTGGGAATGAGACATGCCGAGATGCTAAGAAAAATTCGACAACCTATGCATGTAAGGCAGCGAATAGCGAATGTTACGATTCCACCAACAGTCCTGGTTATCTTTGCAAATGCCACTCCGGTTATGAAGGGAACCCATACCTCTTTGATGGTTGCAACGGTAATGATATATATATACCCATTTTGTTTCTTCCTTTCTTTTTCCCATTTGGCTGAGCTATATATATATATATGACAAGTTGGTTGTTTCAGATATTAATGAGTGCAAAGAAAATCCAAACGCCTGCGGCAATGAAAGAAAATGCACCAACACTCCGGGGCGTTTCAAATGTGATTGTCCCAAGGGGAAGTCCGAAGAAGACGATTGCCGTAGTAAAGTCGGCTCTTCTCAAAAAAGCCTTATTGCAATGGGTGAGTATATAAGGATTGTAAAAATTTTGGAAATTTTTTACTTATAACTCTTGCTATTTTATTAATTTTGTAAAAATGTACTCAAACTTTAAAAAATGTCACGTACTTTATAGTATCCATCTTTCAATTGTTTTCAATTTTAACTATCCGTTAAAATTTTTTCGTTAAATCTTATCAAAATTTTCAAAATACCCACGTGTTTATTTTTTATTTTTTTTAAAAAATTAATAAATTTTTTCAAAGACTCATGCATTGGTATTTTTGTAAATTCAGTTAAGTTTTGACCAATGCCTAAATCCTAGCATTTTTTTTTTCTTTTTCTCCAAAAAAGAAAGGGATATTTTAAAAATTTTGATAGGATTTAATAGAAAATTTTAAAAGATGGTTGAAATTGAAACATTTTTTTTGAGAAAATTTTATTTTTATTTTTATTATTTTGATAATTTACCAAGTACGTACATGACATGATTTGGTTTCTCTATCTCCAAAAGAAAAGTAGTTACTGTTAAATTACTACTTATCCTAAAAGTTTAAATTAATACAAAAATATAAATTTAATTATTTAATTAATACTTTAATAGTTACACCCATTCTTTTGCCCTTAATTCTGAATGTCCTAGACATTTTTGGCCTCTAGCAGTTGGATTTAATAAAGGTTGAATAATTAACAAAAGGAAGTCAATTCAAAACATGTTTCACTTTTGTATTTTATGTAACTTGTTTTTTTTTTTTTTATTATTATTATTTAAGTACTATACCATGTAAATTTATAACGAAGACAGCGGTAATGACAAATTACTTTGGTTGAAATGCTTGGTTGAACTTGTGTAGGTATTACCATAAGCCTCTTAGGCCTGCTTGTGGGAGGTTCTTGGATAAATTTAGGGCTTAAAAGAAGAAAGCTCATCAAGCTTAAGAAGAAATTATTCCAACAAAATGGTGGCTTAATGTTACAAAAACAACTCTCGAATCGCAATTGGACGGTAGAGACAGCAAAAATTTTTAGTGCAGAAGAGCTTAAACGAGCTACTAACAGCTACGACGAGAGTAGGGTCCTCGGCAAAGGAGCCAATGGAACTGTTTACAAAGGAGTATTATCATGTAACAAAGTGGTTGCAATCAAGAAGTCCAGAATTTGTGATCATAGCCAGATTAAGCAATTCATAAACGAGGTGTTTGTGCTTACCCAAATCAACCATAGGAATGTCGTTAAGCTATTAGGTTGCTGTCTTGAAACAGAAGTGCCCTTACTAGTTTATGAATTCATCACAAACGGGACTCTTTTTGACCACATTCATGATAAAAGCCGCTCATCCTCACTTTCATGGAAAATGCGTCTAAAGATAGCAACAGAAACTGCAGCAGCCCTTGCTTACTTACATTCTGAAACTTCTATACCAATTTTTCACAGAGATGTGAAAACTACAAATATACTTTTAGATGATAACTACACAGCAAAAGTGGCTGACTTTGGAGCTTCCAGACTGATTTCTCTTGATCAAACACAAGTAACCACTTTGGTGCAAGGAACTTTCGGGTACTTGGACCCGGAGTACCTGCATACCGGCCAACTTACAGAAAAAAGTGACGTCTACAGCTTTGGTGTTGTTGTGGCAGAGCTATTGACAGGTAAGAAGGCAGTTTTTTTCGATAGTACGGGACGTGATAGAAATCTTGCTATGTACTTTGTTTCTACGGTGAAAGAGGATCGCCTACTACAAATTCTTGAAAATCACATTATAAATGAGGGTAATATTGGGGAACTAAAGGAAGTGGCTAATCTTGTACAAAGGTGCTTAAGTGTAAGAGGGGAGGATAGGCCCTCTATGAAGGAAGTGGAGATGGAGCTTGGGGCTTTGAGAATTATGGAAAAGCATCCAATGGGAAAGGAGAAGCTCGACACAGAAGAGACAGAGTGCTTTCTCCCTACATCTGCACGCTCTTTTAGCTTTGACATCGATCGTGCTTCTACCAAGTCAATTGCCGAGTTTGATAGCATCAGAAACCATCCATTGAAATCACTGGGTGGTGGCAGATAATAAGTTTCCATCTCCATGCCATACAATCATCATGCATGGCTCATGATTGTCTGAGAAAGTCAGCTAAACAATGTTGTAAAAAATTTTAAAAATCAATAATAAATTTGCGTATATGTTTTGGGTTTTATTAGTATGATCTGGTGGTGAAATGACTTGGATTGTAAGATTAGATTAATTAACTATAATTTAATACTAGTTAAGATTAGATGACCATTAGTAAAGGATGCAATTTTTTTTTTTTGTAAAAGATTTGATCTTTGAAATCATATGGTCCAGCTTAAGATTTGATCTTTGATTATCTAAAAATCATACAATCTCTCGTTCTCTCTCTTAAGAGACTTTGATTACTTGGAAAAACGTTTTCATCAAATTATCATTACAATCTGTTAACTACATAAACATATTTCTAATCTCTTCACAAAATATATCTTCAAGGGTCGGGTTTAATGCAGTTAAAAAACAGATTGAATATGGACTTCATTGTATCATGTTGGCGAATTCAATGTAACCCAAAATATATCCTTTTGGGAATTCACGGTAAAAAATTTCATTGAGCCAAATCCAAAAAGAAACCTAATTAAATGAGTTATGAGAACTATATATAGACTGACTCAGAATATGTATATTATCCAGAAAAAATAGATATAATCTATATATCCTATATAATTGAACTATAAGAAGCTGCTGGAGTTGTTTTTCATCTGTCATGCTTCTCAAAGAAAAAAAAAAGAACAAAAAAAAGGAAAATACCAATGGATTGTTGATCAAAACTAAAAGCCTGCAATACCATGGGAAGCTTCTTAGCTTGGGGGTATTCTATACAAAAGAATTTTTGTTTGTATAAGCATATTACAAGTTGGTTTTGTCAAAGAAGGTTTTGGTCTGAATACGTCTCTTCATGGGAGTTGCTTAATTTCTTTATATAGAGATTGTCGCACACTACAAGACTGAAAATCAGCCATTATATCGGACTATACAAGGTAAGAATAAAGCCTACCAATTATACAATATATATTTGTATATATGGTTAGACTAAACAAGGTAGCAAATATCGAGCCGTCAATTCTGCTAACATCCCACCTCAAATTGATGCTGGGCGATGGCGAATCATCAATTTGTCAATCAGGAACTGATGACGATGATGAGGGAGAGCCTTAGTGAAAACATTAGCGGTTTGGTTTTTAGTGGAAATGTGTGGAAGAGTAATCTCCTGACGAGCCAAGGCTTCACGACTGGAATGACATTCCACACTACAAAAAAAAAAAGAAGCAAATTCTGGACGAAACCATCCAGAAATGCCAAAAAAACCGCCTGGAATCAATTCCAGACGGTTTAAAACCGTCTAGTATATAATGTCGTTAAATAAATTTCTGGACGGTTGGGGCAAAACCGTCTGTAATTCTAGACGGTTTGGTCCAAATTACCCAGAAAAAGTTCTGGACGGTTTTGCCCAAAACCGTCCAGAAAAATTTTGGACGGTTTTGGGCAAAACCGTTCAGACTTAATATATATATATATATATTTTCCTATTTTGTTTATTTTTTATTTTTATATTAATTAGTTTTTTAATATTAAAACTAATTAATATGGTCGATCTGAATGTTTCATACGCCGGTCGGTGACAGAGAAGGAGAGAGGAAGAGAGATCCGGATGGCGACGAAGAAAGAGAGAGAGGAAGAGAGATCCGTCACCAACGCACACTAGCTGGCGACAGAGAAAGAGAGAGGAAGAGAGAACCAACCAGAATACGTGGTATTCCGGCCAGATCTCTCTCTTTATTCGGCCAGAGAGATGCTGAGAGTGGGTTTCAATCGAATTCGGCCGGAAACCCAGATGACCTCGCCAGATCTGGCCAAAAATGTCGTGACAGAAAACCCATGCACATCGGCGTGGGTTTGACAGATCTGGTACTCCATCTTCGGCGCTCTCTCCTGTCGTCTCGATCCCGCCGTTCCATCGAGATCCCCTCGTCATGAGGGTTGTCGTTCAGCCGGTAGGGGTTCAAATCGAGGGGGTGGGGTTCACATTTGCGATGTATGTGGGGTTCAGAGCTAGGGGCTGCACCTTCTTTGCTTGGTGAATGTGCGATGTGGGGTTCAGATCGAGGGGCTGGGTTCACATTTTACTCATTTTCTTCTCAATCCGCATCATTTTCTTTAGATGCGTTTAAGCCGTTGATAATGTTTCAATCTACGACTGAGGGTTAAAAAAAATATCATTCATATCAATAATTCCAAACGGTTTGAAAAAAAAAAAGGTCCGAAAATGTAAATTTCCAGACAGGTTGTTTCAAACCGTCTATAAATTTATAGACGGTTTCATCAAAACCGTCTGAAAATTTACATTTCTGGACGGTTTTTTTTTTTCAAATCGTCTGTACATTTATGGACGGTTTACTCAAACTATCCATATTTATTTATTTACAGACGGTTGTTTAAAAATCGTCTGTAAAATTTTAATGGGAAAAGTACACTTAGCCCCCTCAAACTAACACTCAATTGTCAATGTACCCCCCAAACTACCAATTGTATCAATGTTCCCCCATAAACTACTAAAAAATGTCAATGTCCCCCCTAAGACTAACAAAAAGACAAAAATGTCCTCATAAATTCGAAAAATTAAAACTAAAACTAAAAAATTAAAAAAAAACTAAAAAAAATTATTTAAAAAAATTAAATAAAAAAAGAAAAAGAAATTAAAAAAAATGAAAAAAGAACAATTTTTATTATTATTATTTTTTAAAAAAAAAGAAAAGAAAAGCAAACAAAAAATAACTGAAATTTATTTATTTATTTTTAAAAATAAAATAAAACAAATGAAAAAAAAGAAAAAGAAAAACCAGTTTTTATTAAATTAAAAAACGAAAAAGAACAATTTTTTTTTAAAAGAAAAAAAATGAAAAAACAAAACAAAAAAACTAAAATTTATTTATTTAAAAAAAAAACAAATTAAAAAAAAAACCAGTTTTTATTAAAATAAAATAAAAACGAAAAAGAACAATTTTTTTTAAAAGAAAAAAAAAACTGAAAATTATTATTTTTCTTTTTTAAAAGTATAAAAAACAGTTTTAAATTTTTATTTTATTTTTTGGAATAAATTATTTTATATTATTTTAATAATTTTTTTTAGTTTTATTTTATTTTAATAATTTTATGAAGGGCATTTTTGTCATTAGGGGGAGATTGAGATTTTTTGGTAGTTTAGGGGGGACATTGACACAATTGGTAGTTTGGGGGATACATTGATAATGAAGTGGTAGTTTAAGGAGGTTATATGTACTTTTCCCAATTTTAATTCTAGACGGTTTTAGAAACCGTCTAGAAAAAAATCATCCATAATTGTCATTTTTTTAGCCATGCCACTTCAATATGTTTGGTGCACTCATGAAAACCAGGATTGGCAGCAATTTGAATAGCACTGGTATTATCAGCATGAAAAGGAGTAGGAGTAAGATGCGGAACACTAAGTTTGCCTAACAACCCGCGAAGCCATACAATTTCAGAATAGGCAGACGACATAGCCTGATATTCAGACTTGGTGAATGAGTTCGAGACACGAGCCTGCTTCTTACTCTTCCAAGAAATGAGGGCATTGCCAAAGAACATACACCAACCCGAAACAAAACGATGAGTATCCGCACAACCAACCCAGTTGGCATCACTAAAACCCTCCAACTATAAAGAATTCCCTGAAGGAAAGAACTAGCCACGACCAGATGTCCTTTCGAGGTATCAAAGAAGACGACAAACAGTGGCCAAATGTGTCTGGCATGGAGCCTGCATAAATTGATTGACCTACTAAACAGCAAACGAGATATCAGGTCGAGTAATGATCAAATAATTCAAACTACCCACCAGCTGCCGATACATCAAAGGATCAGATAAGGGATCACCATCTGCCTTAAGCAGCTTCAAATTGACCTCCATAGGAGTAAGAACCGAATTACCATCTTGAAGGCCAGCTAAAGAAAAAAGTTCTTGGGTATACTTATGCTGATGTAAGAGCGTGCCAGTCAGACAATGTTGAACCACAAGTCCAAGAAAATATTACAAGGGACCAAGATCTTTCATATGAAAGGAAGATTTGAGGTGCTGTTGGAGCTGGTCAATTAACTGGAGATCATATTCAGTAATCACAATATCATCAACATACACAAGAAGTATAACGATCCCAATGGCAGTCTTGCGAAAAAATAGAGAGGAGTCATATTGACTATAAGTAAAAGTGAAATTCAGTAGAGTAGTATGAAACTTCTCAAACCATGCCCGTGGTGCCTGCTTCAAACCGTACAGAGACCACTTCAAGTGACAAACCTCAACAGAAGAGGAAGGAGACATAAAAATTTCTTCCTTTAGGTCACCATGTAAAAATGCATTCTTCACATCCATCTGACGAAGCGACCATCCTTTTGAAATAGTAATGGCCATAACAGTGCGGACAATAGTCATTTTAGCCACAGAAGTGAATGTTTCCTCATAATCAAGCCAATACTCCTACTACCATACTAGCTTTAAGTCTTTTAATAGAGCCATCAACACGTAGCTTAATGGTGTAGACCCATTTGTACCCAATAAGCTTAACTCCAGTAGGACAAGGGATGATGTCCCAAGTATGATTGTCCTTAAGAGCCTGAAGCTCCTCATGCATAGCTTGGCGCCAACACTCTTGAGTAGAAGCCTGAGAATAAGACCTAGGCACATAAGTATTATCAAGAGTAGCCTGAAGAGCGAAAAAAGAAAAACCATACCAATCCGGGGGCTGGGAAATCCTAGTAGACTGGCAGGGCGCATGCAAGACAGGATCAGGTGGCGGTTTAGAGGAAGGAAGAGGTAGTGGATGACGTTGCTGATACACAATACCTGGCTTAAAACGAGAAGGAATACTAGACATGTCATCAAAAGGAGGAAGCGAAATAGAGGAAGACACTGGATTAGGATGAGACGGAAAGAAATATTGATTTTTAAAAAAAAATCACATTGCGAGAAATACGAAGCTTGTTAGCATCCGCATTATAACACACAAACCCTTTATGAGAGTTACTATAGCCAAGAAAAGCACACTGAACAGATTGAGCAGCAAGCTTGTGACGTTCAATGGGAGGTAAGTGAACAAAACAAACGTAGCCAAAAACATGCAGAGAATTATAATCAAGAGGAACACCAAACAAACGAGAATATGGAGAATCAAGATGCAAAGTAGGAGAAAGCAGATGATTAATCAAATATACAGCCGTAGATAAGGCTTCTACCCAAAATCTAGAAGGAACAAAAGATTCAAGCATCAAGGTATGAACAACATCTAAAAGATGATGATTCTTACGCTCAGCGACACCATTCTGTTGAGGGGTGTAAAGACACGAACGCTGAGAGAGAATACCCTTCTGTTGGAGAAAAAATTGAAAAGCATGAGACATTTATTCTCCCCCAGAATCTAAGCGTAAGACCTTAATACAGGTAGAAAATTGGGTTTCTACATCGGCAACAAAAGTTTGGAAGGTTGAGAACACATCAGCTATAGAACGAAGAAAATAGACCCACCTGAAATGATTGTAATCATTAATAAATGTCACAATACTTGTATTAAGCATGAGAAAGAACAAAACTCATACCCCAAACACCAGAATAAATAATTTCAAAACATGTAGAAGCACGATTACCCTACAAAGGAAAAGGTAAAGATTTGCTTTTGCCAAGTTTACAAGGAGCACAATCAAATGACAATGAAGAAAACTCATTTGTATTATTCAAATAACCATGCTTCATAAGATGTGTAAGAATTACAGAATTGGGATGACCCAATTTCTTATGCCAAACTTAGCTATTACTATTAGCAATAGCAAAACAACCAATAGAAATTGAACGAGGAAGGAAAAATGACTGAAGAGGAAAAAGACATCCCACTTTAGGCCATTTCGCTATCTCCTGTCCTGATGCTTGATCTTGTACGCAACAACCAGAACGATCAAAATGAAGAGAACAATTTCCTTCTACTAATTGTCCAACCGAAATTAGATTAGTAGATAAATCAAGAGACACAAAAACATTAGTAAAGGAAGACCCTAGATTTCCAACCGCTGTAATAGGAAGAGTACTACCGTCGGCGATCTGAATATGCTGCTTACCATCATACTTACGAACATCATGTAAAGCTGCCGGACTGCCAGTCATGTGATTGCAAGCCGTAGGGTTAATTAATCAAGAAGAAGTAAGAAGATGTTTCTTACCTTGGAAAGACCAAGAGCAGAAAGGGCAAAAATAATTATTTGTTGAACCTGCTCGGGAGTAATGTTGGAAGAAGAACTTGGAACAGCGGGCTGTGCGGAAGATGTAGGCACAAAAGTGGGTTGAACAACAGTATGAAAAGCAGAAGCGGATCGATTTCGAGGGTGGACACGACAATCCTTGATGATATGACCCTCTTTCTTGGAGTAATTGCAAAATTTCTTGCAGCAATTGCAAAATTTCTTGCAGCAATGTTATTTGCCGTGCCCAGCGTAGGTCATATTAACCATCGCAAAACCACTAGCATCTGAGCAAGGCCAAGCTGTGAGGCGAGACCCTGTTCTTCACGCAAGAATTCACCCAAGCAAACCTCCAAAGATGGGACAGGTTGGCGATTGATTAACCCAGCTCGTGCACTTTCAAACTCAGGTTGGAGCTTCATCAAGAATTGATCCCATTGGCTCTTAGAGTGAACCTCTTGTAGTGCTGCTAAAGCTTCTTTGGGAACTTGAGAATGCACCAACCTAGAATCATCATTCCATAAATTAATAAAACCGGAATAAAATTGCTCAATAGAGAGATTCCCCTGGCGATAGTTTCTGATGTCTAACTCCAATTGAAACTTTCGTGCAGAATTATCTTGATAATAAATTCACCGAAGGTAATCCCACATCACCTTAGCAGTAGTGAACCCACCACGAAGATTGTTGACCATATGAGGTTCAACAGATCTAAGTAGTCAGGAAGTAATTTTGGCATCCCCGCCTTCCCATGAACTAAGTTCCTTGGGATCAATGGGAGCCGTAGAAGACCCATCCAAATCACCCCATAACTCCTTCCCTTTCACAAACATTCGGAACTGGAATTCCTAACTAGCATAATTCTTTCCAATAAGGTGAATAACAGAATTTTTCTCCTGACTTAATAACCACAAAAAATATTGATAGAATAGAAAAATCACCACAGGTACAAGATGTACGAACAAGGCTTCCCAACAACACCAGAAAATCAACAACCTAAACCAAAATGTGATAGGTGCAGAGAAATATTCAACAATACCAAAAGTATGATAGCCCAAGTCACGATAGGTGCAACAAAAAAACTATCCAACAACGAATAAAACCAAGCAGCAACCACCCCATGACCAAATATCCAACAGTCAAGAATACCAAAAAATTATCCCAGCACCAAAAATATAATCAGCAAAAATAAAACCTGATGCAATGAAAATTCTCTAAGAACCAAGGCTATACAGGACCTACCGACACCCACCAAACCAGAGACGGCCAAGAATTCTAAACCAGAGAACCACCCACCACCGAAGAATATCCAGAACCTCCGAGAAACACCTCATTGCACTAGAAACAGAACCTCCAAGAAACCAAGAAACGACCGCACCAGAAACCAATGAAACAGAACCTCCGAGAAACACCTCACCAGAAACAGAACCTCCAAGAAACCAAGAGAACTTCACAGAACTGTCTGACACCTTTTGCCACTACCTAAAAAATTCAAAACCTATTCTCTGTCGCTAGCCACAAATTATTTTTGAATAAACCAAGGGACCAAAAATTCAGCCAAGCCGAGAGAATACTATGAAAATAATTTGGAGCTCTGATTCCATGTTAAGGAAGGTTTTGGTCTGAATACCTCCTCGTGAGAGTTAATTTCTTTATATAAAGATTGTCACACATTACAAGGCTGAAAATCAGCCATTACATCGGACTATACAAGGTAATTATAAAGCCTATCAATTGTATAATATATATATTTTTAAATAGAGTTAGACTTAATAAGGTAGCAAATATCGAGCCGTTAATTCTACTAACAGGTTTTCGTTGCAATATTGTGTGTCAGGATCATGGGCTGCACTATTTTTTAGATATTAATGAGTGCGAAATTTCAAGCTCTTGCGACAAACGAAAGTTGATTCAAAACGTAGTTCAACATCATTATCTTATATAATTGTGGCTTTCTTTGTTAATTTTTTTTTCTTCTATTTTTTTTTTTATTCTCAAAACTAAAATATTAATAAATAGCCTAAAATACAAAACACTCAAAATTAGCTATTTTCACATTTATGTAACATCAGAACACTTTTTCAAATTAAAAACCAAAAACACCTTGTAAAACACATTATCCAACGTTTTGTATTTTTTAACAAGAAATTGCAGATAACTACCTTGACATTTGATTCGCTTTTAAAAATGTCACTCAATTTTAATAATAATCTGAGGATATAGTCATATCAACTATATCCCTAAAAGATATAATTTTTTTTTCAAAAAATGTAACAAAATAAAAGTAAAATAAAATAAATGGATAATTGCATCGTTGGTCCCTATGGTATGCCATAATTATTTTTCACTTCCTATGGTTTAAAAAGTGCATGGGAGGTCCTTGTGGTATGCAATAATTACAAATCGATCCCTGATGTCAAATTCTGTTAAAATTTTTAACAGATTCCGTCAAATACCACGTCAGCGCTGACATGCACATCTTAATAAAATAATATAAATTTATTAAAAAATAAATAAATATACTTTTTTTAAAAAAAAAAAACAAAAAAAAAGAAAAAGAAAAAGAAAAAATGGGTCAAGGGTGTGGCAGCCACCCCCAGTTGCCAGGGGTGGCCGGGGGTGGCTGCGCGCCACCCTTTTGGGGGTGGTTGCCACCCCTTTGCCCCATTTTTTTTTTTTTTTTTTAAAAAAGTAAATTTATTTATATTTTAATAAAATTAAATTATTTTATTAAGATGTGCATGTCAGCGCCACGTGTCGCCAATAAGATGGCGACACGTGGCGCTAACATGGTATTTGACGGAATCTGTTAAAAATTTTAACAGAATTTGACGCTAGGGATCGATTTGTAATTATTGCATACCACAAGGACCTCCCATACACTTTTTAAACCATAGGGAATGAAAAATAATTATGGCATACCACAGGAACCAACGGTGCAATTATCCCTAAAATAAAATTGAGAGCTAGTTGAACCACCTTGCCACCCCTTGACGGGGTGGCCCGACCAATAATGTGAAAATATTAAATGGTACACTGATTGTGCAGGATAACAACTATAAGCTTACTATTATACAGGTTAACCCTATGGTAAAAGAGATTTACTTTTATATTGGTCCTTGGATCTAATGGTTGTTTTGTGACTGGTGCACCAATATTGTTGTATTATAGGTGCCTCTGGACAGTGCCAACCCTGCCGAAAAGGAGTTAATATCCTAGGTATGCGATATGGAGTTGAACTATGACATGATCCTCTTATTATAGGATATGTTATATCCATATCGCATCCACGATTAATTTGTCAAATGGGAAAACTATAATTTTACACTACTGCATATGATTTATATCTTCAACATTTGATTTCATCATATGATAATATATACACCATGCATATTGTTTCTTGTTGGGGAAAATACCGGCCTTCTCAGTAGTCAGGCCCATTAGGTCCACCCGACCAGGTCCAAGTATTAAAGAGAGAATAATCCACCCGAGCCCGTTAAGACCACTTGGGCCCAATCTGTTCAACTGGCCCGAATTGTCGACCCAAATACTAGTTGATGTCCACGTACTGCGTATATCTCGGCAGTACCCAGAATCTAAGGGACACGACGCACGACATGAAACTTGATTGTGCCCTCGAGGTAAGCGTAACCCGAAATATTCGTACACCCGGGGCCACGTCTCCTTCAACCGCCGTTCCTGCATAAATTAAGAAGCTAATTGAACTGCTCTTCAACCTCTATAAATACTAGAACCCTCTCAGATATTAAGGTACATGCTAATCAATCTTTCTGGCATTATTTTGCGCATTTACTCTCAAAACCATACTCACTTAAGCATCAGAGCGGGGTTGTTGGAACCCCCCGACGCAGCCTTCTTTTTCAGGTAAAGCAGGAGCATACAAGACAAATATCAGATCGACACGTCACCTACCGAAAACTGTTTCAACAGTTTGGCGCCGTCTGTGGGAACGACTTGTGTTGTTTCTCTACTACAAATCCGCTATGGTGAACACTAGATCTGAAGCGAATAGAGCATCTCGGGATGATCGAAACGCCCGAGAGGAAGGAAACTCAAACGATCCCCAACTCACCCGGATGAACGAGAAAATCGAGCAGATGGCCAAAAGTATCGAGGATTTGGCTACTATGAATGCTATTCTCCAGGCTTGGGTTTCGGAAATCCACCGAGCAGTCACAAATCCAGAAGTCCAAGAGGTCCACAATAGTCATATCGTAGAGCGACGGGAGGATGAAAGACCCGGAGGCAGCTGAGTCGAGGAATCTGGAGAAAGAAACAACCAAGAAGAAGAAATTCCTGTGCACCTTCCCCCTCCTCAAAGCGAGGCCGAAAGGGCGGTGCAAGGCATGATCACCCGATTAGAACAGAGATGCAATGTTTTGACTGCAGCTATAGAACGGAATGACAAGGGAAAAACATCCCTAGTCGAGAATCTTCTACAAAAAACCACTTCTCCATTCACCGAGGATGTGGCCAACATTCGTCTCCCCGAGAAGTTTAAAATCCCGGAGATCCCGTTCTATACAGGCCTTGAAGATCCCGTGGAGCATCTGGACAATTTCCGCTCCCACATGGACCTTCACCGAACGCCCGAGATGGTAGCTTGTCGAGCCTTCCCTCTGACCCTCTCGGGTAATGCTTGCGATTGGTTCCAGAAGCTTCCTCCAAACTCCATCCATCACTTCGATGACCTCAGGAGGATGTTCTTAACGCAGTTCATGGCCGGGAGGGTTAGAAGGAAGCCATCCGGATCCTTGATGTCATTACACCAGGGACCCGAGGAGTCTCTCAGAAACTTTTTCTTGAGATTCAATCAGGCGAGGCTCGAAGCTGAGACTGCAAACGACGACTTCATTTATGGAGCCCTTTTCCAAGGAATACGGAAAGATGGAGCTCTTATGGCTGATATAGCCCGAAAGCCTCCACAGAATCTAGACGGCTTCATGAATAAAGCCGAGAAGTACATCAACCAAGAGGAAACGCTCCGACCCCTGCTAGGATCTGAGCAGAATCGCATTTCCACCTCCGAGAACAAAAAGAAGAAAAAGGATTATCGGAAAGAAGAGCGCAAGCGTGTTCCGGAAGAAGAGGAGGCTCGGCCAAAGCGAGATCAGGTTCGCTAAGGGGTCGTAACTGGACACCCCTCAATGCTCCCATCATGGATGTTCTCCTGGAGATAAAGCGAGACCCCATGTATTGGAAGCCCAGGCCAGTGCTGGTGAACCCGAATTCACCCTATGCAGATCAGTATTGTGCTTTCCATGATACCACCGGGCATCGCACCGAAGCTTGTATTTCCTTGAGACTTCTGATAGAACGTTTTATAGAGAATGGAAAGCTCGTACGTTTCCTCACAGATCAAAGAATTCAACAGGATCCGGGGCACGGCAACCGCCCCCAGGAAAACTACAATCGGTTCCATCAGAATCGGAACAATCCTCGGAATGACCGAGGAAGAGATCAGGAAAGGGGCAGGGAACCAGAACGCAGGCCGGACCCTCGGTTCGTACGAGAAAGAAGCAGGAGCCGAGCCAGACCAGCACCACAAGAAAACCTTCAGGAGATACAGACGATTTCGGGGGGTTTTGGAGGAGGAGGAGAGTCTAACTCGGCACGGAAGGCATATGCAAGGCAGTATTTCGAGGTATACTCGGTGCAGAAACCTCCAAAGTCCCAGAAACGAGATGCCCAGGTGATCGGGTTCTCGGATGATGATTATGCGGGGGTATCTCTTCCCCATACCGACGCTCTGGTACTAAGTTTGGTCATTGCCAACCATAAAATCCATCGCATCTTGATTGACACAGGAAGCTCGGCTGACATCCTATATAGGTCAGCCTTCGAGCAAATGAAGATAGATCGAAACGGGGTGATCCCGGCAAGACATTCACTTGTGGGATTCACAGGAGAACAAGTGCTCCCAGTAGGTTCCATCGAGCTCCCGGTGACAGCAGGAACGTATCGAGGCAGAGCACGATAATGGTTTGGTTCCTGATAATAGATCGACCATCGGCTTACAACGCCATCCTTGGAAGAACAGCTCTCAACGAGCTTAAGGCGATAACCTCAACCCCCCACTTGAGCATGAAATTCCCCACCGAAGAAGGAGTCGGTGTCGAAAAAGGAGACCAACGGATGGCTCGAGAATGCTACAACACAAGCTTGAAAAAGCTCCCAGAAGCTGCGAGACTCGGAGAGAGGAAAAAAGGTGACGAAAAATAGTAATCACCGTTGGGGGAGCCGGTAGAGGAGTTGGAAAGTTTCGATCTCGGTGACTCGAAGAAGACGATCCGTGTAGGCTCCCAGCTTTCCCCGGAAATAAAAATGGCGTTGGTAGCGTTCCTTAGACGAAACCAAGATGTTTTTGCGTGGAGCCATGAAGATATGCCAGGAATACCCCCATCCGTGATTGTCCACAAACTAATGGTCGACCCGAGTCACCGACCGGTTAAACAATGAAGAAGAAGTTTTGCTCCTGAGCGGAATCAGGCTGTAGCTGAGGAGGTACAGAAGCTCCTAAAGGTCGGGTTTATCCGAGAAGTAGATTACCCGGAGTGGTTGGTTAACGTAGTGTTAGTCAAAAAAACCACCAGAAAATGGAGAATGTGCGTCGATTTCACTAACCTCAACAAAGCATGTCCCAAAGATAGCTTCCTTTTGCCTCGAATCGACCTGCTGGTAGACTCTACATCCGGGCATGAACTACTCACGTTCATGGACGCTTTCTCGGGGTATAATCAGATTCACATGGATGTGATCGACCATGAAAAAACATCTTTCATTACCAACCAGGGCCTTTATTGCTACAAGATGATGCCGTTCAGTCTAAAAAATGCAGGGGCCACGTACCAAAGGCTAATGAACAAGATGTTCCGAGATCAGATCGGGCGGAACGTAGAAGTTTATGTCGATGACATGCTTGTCAAGAGCATCCGAACCGCCAGCCATATAGCAGATTTGAGGGAGCCCTTCGAGACGTTGAGGAGTCAAAAGATGAAGCTCAATTCGGCAAAGTGCGCTTTCGGCGTCTCCTCCGGGAAGTTCTTGGGGTTTATGGTCTCGCAAAGAGGAATCGAGGCAAATCCCGAGAAGGTTAACGAGGTCCTTGGTATGCAATCGCCTCAGACGACCAAGCAACTACAACAATTGACCGGAAGAATAACAGCCTTAAACTGGTTCATCTCCAAATCTATAGACAAATGTCTCCCGTTCTTCAAGATATTGAGAAAAGCATTTGAATGGAGTAGTGAGTGCGATGAGGCCTTTGGGAAGTTGAAAGAATACTTGATAAATCCCCCGCTCCTGAGCCGCCCGGATGAAGGCGAAATACTTTATCTCTACCTGGCAGTATCACCCTCGGCTGTAAGCTCTGCTTTGGTTCGCGAGGATTCCGGGATCCAAAAACCGGTGTATTTCACCAGCAAAGCACTTCATGGAGCCGAGGAGAGGTACCCCCGGATAGAAAAGTTAGCATTCGCCTTGATTGTCTCGGCACGAAGACTCATGCCATATTTTCAAGCACATGCCATACGGGTACTGACCGAGTATCCAATGAAGAAAATATTGCAAAAACTGGACCTCTCGGGCAGGTTGGTGAACTGGTCCGTAGAGCTCGGGCAATTCGACATAGAATTCCATCCTCGAACATTTGTCAAGGGTCAGGTACTAGCTGACTTCCTTCTGGAAATCAACAGTACACCCGAGAGTGAGGAACTGCCCAAGAAGGAGACCTGGGTGGCATATGTAGACGGATCCTCATCCAACCGTAAAAGTGGAGCCGGCGTTGCTCTTGCAAGCCCGGATGGAGAAAAATTTCAGTAAGCGATCAAATTAGATTTCGTTACTATTAACAATGAAGCAGAATACGAGGCCGTGTTGGCCGGGCTCTCTATAGCTCGGGAAATGGGAGTGAAGAACGTAGAAATCCGAAACGATTCCCAGGTAGTAGTAAGCCACGTACAGGGAATTGCCGAAGCTGAAGGAGAAAAAATGATCCAGTACCTCAACAAAGTATGCGAACATCAGTCTAACTTTGACCGGACTGCCATAACAAAAATTCCCCGGGAGGAAAATGTCCAGGCAGACTCCCTCTCCAAGATGGGCTCGGGTACCGGACCTGATGTCAAAACATCAGCCTACGGGGTGGTGATACAAACTGAACCATCAATTACTCCTAAGTTAGACGTGATGGAAATCGAAGAAAGATCGACCGACCCAGAATGGGCCATTGATGTAATTCAGTACCTCCGAGACGGATCTTTACCCAGGGACAAACTGTTGTCTCGTAAGGTAAAAATGCACTCAGCTCGGTACGTGCTTATTGGAGGAGTACTTTACCGAAGAGGGTACACCGAGCCACTTCTCAAGTGTCTCATGAACTCGGAGGAAGAGTATGTGCTTAAGGAAATACACGAAGGAGTCTGCGGGAACCATTCAGGCTCTCGAATGCTAGTACACAAAGCGATGAGAGATGGGTATTACTGGCCAACAATGAACAAGGACTCGGTCAGGCTAGTTCAGCAATGCGACAAGTGTCAAAGGTTTGCTCGGGTGATGAAAAACCCCCCTGAAAAACTCAATCCGATCAGCTCGCCCTGACCATTTGCGAAATGGGGGGTTGACATAGTCGGACCTAGGGGTGTTCAAACGGAGCGGTTATAACCGCTAACCGCTTTTAAAAGCGGTTATAAATAATCGCTAACCACCTAGGCGGAGGCGGTTAGCGGTTATAGGGTTTTAAAAGCGGTTATAAATAACCGCTAACCGCTTATATATATATATATATATATATATATATATATATATATATATATTAAAAAAAAAAAAAAAAAAAAACTGACCTGAGAGCCTAGAGGGCGTCGTTTTGGGCATTCAGCAATGCCCAAAACGACGCCGTTTTGATAATATATATAAAGCATCTCAAATCTTTTAGGTTTCCAATTCCATTCCCATTTCATTTTTGTAGCCGACGGCGCCCTCTCGTCTCTGGAGTCTGGACTCTCTGCCTTCTCGTCTCTGCCCTCTCGTGATCTCGTCTCTGCCCATCTCGTCTCCGCCGCCACTACACTGTAAGTTTCTCTCGTTTTTTTTTTTTTCCTGAGTGATTTCTTAATTATTCCCTTATATTATCTATGTTTATTATTGTACTCAGCTAATCAGCTTTGACCGCGACTGGAAAAAGATTGAAGCATTTGTTGGGTCTAAGTCAGTTATACATGTGATCTTAAATGCCAAATACCCATTCTGTTTACCAATTGTTTATACCATTTTTTCTACATGATTTATGTGTGTTACATATAGATCTGGATTCTTTCATTTACTCAGTAACCCAGAGATTATTTTCTTTTCTTTTTCTATTCTTTTCTTGCTCTCGTTTGTACGTGTTTGTCTTCAATAACATCTCTTGTTCAAGATAAACCGTAGGTGTTTACGGCTTAACAGACATAAGATGTTATTAAGTGGGATAAGGTGTTCATTGTTTATTATGAAACAGGTTCACTGTGAGCTGTCACTGTACTTAAAAAAAAAAAATTCGAGTCAATTGTTAAGATGGCATTGCCTTTCATCAATTGCGTGAAAGGTCTTGGTTTTAGTTGCGTTTTTCAACTTTGAGGTTTTAAACGCACCGTGACAGGGAGTCAGTGAGGGCCTCGGCTTGATTCGAGAGTTAATGGTGAGCTTTCGGCCCATGAAGCTATGAAGTGCTTGATTACTGCATGTTGAAGTTGTTTTCAACGGCAGTGTTCACTTTCTCCATGTATTTGCATGATTGTTGTTGTTTTTTGTTCTTAGAATTTATTAGAATCTTTCTCTTCGGTTTAGTTGTTCTCGGATTATTGAGGAGGGATTGTTTCAGTTTAATGTCTTTTATAGGTTGGGGATTTGGTCCTAGAGTTGTGCTTCAGTTACTCTTGAGAGTGTGATCTCCTTCTGGAGGTCTGAAATGATGATCTTAAATTATATTAATGAGATTAGCTTGTCAGGATGGAGATGTGCTTTAAGGAGTTGTCAAGTGTGGGAGATTGGAAAACTATACTCAACTTGTTATGATTTGCTCTCTTAGACGGAGATGACCCAAAAATGTTTTATTATCAGCTCAGGCATAATATTTTTGGACTGATCTGAGGAGTTCATTGTCTCCACTTACCGTTGAGGCGTTGGTTTGCACACAAAATTGGATAAGGAATACTCCAATTGACATTCGGGAGTTGAAGGAATTTGTGGAAAGCTTTGAAGAAGAAGGTAAATGTTTGTAAATTAGTTGTAACTTTTCATTTGTACAATTATTATTTTTGAAACTTACTTAGTTACTTTTCAATTAACTAAAGCTTCTTTTTTTTGTAGATGGCGCTCAATCAAGGAACGAAGCATCTTTGGACTTAATCTAATATCTAGAAGGATGTTTGGTTTGGATTTGTTTGGTTTGGAATTTGGAGTATGTGCCTATGTGGTTATTTTGGATTTGTAATGTCTTGGAATATTTGTTTATTTGGATTTGTTTGGTTGTAGAATTTGAAGTATGTGCCTATGTGGTTATTTTGGATTTGTAATGTCTTTGAGTATTTGTTTTGTTTATTTGGATTTGTTTGGTTTTAGAATTTAGAGTATGTGTCTATGTGGCTATTTAGATTTGTAATTTTTTGCTTTTGAATTTGGTTATTTTGGATTTGTAATGTCTTTGAGTATTTGATTATTTGGATTTGTTTGGTTTTGGAATTTGGAGTATGTGGATTTGTTTGGTTTTGGAATTTAGAATATGTTTGGATTAGTAATTTTTTGGTTTTGAATTTGGTTATTTGGATTTGAAAAATTAGATTTGAATTTGGTTATGTTTGTGTTTTGGATTTGTATTTTTGTATTTAGATTTGTTAATTTTGTAACAAACGACAAAAGGCTCAAAAAGTATTAAATTTTTTTCTTGAAAAAATTAAAATCTGTACAAAAAATGGCCCAAAACAGGTGTAAACCTGGCCCAAAATTGGTGTAAAAATAGCCCAAAACCGATTTTAACCCGGCCCAAAACCGGTCTAAACCCGGCCCAAAACCGGAATTCAAAAGCGGTTTCAAACCGCCGGTTATAACTGCTAACCGGCGGTTATAAAAATAACCGCCTCCGCCCAGGCGGTTAGCGGTTGCGGTTGGTAAAATAAAAATAACCGCTAGGCGGTTAGCGGTTTTAGCCAATAACCGCCGGTTATAACCGCTTGTACACCCCTAGTCGGACCCATGCCACCGGGAAAAGGAGGGCAGAAATTCCTTCTTGTCGATGTAGACTACTTCACAAAGTGGGCCGAAGCCGAGGCATTCGCTACCATCACCACCGCCAACGTGATAAAATTTCTTTGGAACTCGGTCGTATGCCGTTTTGGCATTCCCCATGCCTTTGTCACCAACAACGGAAAGCAGTTTGACTGTGGACCGTTTCGAAAATGGTACGCGGAACTTCGAATTTGAAATTACTATTCCACTTCGATTCATGCACCGGCAAATGGACAAGTGGAAGCCACCAACAAAACACTAAAGAAGAAGGGAGCTTGGGCCGAGTATGTTCCCGTGGTACTCTGGGCTTATTGTACCACAACACGAACTCCTACAGGTGCCACTCCTTTTTTTTTAGCATATGGTTTTGAAGCGGTTATCCCTGCTGAAGTCGGGTCACCAAGCTTCCGAGTGTCACACTACAATCCAGGATTAAATGATGAAGGGATCAAGCTCAATCTGGATTTGCTACAAGAAAGAAGAGATGAAGCACAGGTCACATGGGCAGCATACCAGGACCGAGCCGCCCGTTATTTCAATAAGACCGTAAATCCCCGGAAGTTTCAACTCGGGGATTGGGTCTTGAGGAAAGTAAGCCCGATTACCAAAGATCCAACAGAAGGAAAACTCGAAACACAATGGGAAGGCCCCTACAAAGTCATACGATGTCATGAAAAATGAGCATATCACCTGTTGGACACCAACGGCAGGGTACTACCGAGGGCATGGAATGCTGAGCATTTGAAGAAGTACTTCATGTGAATCACCTGTAACCATTTACAATTTTAGTAAATTTACTCGTTCTGAAATTTCTACATATCAAGTATAATCCAGTTTATCTTCTCAGCTCAAATCAAATCAAGTGTTGTGTTCCTCTGTTTGAAACACAACCGTCTCGAAACACAACCACGGGTCATGTTCCTCGGTTATGACTCGGACAAATTCAAAATTTGTCTAAGTCATTGGGGGTTAACTCAGATCAAACCAGATCAAACCAGCTCAAATCAAATCAAGTGTTGTGTTCCTCGGTTTGAAACACAATCGTCTCGGAACACAACCACCGATCATGTTCCTCGGTTATGACTCGGACAAATTCAAAATTTGTCTAAGTCATTAGGGGGGTGAATCGGGTTTTCAAACCAGATCAAACCAGTTCAAATCAAATCAAGTGTTGTGTTCCACGGTTTGAAACACAACCGTCTCGGAACACAACCACAGATCATGTTCCTCGGTTATGATTCGGACAAATTCAAAATTTGTCTAAGTCATTGGGGGGTGACTCGGATCAAACCTGCTCAAATCAAATCAAGTGTTGTGTTCCTCGGTTTGAAACACAACCGTCTCGGAACACAACCACCGATCATGTTCCTAGGTTATTACTCGGACAAAATCAAAATTTGTCTAAGTCATTGGGGCTGACTCGGATCAAACCAGATCAAACCAACTCAAATCAAATCAAGTGTTGTGTTCCTTGGTAAGGCCTCGGAGCCAGGGAACCAAATCGAGTTGCTTCTTCAAGCGCTTGGACTTGGACTTGTAGTGGTCACTCTTCTTCCGAAGCTTCTTGCACCGAGCATGAGCTTCCTTTTGCTTCTCGGCAAAGGCTAGCTTCTCGGCTACCAGCGAGTCCTTCTCCGTCTCCATCTTGGCCACTCGAGCAGTCAGAGTGGCCTTGCGTTCGTTAGCCTCAGTAAGGTTAGTCAACACCCGGTCGAGGGTCTTCTCACTTTCAATGGCCTGGACACGAGCCTCCTCTGCCTGCTTCCGAGCTAGAATCAGATCTTTGTCCCGAGCCTCAATTGTCTGATCTCGGAGTTGAATGTCATTTTTTAGGGTCTCAATCCGAGACTCCAAATCTTCGGTACGGGACACGTCAAACTCTAGCTCGTCGATCCGGAACTGCATCTCAACAACCATGGCCGCCAGAGAGGCTTGACTCGCAGAAGCTTCCCGGTGGTTTCCCCAAAAAGCAACCGACCTTATTATACCCTAAAAAAAAAAAAAAAATTGAGAAAGGGAAAATAATGGGTATAGGAAGTTTGGCATGAAGCTTACTTGAAGTTGGGAATGAAGTATCGCCTCTGCGAGTTCTCCCAGGGACCCAATACCGGGCGCAAGCGAAAACCTTTCAGGAAGAATCTTCATCAAAGCCTCCAAAAGAACAGGCCAGTAAGCCCTACCTTAGGGAGTTTATTAGCTCACCCAGTCGGGAGGCGTCGGTCTCCTCAAGTCTTTCGGTACCCGGGGAATCCATCACTACAGTCGGATCCGATCCCTTTTGAACCGGCTACAATAAATTCACCATTTCGGTTTCTAAGCATTCTCGAGTCCCCAATCCGTCGCCGGGACTTAGTAATGCTTCGAGTTCCTCTGGCAGTTGATCCTCAAGTATCACGCCAGCATTAGACCCCGAGCAAGCCTCGTTCTTTGCAACGGATGATTGATCGACAGGCTCCACGGAAGACGGCTCAGCTAAAGTATCGGAGTCTGGAAGAGAAGACTTTGCCAGGGTCTCCTGAGTAACCGACACTGTTGGCAAAACAAAACGCGGGCGACCAAAGAGAAGCTTGGCTTCGCTGGCCCGAGTCAGTGCATACCCCCGTGGATCCGATGCAAAGCGGGTCCTCTTTGTTGACCCTTGCACTTTTCCTTTTCCTTTACGTTTGGCTGCACTTTGAACCAAAGGAACCTCCATCTCCGGCTCGTCAACTGCATCTTCAATTTCAATCACCTTGGAGCCGGGGGCAGGGGCAACTCCAACCGGGAGACTCTCGGACGAAGCATGTGGAACCTCTTCCCTAGATGCTTCCGCTGTCTCCTCCGCGAGTGTAGTGGATTCTTGTGAGGCAATCGAGGCAGAAGTGGAGAGGGCCTCCTTTCTCGAACCCCCAGTTGACCTCCTCTTGGGAACGGTTACTTGGGCAGAGACGGTTGGGGGGTGGCCAGTAGCTCTCGGGATAACGGTCTGCTTCCAGACCTTTTTGGCTTGAAGAGAGTCTGTTTTCGGCTTGACGCTCTTCTTTGGCCCAGAAGCAATCCCCGAGGCCATGACCCGGGGGGTAGCAGCTGCTTCGCTCCCGGATTTTCTCACCATGTTTTTCCCCTTTCGGTCATACCAAACTTTGCTAGTGGGGATGTTGTACTTGAGAACCTTCCTTATATTCTCATCGGTAACAATGTTGTCATAATCAATCTTCAAAACGTTGGTCAGGGTTTGGGAGAAGGTCAGCATGGTGGCAACCCTTCTCCTCCCGGTCGCATTCAGAGCCAGAGGTTCCCTAAGGTCAATTTGGATTGGCCTCCACTCTTGGGGAATCCTTCGATCATCAGCCACAGGTCCAGCCGATTCCCATTCACTCGAGACTCTAAAAAACTCGGATCTCCACCCTCGGTTGTTAGAATAACTCTGGGAAAGATAGATAAAAATCGGGTTTTCCCGAACAGTGAACTCTACAACACCCTCCCTTTTATAGTTGACCCAGTAGATGTTGAAAAACTCTGGGATCGTCATCTGGGCCTCTAGGACTATGCGCCATAAGATAAAAGACGTGAAGAGGTATCT
This sequence comes from Alnus rubra, assembly GCA_028654335.1. NCBI lineage: Eukaryota > Viridiplantae > Streptophyta > Magnoliopsida > Fagales > Betulaceae > Alnus > Alnus rubra. The sequence goes on along the minus strand of JAJPGS010001622.1, from coordinate 468,918 downwards.
CCAAGCGTTTGGCGCAATCTGACTCGGAGAGACCCCGAGGTATAAAATCAACTCCTGAGCAATTTCTGGAAACGGGAGCCGAAGTCCGGCCAGAAGCATCTGTTCGTAAATGACGATGTCGCCACCACGAATCTATAGGGTAACCGGATTCTGAAAATGAAAAAGAACCGAAGGGAGAAAGTCGTAATTGTTCCAAAGACGGAACTCATCCCCGATACGGATCTTCGAAGCCCATCGGCAGTCGAGAGGAACAAGTGGTCGTGGGCCCACCTCCCCCTGGTTAGGGTTGTCAACCGGCTCAGGTATCACCTTGTTTTCGGATAAAGCTTCATCTTCTTCAAGATCATGAATGTCAATTGCTTGGAATTCCTCTGTGTCACACATTATACGAGAGAAGATGAAAGGATGATATGCGGGAAAATTCGAGAAGAGATAAAAAAGTTTGAAAGGCGAATAGAAATTCGGAGTAAGAGTGAACAAAGTGTGGAAAGAGCAGTATTTATACTTGAATGTGACCCAGCTTAGCCGGTTAGAAGCGACCGGGAGCTGGAGGGACTCGCATAAATTTGTTTCTCCAAACCGGCAGCTAAAAAGACACCGGTCATTTGTCTGACAGCCGTAACACGTCTCGAAAGACGAACCGGCGTCCAATCGCGTTTAATGTGCTGCCTGCGCATGTCGGTGAATCATGAGGCTCACGGTTACCGATATGATAAAGTTTGAAATTTAAATTTGAAATAAAAGAGAAAAAGAGCGGGATTCTCTTCAGTCACACGTTGAGGCTCTCGGGCAATAGGAAGCAATCGATACGGTGAAAACGTCCAGCCATGCCCTCGTTTAAGTGTTGAAGTATACAAAATAAAAACCTGCTGATTGTTCTCGGCGGTATACTTTCGATCCAGTCTTAAAGTATAAAGCAATTAAAGAACGGTAGATTGCTCTTAAATTCTCTTAAGCACAAATTTCGCATAAGAGAATTGGGGGGTAGCTGTTGGGGAAAATACCAGCCTTCTCGGTAGTCAGGCCCATTGGGTCCACCCGACCAGGTCCAAGTATTAAAGAGAGAATAATCCACTCGAGCCCGTTAAGACCACTTGGGCCCAATCTGTTCAACTAGCCCGAATTACCGACCCAAATACTAGTTGATGTCCACGTACTGCGTATATCTCGGCAGTACCTAGAATCTAAGGGACACGACGCACGACATGAAACTTGATTCTACCCCCGAGGTAAGCGGAACCCGAAATATCCGTACACCCGGGGCCACGGCTCCTTCAACCGACGTTCCTGCATAAATTGAGAAGCTAATTGAACTGCTCTTCAACCTCTATAAATACTAGAACCCTCTCAGATATTAAGGTACATGCTAATCAATCTTTCTGCATTATTCTGCGCATTTACTCTCAGAACCATACACTCACTTAAGCATCGGCGCGGGGTTGTAGGAACCCCCTGATGCAGCCTTCTTTTTCAGGTAAAGCAGGAGCATACAAGACAAATATCATATCGACACGTCACCTACCGGAAACTGTTTCAACATTTCTCACTAAGTTGTGGATTTACGCTTGTATCTTTTTTACCTGTAAAACATGGTTTTTTGCAGACATTTTAGTAAATGACGGACCCTGTGATGAGGATGGTTCTTTTGGAGAATTTGGTCAGAATCAATTTTTAGGAGCTCAATCCTGTATGGTTGAAGGGCATGTGAGATGAAAATTAAGATACTCGTCATGACATGTTGAAGGTCCCTCATCTACTTTACCTTCTGAAGATTAGGCCCTGAACTTTATGTTATTTTGTTATTGTTTAGACTTTCCTTGTAATATTCATGTTTTGTTGGAGACTGGTCTTTGACCGTAACATTTGGAGGTTTATCTATATTATGATGTTTTAGTTGCTTTGGATGTTTATGTTATTGTGACTTTTAAATTAGTAAGCTATTAATGTATGTAAGTGAAAAGTCTTTCGTTGTAGGATCTCTTCAGAGAGTGTGAGATTCCCGAATCTTATGCCGTAGGGAATAGGATTGGGAGGCGAACCATGAAATTAACTATTGGTTAGTTAATTTCACTGGAGTGTTACAAAATTTAGCGTACTTGGACCCAGAATATTTCCATACTGGCCAACTAACAGAAAAAATTGATGTCTACAGCTTTGGTTGGTGTTGTTTTGGTTGAGCTGTTAACAAGTAAGACGGTAGTTTTTTTTTTTTTTTTTTTCCCAATGGGATAAGAAGTGATTGAAATCTTTCTATGACATTTGTTCCTACAATGAAAGAGGATCGCCTACTACAAATTCTTGACAATCACATTATAAATGAGGGTAATATTGGGGAACTCGTCAGTTCACGGTTAAAGGGACTCCACAGCAGAACAGGGTTGTCGAAAGGATGAACATGACATTGTTGGAAAAGGCGAGATGCACGAGGTTGAATGCATGATTGCCAAAGAGTTTCTGGGTTGTGGCAGTTAATTATGCATGATTCATCACTAATCGATCTCTATCCATGGCGATTGACTTCAAGGTTCTAGAGGAAGTGTGGTCAGGTAAACTAGTTGATTATTCTGTGTTAAGAATATTTGGCTGTCCTATATATGTTCATGTGCAAAGTGGAGAGTGGTCGAAGTTAGAGTCAAAGTCAAGAAAGTGTATTTTTCTTGATTTGGAATCTGGCGTTAAAGGCTATAGGCTATGGGATCAAGTCTCAAAGAAAAATATTGTTAGGAGAGACATGGTGTTTGATGAGTCCTATACGCTAAGAAAGGGTGAGGATGGAGCATTAACTGACGGCCAAAAAGGATAACAAATCATGGAGGTGGAGCTTGATGAACAACGTTCACTCACGGATGAATGTGATGACGAAGAATTTTCAAGCGACTCACAGCACCAAGAATAGCCTTATTATTTAGCAAGAAGTAGAGAGAAACATGATCAAAAAGCACCAAAGAGGTATGGCTTTATGGATATGGTTTCCTTTGCTCTGATAATTGGTAGTGGAGATCCATTGTCTATTTAGGATGGTATGCCGAAAGAGGTGGAGTCATTACAGAAAAGTAAAGCTTGGGAATCAGAAGAATTGCTCAAGGGAAAGAAGGCTAAAGGGTGCAGATTGATCTACACGAAGAAAGAGTCATCAGAGAAATCTATGTGGCCGAGAGGATTGGTAGGGAAGCATGGTGGTATGTTTAAATCAAGTCCTATTCTTAAGTTCAAGAGATGCTTGGACATGAGTGGCACTTGTGGATTGTAATTACCCTTAGGGGCTGAGGTGGAGACATCTAAAAAAGATTTGTATTTATCAGACTTGATGGGTTTCAAGTCAAGGTGGAGATTGTTGGAGTTACATATGACTTCCACCCATCATGAGTGGGCCCCACTCTTTTTCATTCATTGTGGGTTTTGGAGACCTTTTTCCTTGTTTGACTCATATTTGGAGAATAGGTTAACCCAATTATGTTTGGATTTTTTGTTAACTCACTTTATGTGCTTATAAAACGCACTTAGTCCTTTCTTTCTTTCTTTTTTGGTGGAAAAATGAGAGCATTAGAGTAGGGGTGTAAACCTGGAGCCAGTTCCCAGTTATTGGTCAAAACTGGGAACAGGCTCCAGGGTTCCCAGTTATTAAAAAAATTCTAACGGCTCTAGAACCAGGGACCCCGGCTATCCGGATTGGGTACTAGTGTTGCTCTTTACTTTCTTAGTTTCTTGGCAATCAAACAGAGGGTAAATCTACTAAACCGAGAGCTAATCTAACAAAATGTTCCTCTCAAACAATCAAACCCCAAAATTTTCCTCCGAAACAATCACTATTCAAATATCCCCAAAAAACAGGAAACAATCAGACCCTTCATTTCTCTAATTTCTCTAATTACTTCTAAATTTTTCTCTGATTTCTTGGCAACCAAACAGAGGCATAACCAAGTCAACCTAATCCAATTGAGTCAAAACAAAGCAGATCAGACATAGAATAAAACAATACCATTAAGGGTTTTGGATTATTACCTCATAGTAGGTGAGAATAAGCGTGGATCTGTGGGCAAAGATGGGATTAGAGCGGAGAGCTTTGGTGAGGAGAGGCAAGCCCGATCTGATGCGCCCAGCCAATGTCATTTCCCTTCGAAACCCTAATTTCTCTGATTCTTCTTCTTCTTCTTGTCCTAAGAGACTGAGAGAGAGATTATTACAGAGAAATAGCGGAACCAGTGAAGACTGAAGAGATTAGAGATGAAGTCGAAGATCGGCGCTGAAGCCTGAAGGAAATTTGATGACTGATGAGGAGCTCAAGAAGCCTGAAGTGAAGATGGCGCTGATTCGACGAAGGAAGAGCTGAAGAAGAGTCTAGAAACTAAAAGAAAAATGAGTGAAAATTGAAAAGAAAAGACTGAAAGTGAGTTCGTATATTTTATATTTTTTTAATATATATACCCGGAGCCGGTTACCCAGTTATAACTGGGTTTCTAAGAAATGAATAAACGGCTCCAGCTCCGAGTGCTCGGTTACCTGTTTATAAATAATCGGGTACCAAACTGGTTCCTCGGTTTCCCGTTTACCCAGAGCTGATTGGTGCTCGATTACCATTTCCCGGCCGATTATAACCGGTCTGGAATTACCCCCTATATTAGAGTGTGCAAGACGTAGCAGAGCATAAGAGAGGCTCCAATTCTTCTTGGTTTTGATATTCAAAGCAAGAGATAAAAATAGAGGGCTTGCAGTGCGATTCACATGGTTTTTCTTCTTGGTTTTGGAGTGAGCCAAAAAAGAGAAAAAGAAAATGGTGTTATAGTGAGAAAGGAAAATAGAGAGACCAGCTGTCATCTATCAAATTAAGAACAGAAGCTCATTGCTTTTTTTGTTTCCCTTTAATTGGAGTCTAGCAAAAGAAGAGCTTGTATTTTTGTCTTTTGTATTCTTCTTTGGGGAATAATCTCTATTATGTGATAGTGAAATTTGGGTGTGTTGGGGTTTTGGATTCTAAGTGATTTTCTCTCTACTATTTTTGTACTCCATCTTCATAGTGAATTTCTTCATGATTGCCTCCTCCCATGGACGTATCTCACATTGAGGGAACCACTTAAATCTTGGTGTCTTTTGTAATTGCTTATTTTTTGCTTTCTTCTTATTTTTCGCATCTCATGGGTTTTGGGAAATATGATAAATTTCTTAACATTATACGGTAGTTTTTCCCAGCTAATTACACGTTAATTAATTTGGGAAGTACTGCCGGTAACTTTATAAGTTAATTACTTTAATTAATTAAATAGGGGGCATTACAGATTCTTCCCTAAAAGAGAAAGCCAAAAAAATGATAAAGGTACAAACTCCTCTTTTGCTAGACAAACAACAACTTTGTTAAACTATTTTTCTCTATCACTATTTAATCTTGTGCCGCGCTAGCTCTCTTTGCTTTTCTTTCACCTGGTTCTGTGCAAACAGGTTTTGTGCAGCAATTCAAGAAAAAGGCGTTGATCTCGTTTCGCAATCCATTCTTTTTTCTTTCAAAAAAAAAATCAAACTCTTTTCTTCATATTACCATTGGTCCTTTGAGTTTGACTAAATTACGAATCACTCTCTATGGTACAAAAAATTAGTATAGGGTCCTTGTGGTAAACTAAAATTATGAATCACTCCCTGAACTCATTTTTCGTCCACCAAGTTAGCAGAATCTGTTAGTTTGTCACATCATACCCAATAGAAACGCGACATGTGTCCATCACAATAAAAAAATAAACATATTAATAATATAAATAAATATAACTTAAAAATTAATTAATTTTTTTTAAAAATGAAAATACTTAAGGGACGGCTGCCCAACCGGTAACCACCCCTTTGGGGGTGGCCGCGCGTAGGGATGTAAATAAACTAGTCTGTTCGACAACCCGCTCGGTTTAGTCCGATCCGAACTCGAGCTCGATACTGTAGAAACTCGCTTGTTACTGTAGAAACTCACTCAATTAGTAAGTGATACATACCTGACTCTCTTGACAAAACTCGATAGGGACTCGCCAGCTTAACTCGTTTAAAGCTCAATTGGATCGTTCGCCTGGCTCGTTAGTTTGACTCGTTAGCTCATTCATATATATATATAAGCATATAGTATACTAGCGAAGTAAATATAGGTTATAATACTTTGATGATAGTATTTAGTATGTTAAACTAACATATTAAGTTATTAATAGTTAGTATATAACAATATAACTATATTAAATAGTTAGTATATATAGACACAATATATCACATCACACATGGTTAACAATAGTATCATACTTATATTATAGTTACTTAGTTATATAGAATATATTAGACTTACTACTTGTACACATTATACATATATCATAGTTTATACTCTCTAGTTATATATAATAACATATGGGAAAAATATAATTTAGCCCCCTAAACTACCATCGATTCTCCGGATGGCACCCCAAACTACCAAAGCTTGGATTACGGCCCCCCAAATTACCTGACGCTTGTATTTTGGCCCAATCCGTCAGCTTCGGCCGTCTAACTGGACGGAAACCTAGTCACGTGACTCATTTAACCAAAAAACCCGAGATTACCCCTCTCCCCATAGACTGAAATTCCGAAAATGGCCTTCTGTCCTTTAACTGAGAAAATCCAAAATAAAAATATGGTTTATTATACATAAATTACGATTATGCCATTTAGTAAAAATAAGAGATTCAGATTTCAGATCCTAGGGTTTACTTCATTAGCTCACACCGCTCACCTTGCTCACGCCTCACCTACGTTGGTCGACACTGTCGGAGGGGAGGATACGAGCGATTCTCGAAGGGTGACTGTGGACGGGTGTTTCGTGCACGGAATCTCTTCCCCAGGAATATTGTATGTAAGTACCCACTACCTAAATGCCGACACCCAACACCTTATTTATACTTCATAGAAAATGATGGGCATTTTGTTTGTTTATTGCAATCTTTATTCGAAATTTTGACTTGTTGGACCTACCACACTTTATGATTCTTGTTTGTATATTGGGAGCCGGCCCTTTTTGCATATGATTTGTTTGTTTAGCTGGTCCCATTTTTTAGTTGGTCCCATTTGAATTAAGAAAATGGTTTTTAGGGTTTAGTGGTCCTCTAAGAGACAGCCATGGGTCAGTTGTATTATCCACTGTCCCCGTGTCCACACTTTCCTGTCCCCTTGATTGAAAATTGAGTTTTGTAAATGCGAAAGTAATGGGTCAGTTGTTATGGGCTTGCGATTGAAAATGGAGCATGTTTGTACACACACACGTTACAAACATTGTGAGCATGTCTAGGATACCTGATTTGAAATTTTTTACCAAAACAGTGAACACATGGGAAAAAACAAAAAAGAGGAAAAAAAACTTAGGAAAAAAAATCATAATAACTAAAATAATAATAACTCAATGTGTTTGATTTAGAATAGTTTGATAATCATAATAACTCAATGGGTGTTTTATAAATTATAATAACTCAATGGATGTCACTCACATGTGCACATCTTTTCACTTGATATTCAATTTGCTTGTTTCTTTATTTATTATGTTTTGTTGCGAAGATGGCTACACGAGAGTTCGTATTTGAGGTGCATTATGGAGGTCATATAGATAGGAGGTTCATGAATTCATATGTTGGGGGAGATGTTGATGTGTACACGGATGCCATTCAGCATGATAGGGTGTCGTTTTCAGTTGTAGAAGATATTGCTAAAAGCTATGGGTACAAATTCGGGGACTTGATTTATTACTTACTGCCGGGGTGTACTATTTGAAATGGGTTGAAATTAATCACATCGAACTTTGATGTAAATGAAATGGTTCAAGCCTACTTGGGTCTACCAATTGTTGAGTTGTACATCAACTCATTTAGTGAGTCCATTCCTGACATTGATGAGGGTAATGATGAAGATAATAATGATAATGATAATGATAATGATGATGATGAGAGGGGGTATTCTAGGATCGAGCGTGACGATCCATATTGGGAAGAGGTAAATGAACCGGATCTGTTTGTGGATAATGATGATGTTCCTGGGCCATCTATGTGGAGGGGGGGCATTAGAGAGGTTGGAGACATCGATGAGGAGGGTAGGGAGGAAAGTGATGGTGGTGTGGAAGGTGAAGAGAGCGATGAAAGTGATGAGGGTGAAGAGGAAGGTGATGAAGACGAAGGTTGGTTAAGAGTCGACCATTCTAATAGTGGATCTGATTATGATGAAGATGCAAACTCAGACATGCCACGCAGTGACATTCTTACATCTCCTCCCAGAAGTGATGATGAGCATGAGGTGACCTCCCAGAGTCAGAGGAGACATGTGACAGAGCCTTCTGAGTTCCAAACGGCTGACATGGGTAACACAGAGTTTGTGGTGGGTCAAAAATTTTCGTCCATCCAGGTTTTCAGAAATGTAGTTAGGGAGACTAATGTAAACATGGGGAAGGATGTAAAGTTTAAGAGAAATTACCTTGCGAAATGTATAGTGGTATGCAGGGATACGCATTGCAAATATAGGATTTATGGGTGCAAGTGCAAGGATGAGGAATCCTTTGAAGTTCGATCAGTTCAGACCGTACACAATTGTAGGAGGAAACACAAGAATTCTATTTTGAAATCGTCTTGGATTGCGGATAAGTTGATTGAGAAGTTCAGAGCACAACCCAACATGCCTGTAAAGGCAATGGTAGAGACAGTGAAAGAAAGATGGGGTGTAGATGTGAAGGAGCATAGGTTGTATCGGGCTCGAAGACTTGCAAAAGACAAGATACGTGGGAAAGTGAACGACCAGTACAAGAAGTTGAGGGACTTATGTGAGACAATCAGGAGAACAAATATTGGCAGTTGTGTAATGATGAAAATAGAGAGGCCATTACCCGATAAGCCCGCAAAATTTCAAAGAATGTGCTTCTCCTTAGCCGCCATGAAAAGCGGTTTTCTTGCTGGTTGTAGGCCCATCATTGGGTTGGATGGGTACTTCTTGAAAGGTCCGCATAAGGGCCAACTTTTGGTTGCCATTTCAAGGGATGCAAATAATCAGATGTATCCAGTGGCTTTTGCAGTGGTAGAAGCAGAAGTCAAAGACAGTTGGACTTGATTTTTAGAGACTTTACTATCGGATCTTGGCGCCCCCCCCCCCCCCCCCCCGGCAGAGGGATGGACATTTATTTCTTATCGTCAGAAGGTAAAGTACCAATTACATATTCCTTTAATCAATCAATCAATTTTTTTTTTAATTTTTATTTTATTTTTTATGATACAATCAATGTTATGTCTGACATTTTAATTTTACTTTGCCCAGGGTCTGGTCCCGAGTTTGGAAGTGGTGACTCCCGGTACTGAGCATCGGATTTGTTGTAGACATTTGTACGCAAACTACAGAGATGTAGGTCACAGAGGTTTGGCATTGAAGGAGAAGCTCTGGAGTGCGGCTGCCGCTTACACATAGGCTGAGTGGTCTATAGAAATGGAGGAACTAAAGGGGATAAGCCCGGATGCGTATGATTACCTGTCCAAGATTGACCTAGGTACGTGGTCAAGGGCTTGGTTCAGTACATTCCCTAAGTGCGATTTAATTGTGAACAACCTCTCAGAATGTTTCAATGCTTGGGTTTTGAAACAAGGTGACCTGCCAATAATATCGTTGATGGAAATGTTGAGAAAAAAAATTGATGAAGAGATACCAAAAGAAGTGGGAAGGCATCATAAAAATGGATGGTAGGATTTGTCCAAAAATTTTGGAACGGTTAGATGAACTCTCACGAAATGCTGGTCATTGCAATGGCGTGTATGCTGGGGATGGGTTTTTTGAAGTGACAGACAAGCAGAAACAACATGTGGTTAATTTGGTTAAAAGAACATGTGGGTGTAGACAATGGGACATGACGGGAATCCCATGTGCACATGCAATATGTGCAATATGGAAAGATAGTGCAGAACCTGTTGACTATGTTTCTGATTGGTATACTGTGAATATGCTTAAAAAGGCATATGAACATGTCGTGTATCCCATGCCTAGTGAAGAATAGTGGACTAAGACAAATGGCGTGCATGTAGACCCACCAGTGGTTAGAATACAACCTGGAAGGCCGAGAGTAGTGAGGACCAGAGGAGCCCAAAAATCAATACAGGATAAGGAAGGGTGGGGTTACTATGAGATGTTCCAGTTGTAGGGGTACTGGACACAACCTAAGAACATGTCCCCGCATAAGAATAGAAGCAGTTAATTATAGAGGACCTCGTAGGAGTGAGGTAAATTCCTTTGACAGTTTTAGGGTTTATTTCTTGGTATTCAATGTGATGCTTAATCATTATGTTGACATTTGTTTTTTTAATGTGGTAGGTGCAATCTACTGAACCGAATCCCCATTCTACAGTTGACACTGAATCGAATCCCTAATCTACAGTTGATTTTGAACCGGTAACTTTCTCATGTCATAACTTTTCTATCATTTACATTACATTTGCCACTAACCCTCATAAGGTAAACATCCATTTTGCAGCCTTAAATTGCCCATCACACCTCACAAACCACTGTTGCATCGTCTAGAGAAAGGGGTAAGGGAAGGGTAGGGGTACCAGCGGTAGGGGTAGAGGTAGAGGTAGAGGTAGAGGTAGAGGTCAGTCACAGCCACAGCCACATACTCTACCTCAGTCTCAGTGTTAGTCTCAGCCTTTGGCCCAACATCAGACTCAACCTTCGCCTCATACCAATGATTGGGTGAGTACTGGAAACACCCATATTTTACGTGTTTATTTATTGTTAACTTATTGTCTTGACAGTGTCCAAGTACCGTCAACACAGTCCGGGGGTAAGGACCGCATTCACAGTCACAGCCTCGGACCCATGCCAATGTTATTGTGAGCATTCTTTTATAATAGAACTTTAAACTTTTATATTGTAGTATGTTCAACATTAATTACTGTGTCTCTACAGTCTCAAGGGACTATGAACACAGTAAGGATGTATGGACCCTCGTCAGTACAGCCGCATTCTCAGTCATAGCCTCAGCCTCAGACAAATGCTTTTGTAAGCCCTCAATCCACCATTAGCAGTCTCATGGTAATGTCAACACAGTTAGATTATATGGACCCCCTACACCATCACAGTCACAGCCAACAACTATTGTGAGCAATCAAAACACTCGTTCTCTAAGTTTTGAATTTTATTTAAATTTTTAACTCGCATCACTGATTTAATTTAAATTTACAGTTTCAAGGTACTGTCAACACTGTTAGATTGTATGGACCCCCTACACCATCAGGGAACTCTTAGCCATGAGGGTATACTCAGCCAACAAGGTCTTCTCAGCTAGGAGGATTTTCTCAGCCAATAGGGTTTTCATCAAAGCCTGTTACTAGAGGTCGAAAGATTGTTCCAACAATGGAGAAGGCAATTGACGTACTTGAGGCTAATCAGAGAAAGAGGAATAAGCCGGAATGGCAAAAATATTAGGGTGGTTGTGTTGTGTTAGTGATAAACAATTTATGGATGTGTTTGGATGTGTTATTGTGGAAATGTTTTGATGACAAGCAAGTGTTGTTTTGATGACTAAAGTGAAGGATATGTTTGGATGTAATTGATTAGACAAACATGTGTAATTATGTAATTGTGTTGATGACTTAGATGATGGATGTATTTGAACCTAATTTGATGAAAAGTAGGTGTTGTTTTGATGATTTAGGTGATGGATATGTTTGGACAAGCATGTGTTATTATGGAATTGCAAGGATGACTTGGATGATGCCTAAATATTTGGATGTAAGTAATTCGATGACAAGCAGGTGTTGTTTTTATGACTTGGGTGATTGTTATGTTGGGTTGTAATGGATTAAAGATAGATATTGAGCACTTCTCATTGAGCAGGTGTTGTGTACACATTACACATTTGTACGAATTGAGCACTTTTCACTAAATTAAATACCCAACTCATGTTCTTGTCAATACATATAGCCATTGCTCAATCTCATAAATAAAACCATGACAATGAAACATACCTAACATTCAAAACAAAGAGGCATCCAAAATGATAATTTTATACATGCATAACATCCAAAATGAAAACATACAATTGAACATTTTTCACAATTGTCATTTTAACATCAACTTAGTACTTCTAGGTCTGCTATAGTTAATAAAATAAAAGCCTAGCACCAAAATGCCAACTAACAACGCAGCCCTAAACATCTTCCCGTTATTTTGGCCATTATTCTGGCCCAACCCTAACTCCCGACGTAGTTTATAGGCATGTTCCTTGCATTTTTTATCAATCAATTCATCGACTTTGTTCTCCTCAACAAGCCTTCTCTCCTCCATTCCTCTCAAATATTTCATTAATCCATCATCGTATGCGGTCATTTTATTATCAGCCCAATCAAAATAATCACAATCGCCGGCTTTCTGCATTAAAAAATCAAAAAATGTCATAAACTACTAACGATGAAATATAACACAAAGCTACTTTCATGAAGAAATTACCTTATAGTTAATACATCCGCACCACTTCCTACTGGGATTGGACGAGGTCCAAGAGTACCTCACTCGTGCGGGTACTCCACATTTACATAATGGCGGACCACTTGATAAGTCACTCGTCGTAGACATTTACGCGTGCCTACATTAGAAAACACATGACAATCAAATCTTATATCACTCATAATAGAATTCTATAACATACCAACAAATGGCTTGTATAATCTAACTGATTATCCATGTAATATATTGGCACAATAGCATATTACTCCATAGCTAGGTCAAGTTAGAGCAACCTAAATAGGAAGGCCCAAACTTAGAGCAACCTAAGTTTCGAATTTCCACCCAATACAATAATAGATCCATACAATTAAGATTATAAATTCAAGCAAAAAAAAAAAAAAACCAATATACCACAAAGCCTAAATACACTTCCTATTAAGGCATTTCATCGAACACCAACTCGGTAGTTCTTCTTCTATTGCAAAATATACCATTTAGGCATTTCATCAAACACCCACTATGCACAGCACATGGTTTGCTCTAAATTTCATTCGGTTAACTACCCCTTAATCTTCAAGCTCATAAATTCAAGCAAAAAAAAAAATCATTGCAAAATATACCATTTAGCCATTTCATCAAACACCCAATATGCACAGCACATGGTTTACTCTAAATTTCATTCGGTTAACTACCCCTTAATCTTCAAGCACATAAATTCAATTAAAAAAAAAAAACATTGCACAATATACCATTTAGGCATTTCATCAAGCACCCATTGCACAATATACCATTTAGGCATTTCATCAAGCACCCACTATGCGTAGCACATAGTTTGCTCAAAATTTCTTTCGGTTAAACCCACTTCTACAAAACAAAATCAAGATTGAATGGCTTACTGAGATTTCGGATGGGGTTACTGGGGATCTGGGGCCAATACGGTTGCTGGATTTGCCGGCGGAGGAGCAACTGGATGTTGGTAAGCCGAACTCGTCTGGCTTTGTCGGCAGTGGAGAAAACGGATGCTGGAACGACGGGATCCGCCGAAAGCCGAGTTCGATTAGTAGCTGCTACCGCAAGTTCGATCTAGGACCTGCGATGTATCTGAGCCCTAACCCGTGCGACCTCCTCTCATTTCCTCTCCTGTATTGCGAAAATATTGGGAAAAAAATACCAGACAACAGAGCTACAACGTTCGGAATTTCAGTCTGTGGGGAGAGGGGTAATCTCGGGTTTTTTGGTTAAATGAGTCACGTGACGCGCACGTGACTCGGTTTCCGTCCAGTTAGACGGCCGAAGCTGACGGATGGGACCAAAATACAAGCGTCAGGTAATTTGGGGGGCCGGAATCCAAGCTTTGGTAGTTTGGGATGCCATCCGGAGAATTGATGGTAATTTGGGGGGCTAAATTGTATTTTTCCCATAACATATTGTTAATTTGTTACTTATAGACTATAGTAATGCACTATATTTATAATATGCCTTATATAGTTATATATTATATATTTATGTGATTAATAAATGTATAGAGGCTGTTCATAAACTTAGGCTTAAACTCCGCTTTGATCACACATTGAAAAAAAATTAATAGCTTAGCTCAAGCTTTCGTTGAGCCGGGTTTGTCGAGTAACCCGGCTCGGCTCGAATGACATTCTCAACGAGCTCGAACTCGCTCGAGTTTTAAACGAGTCGAGCTTGAACACACATTTCAAGGTTCGGCTTGAATTCGAGCTCGACTCATAAACGAGCCAGTCTTGAAATCTTAAAGCTCGGCTTAATTCGACTCGATTACATCCCTAGCCGTGAGCCACCCACAGAAAAAGTTGGGAGTGGTAAATATTAATAAATTTTAAATAGCCAAGATAAATTCTGCAGAAGTAGCCAAGATAAATTCGAACCCCCAAACAAAAAATCTTGTTCCGCCCGTGAACATAACATATGTACAATGAGGCTCTTCACAAGACAAACGGAATCTAACAACCAACATACGGTTACATTTAAACATTTATTTTCTAAGATTTGAGAATATGGAATGATTAACTATGATCACTAATGCTGTACTTTTAAGCAACCAATGAGATGTATGTTCTAAACAATTGTTTCCAGATAAGGTAACCCGTCGTGAGAATCATGTTAGGAATGCCCAATCAAAATATGCCACGTACATATTAGCATACAATTAGAAGAGCAAATGGGCTTTCGTTTAACTGGTTTTATGTCCTATTTTGTCAAAATGACACCCAATCTCGACAACGTCAAAGAAACAGCCATCATGTCTTTATCAATGTTTTCACATGTAAACACTCAATACCCTCCAAAGACATTGCCACAGGAACTGCCAAATTACTTGATTTTAAATTTATATAAATATAATCAGACCATGACTTACCACCATGCCTCAATACTCTCTCCTTTTCTGGTATTTTTCCCACTGCAAATTTTTCCCTTTTTTTTTTTTTTTCTTTTCCCCTTTTTCAATCTTTCTTGGGATAGATTGATCAGGCCGGACATGGCTGATTCATTCGATGAAGAGTGTGATTACCTGTTCAAGGCTGTTCTTATTGGAGACTCCGGTGTCGGGAAATCAAACCTTCTCTCCAGATTTGCAAAGGGTGAATTTCGCTTAGATTCAAAGCCCACCATAGGGGTTGAATTCGCTTACCGAAATATAAAGGTTGCTGACAAGCTCATCAAGGCTCAGATATGGGACACTGCCGGCCAAGAAAGGTATGCATCTTCTTCTTCTTCTTCCTCTTCTTCTTAATTATATCTCCAATCCATATTCTTTACTTCTGATTTTCTATATATATATCTCCATCCATCTATCTTTTGGAATTCATGCTAAATTTTTCCAAAAAGAAACCTAAAGGAGTTGTGATCAAGTAGATGATCAAAGGCTTTTATTCACTCTTTTCTTTTTCTTTTTTTTTAGTGATGCGTTAAGAGTCCTACATTGCCAATGTATTCTTGAGTTATGAGTTTTATAAGTCATGAACAAACTTCTTTTCTTAATGTCTTTTACGAAAATGAAAAAATAACGCTCAATAAATTTTATCACACGAAAAGTCAACTAAGTTAATTGCTTCCATGGCTACGTTACCCAATTAAGTGGCTTCAACCCTAAACTCGTTATTCGTTATCTTAATGTGTTTTAAATAATTTTTTTATGTCAATCATTTAAAATATATTACGTACATTAACCGATAAAACATGTTATATATGCTGACCAAAAAAAATAAGCGTGAAGAGTAGCGTTATCGAGAAGATTTTGATTTCCCGAGTTTGATTCTTTGTTCTGTGATCTTTTCGAGATTGTGGACTGCTCATCCGTGATTTAATGGAGTTAGAGGGTTGTAATCACGATCAAGTAGAGAAAGAAAAGGTGTGATCCCACCGAGATGGGACCCAGAAACCGAAAGAAATTTATCCTTATTCATATCCGACGGTGTACAATTCATTCATAATGGAGTTCTTGAAAAGTTGAACCACCCTGTGAGCTTTGTTTGACTCGTGCCTGCTTTTTCCGGCCTTCTTTTGTTGTGATTGGGGGTAGGAACATGCTCTTTTCATTTCACAGCAATTAGGAATTCTGGAGATGTTTCTCATCTGCCACGCTTTGACATGTGGCTTCCTAGTCTCATGAGAAACAATAATGGCTATGATTAAAAGAGAGAAACATTGCCATCACTAGAATAGATTTGGCTGAGGTGTTTTATTTTTCTTTCTTCCTTTTACTCTTTCTTTTCGTTTTATTTTATTTTTTGAATTGGGTTAAAAATATTTTCGTTGGGTGTAAAAAGTTGTCAAACATGAATTTTAAAAATAAATAAAAATAGTTGAAAATAATAGGAGACCAAACAAACCCTAAAAGTGTCTTGAGTTTTTTGAATGGAATATTTTAGTTGGAAGAAGTTCACGTGCCCTTATCAATTTATCAATTTATTACCCAATTGATAATATCCTCCAAAACTTTCAGTTTGGATAGTGTACTTTCTAAACTATCAAAAAGTTGTTAATATCCCTCTAAGGCCAACATAAAGATAAAAATGACCTCAAATTTTTTTTAATAAGACCAAAATATTCCTATAAATTCAAAAGGAAAAAAAAATAGAAACTTTAAAAATAAAATGAAAAAACTTGGGGCCAAATGGGGGTGGTGGCTCGGCCACCCCTTTGGCCGACTAATTCTCTTTAACAATCCCAAACGTACGCATCCACTTAAATGTTTATCAAACTTAGCGTCTTCTTTAACTTCAATTTTGCACGATAGAGAGAAATATAGAGTAATACTATTCAATAGTGATCCATCATAAATTCAATTGTGATAAAAGGCATATTAACTTTGGGGATAAAAATGTAATATAAGTCCTACTTATAGTATTACTCAAAGAGATGGGTGCCAAAGTCAACGGTTAATTATATCCCATGCTCTGTCTATAGGTCACTTGCTTAGAAACAAAACCTACCTTTTTCTTCAACCTTCAATCTTGAAGAGAGAGAGAGAGAGAGAGATGGCCAAGGCAATTACTAGCAGTCGTGACTTTCTCAGCAATGGAAGTGATATTTTTGAGAGAGAAAGAGAGAGAGATGGTCAAGGCAATTACTAGCCGTCGTGGCTTTCTCAACAATAAAAGTTATATTTTTGCTGGAGAGCTTTGGATCGAAATTATGAACCACCCACTATTTTTTCTTTTTTCTTTCTTTTTTTTTTTTTTTTTAAAAAAAATTATCTTTATTAATAGTATTTTTTTTATTTTGAAACATTAACAATTTTTTAATAGCTTAGGAGATGTAACTTTACTAATTTTTTAGAGTAATAATATAGATATTATTAGTTTTTTTTTTTTTTTTTTTCTTTCAATGGAGAGAGAGAGAGAGAGACATCATGATAAGACGCGCACTCTATGTGCCCCACGCACAAGGAAGCTTCCTAGATTGGGGCTTTTTGCTATGACATATTGTAAGGTACAATTATGACATGTTGCCCCTATTTCATCTCTTCTTACTCCTCCTCCCTTCTCTCCTTCTATAAACTATGATTTTATCTGAAATATTTGTAATTTTTTTTTAAAAAAAAACCTTTGAAAAAGGAATTGATACTCCAAAGTTGAGCCTCTTGCAATGCATGGGGGAAATTTGATTGGGGGAGAAATACGTATACTAGCTTGTTTGGTATCGTTTGATGATTATAAAGAATAAGAAAAAAAAAATTGTAGAGAAATGCTATATGGTATTCTAGGGGTTTATACGTGGATGCAGATGCGGTTATTTGTAATTAGATAAAAATTAACTATAAATTGGTTTGTAACTAATTCTTATAAACATGTCTAATAAAGTGACATGTATTTCTGAAGTATATATGTAAGAAGCACATGCTAATGATGCTATTAAAAAAATATGTGCTTCTACATGTTAATGGACACATAGGGACGGAGTCAGAAGTTTTTATGGGCAGGGGCCGATGGCAAAAAAAAAATATTTGGTAGGGGCCAAATAAGCTAAATTTTGATTTTTACCTTATATTTTTTTAATTTTTTAGAGTTTTTTTTTCTATCTAAAAAATATATATATTTTGAAAATACATTGAGTCAGTTTTTAGTGTTTTAGGCTTTTTAAAAAAAAAATTTAGGACCTAATGTTTTGAAAATATATTGATTTCACATTAATTTTATCTTTTCGCCCAAGTGTTACACGAGAAAACAACACACCCAACCAAATTATCTACAGCACCTACTGCACAATTATATATATAAAGGGTGAGTAGATATGGATATTAACTGCATCTGCATATGTAAATAGTAATTTTTGTCAACCATATCTACATCTACATGTGCAAATAGCGGATAGTTACGGATAGCATATTCGAGTAATTAATATTCGCTCACATGTATACCCCTAATACATTCTTTTTCAACTAGGATGAAGTGACAGTGTTACATCAACTCAGTTGAATAAGATGGGATAATTGTGTAATATATAGCATTACTCTAAAATTTATTAACAAAAAATATTTAAAATACCATTATGAAGTTCCTTGTATGATCATCATCAGAGGAAAATAAACTTTTTAGTCTTTCCATACAATAGAATTTGATTACATATTCTCTAGAAATGCTTTTGGAACTCTTAAATGAAACTCACGATCCCTTAAAATTCTCTGGCCGAATTGCACGCAATTCAAGCAGCCCTAACAAATAGGTCAGGTGCAGGGCCTACTTACCCTAATCAGTTCCGAGTTTTTAGAAGCAGGTGAACTCCGCAGTCCGCCCCCTTTTTGTAGATTAACCGAATTGCGTGTAATTCAAGCAACATATTTTAAGGGATCCATCTCTTAAATAAATTAAATGTTTACATTTTTGGTTCCATTAATTAATCATCGACATGAATATATATATATATATATGCATGTAACTTGCATGTTGTAGGTTTAGAGCCATTACCAGCTCATATTACCGTGGAGCATTAGGAGGGTTGCTAGTCTATGACATAACGAGGCGAGCAACGTACGAGAATGTGAAGAAATGGTTGCGGGAGCTCCGACAGTTCGGTAGTTCAGACATGGTGGTTGTTCTTGTGGGTAACAAATCTGATTTGGGTCACTCCAGAGAAGTGGGCGAGGAAGAAGGAAAAGAACTTGCCGAGGGAGAAGGTTTATGCTTCATGGAAACATCTGCATTACAGAATCTGAATGTGGAGGAAGCATTTCTGCATATGATTACTAAAATCCACGAAATCACAAGCCAAAAAAGTTTAGAAGCTAAAACAAATGGAACCTCCATAAGTCTTGGCAGTGGAGAAAAAATAGTCTGTATTGATCATGAAGTAACGGCTACTAAACAATCAAGTTGTTGCTCAAGGTAGAGCTAGAGCTAATTACAAGATTTGGAGATGTTCTTTTCTTTTCTTTTTTTCATCTCTCATGTGTTCTTACATACATGCCTTTTCTTTCTTTTGTTTTTGTTGTTTTTTTGTTTTTCGATATAGAATGTAGATGGTGAGAGAAATCTTTTAAAAAAAAGTTAAAAAATTGTTATTACATTTTTTTTTTTTAATTTGTGGGGGAAGATTGTCAATACATGAAATTGATTGAGTTTGACCCTTTTGAACTAATGGATGATCAGTAAGTCCCAACCTTTTATTTTATTTTATTTTAATTTTGATAGAATTATCCCTACAAAGAAATCTAACATTTCTTAAGAGAAAAAAAAAATATATATATATATATATATATATATATAAATTGTACATTTCTTAATAAGTTAAAATTCAAAATTCTTCTATTCGCAAATTGATCAGATAATTTTTTTACAGTATTTTGTTATAAAATATTTTTTGGTCCTTCATAAGTAAATTGCACACTTGAACAATGGTTGTCTCTTCGTATTTATAGAAGATTTACAAAGCAACAAATCAATACAAAAACATAAATACTATAGACTAATCATTATATAGCACACAAACTTTTCATCTCACTCTTTCACATTACAAAGTAAATGCTAACCCACAACCCTTTCACTTTACTCTCTCACGTTATAGAGTAATCGCTATAGAATTAAAAAAATAAGAAACTATTGGACTTCATCTTCAGATGTCTCAATACGCCCCTCCAATCTCAACATTGGAGACCATACGTTAAGATTGGATTTCAATTGTTGAAATCGATAAGAAACCAATGGTTTGGTGAATATATCAACAATTTGATCTTTATTAGATAAATATTTCACCATAAGAGTCTTGGATGCCACACGATCACGAACAAAGTGGTAATCAATCTCGATGTGCTTAATACGTGCATGAAATGCAGGATCAAATGAGAGATATGTAGCGCCAATATTATCACAAAATAAAATTGGTGAAATGAGAGAAACACACCAAGTTCCTGAAACAAAACCTAAAGCCATAGTAATTCAAAAGCTCCATTGGCAATAGCCTTGTACTCAGCTTCAGTGGAGGATCTAGATACCGTAGGTTGCTTCTTAGAACTTCATGACATAAGGTTTGAACCAAGGAAAACACAATAACCAGATGTGAATTTGTGATCATCAGGACACCCAACCCAATCCACATCAAAATAAGAAAATAATTGAGTGGAGGAACACTTCTTGATTAATAACCCATGATCATTGGTGGATTTTAAATATCTCAAGATCATTTTAACAACAGACCAATGGATATCTCGTGGGGCATGTCAAGGCGTGTGAGTGAAAAATATTGTAACGCACCCACTGTGCTACGATAAAGAGTAACATCACTGTATGGAGAACTTGAAAATTTACTAAGGGACGTGTTGGCTGCTATAGGGGAAGTGATTGGCTTGGCATTGGACATCTTTGTGCGAGCCAAGATGTTAGAGATATATCTTGATTGGGATAAATGAAGCCTAGGAGGTACACAAGCAACATAGATGCCAAGAAAGAAATGTAGATCACCTAAATCCTCCACTGGAAAATCACGTGATAAAGTCTGAATAAGTTTTGTAATAGCATCTGAATGTGACCCAGTAAATATAATGTCATCCACGTGCACCAATGCCAAGATAGTAACTGAAGCAGATTTGAATATGAAAAGAGAGCGATCAAATTTCAATCCCTAAAACCCCAACTCCAAAAGACGAGAACTCAACTTCTAATACCAAGCTCGTGGGGCTTGTTTAAGACCATACAAGGCTTTCTTGAGAAGACACACTGTATCGAGATAAATAGGATGGACAAAGCCAAGAGGTTGAGTCATGTAGACTATCTCCTGCAAATGGCCTTGATTTTCCATGAAGGAAAGCATTACTCACATCTACCTGTTTTATGCACCATCCTGCAGAAATAGCCAAAGAAAGAACAGTATGAATAGTAATGGGTTTACAATAAGACTATATGCCTAAAAAAAAAAAATTAACACCTTCTTGCTAATGAAATCCTTTAGCAACAAGGCGAGCTTTGTAGCAGCCAACAATACCATCAGCCTTACGTTTGATGCAGAAACCCCACTTAGCCCCAACAATATTCATAGCAGAAGTTTTTGGAACCAAATTCCACATTCCTGTTTTGATGAGCGCATTGAATTCTTCAGCCATGACATTCCTCCACTTAACATCTTTAGCAACTTGAGTATAAGAGGGTGGCTTCATCAGAAATCAGAGAGGTAGTGTAGGCACGAGGCAAGGGATAGCGCATAAAAGCATCAGTGTAACATTTAGGCTAATGAATATTATTTTGGGCTTTAGCGACCATCAGATGTGTACAAGGGGTTGGAGCAGTAGATGAAGAGGACACTGAGGACGGAGAAGGGGAGGATACAAGCATAGACTCACTGGATGGAGAAGCAGCGGAATCTGAGGCAGTGTTGGACGCCAAAATTGGAGACTCTGAGACAGATGTTGACATTAAAGGAGTAGATGGAGACAAAGGGGGATATAGAATTGAAGGAGACAAATTTGGAGAGACATTAGCTGCAATGGAATGGGTAAGATAGTAGAGTTGGAATTGGAATTGGAATTCAAGGGAGCAACTGGCACAGGTTAAACCTGAAACGGAAATTTGATTTGATTGAAAACAACGCATCATGCGATATAAAGTTGACATGTGAGAATATGTAAATATTTATAGCTAACGTGGGTTTTGCTATAGCCTAGAAACACACAAGACAAAGATCTGAAAGACATTTTGTGAGAGTTATAAGGCCTAAAATATGGTCAACGCTCACACCCAAAAACTTTAAGAAGATTAAAATCAGGAGATTAGTTGAAAAGTAATTCAAATGGAGACTTGACAATATTGATAGAAGAGGGTAAGCGATTAATTAAGTAATATGTTGTATCAAATGCATCATCCCGAAATTTTAACGGGACATGAGAATGGGCAAGAAGAGAAAGGCCAATATCAACGATAGGGCAAAGCTTTCTCTCCACACTCTGACTTTGATGATAAGTATTTGGGCATGTTTGGCGATATGAGATACCATTGGAGAAAAGAAACTTCTGAACAGGAATAAACTCCCTTCCCCCATCTAATTGTACAGACTTGACAAGACAACCAAAAAAAAAAAAAAATTCACCAGTCGTTTGAATTTAGTAAACGTCACAAGTATATCAGATTTGTACACAAGAGGAAAAACCCAAGAGTAACGAGAGAAGTCATCAACAATACAAAGGAAATAACGTTTATTATTATTATTTGAAAACAAAGGAGCAGGACCCCATACATCCATAAAGAGAAGGTCCAGCGGACCATTTGGCATAGAGGGACTTACAGGAAAATGTAATTTATGAAGTTTGCCAAGTTGACGTAGGAACAAAGTGTAGTGGATTTATTGGAAGTAATAGGAAGCTGGTGAGAGGTAAGAACACGACGAACAACAAACAAGACATGATGACCCAATCAAGAGTGCCATTGATCAATAGAGACCCGTTCACCAATAAGAGCTGATGGAGAAGTTGAACATGACAACCGAGAGGGCCACGGATACAGACCACCATTACTCAACCCTTGGAGCACTAATCTCCCTGACTTGAGATCCTTAACACAAAAACAAGTAGGATGAAATTCAATAAAAACGTGATTCTCACGAGTAAAATTTTTAACAAAAATCAAGTTTTGAATTTTAGGAACATGAAGTAAAGATTTTAAAGAGAAATTTTGATTATGAGATGGAATAGAAGCAAGACCAGTGTGTGATATATGCGAACCTTTCCCATTACCAACTCTGATTTGATCAACAACGGTATACTCATCCACATGAATGTTGAGGTTGGAGAGATCATTCGTCGAGTGATGGATGGAGCTCGTATCATGATACCATGAGGAATCAAAAGCCACATGAGGAGTAGAAGAAAAAAAAAAAGAAAGAAAAAAAGAAGAAGCTAGACCCTGGGAACTAGCTTGGAAAGAATGATTAAAGCGATTGTAGCACTTAATAGAAAAATGACTCACCCTACCACAAATTTGGCACAGAGGCCAATTACTGGAATTAGACTGAGAAAATGAATTGTTGTGAGGAGAACAACCTCTCCCATGACTAGCATGATTAGAACCATGTGAATTGTTGTTGGAGAATGAGGGGTGACGTTGGGCCATATGCACACTGGAAGAAGACAAATCCAAAGCAATATTGTGGAGCTTAATCTGCTGCTCATGAGTCAAAAGATGCCCATAAAAGATCTTCCAAAGAAACAGGGTCAATACGAGTGGTGATAGAAATGACCAATGAGTCATAATCGGTGCTCAACCCAGCCAAAATATAGGAGACAACTTTAGAGACCTTGAGAGGCTCATCTATGGTAGCTAACATATGAGCCAAGGTCTGGGCCTTTTACCAAGTTTGATAGTCAGGATTGGAAACTATAATAAACTTTGGTGGACAAGAAACAAAACCGTCCACATGCCCAAAAAGCTCATGTTCTTCAAGGAATGAGACCATCAAAAAATGCCATAGTGGATAATTGTCACAGGATAGTTTGAGAATTATATGGTGATTGATTGTGACAAGTGGGGTAGGGCTAGAACCAGATGTGAGAGTGGAAGAGTTTGATTGTGTTGAAGCCATTGAGAAAACTGATGTAGTGGCGTGAGTCTTACTAGGCTCTAATACCATAAAATGACAATAATATACTTGTGGTGTAAATTGCACACCTGAACAATGGTTGTCTCTTCATATTTATAAAAGATTTACAAAGCAACAAATCAATAAAAAAAAAATGTAAATACTATAGACTAATCATTATATAGGACACAAACGTTTCATTTCACTCTTTCACGTTACAGAGTAAATGCCAGCTCACAAACCTTTCCCCTTACGCTCTCATATTATAGAGTAACAGCTATAGAATTAAAGAGATAAGAAAATATTAGACTTTATCTTCAGATATCTCAATACGCCCCCGTAATCTTAACGTTGGAGACCATATGTTGAGATTGGATTTCAATTAATGAAACCGATAAGTAACCAAATATTTGGTGAATATATCAGCAATTTGATCTTTACTAGATAAAAATTTAACCACAGGAGTCTTGGATGGCACCCGATCACGAACAACGTGGTACTCAATCGATGTGCTTAGTTCGCACATGAAATGTAGGATTAGATGAGAGATATGTAGCCCCAATATTATCACAAAATAAAATTGGTGCAAATGAGAGAAACACACCAAATTCCCGAAACAAAGCCTGAAAGCCTAAAGCTATAGTAATTCAGAAGCTCCATTGGCAATAGCCTCGTACTCAGCTTCAGTGGAGGATCTAGAGACCGTAGGTTGCTTCTTAGAACTCCATGACAAAAGGTTTGAACCAAGGAAAACACAATAAACAAATGTGGATTTGCGAACATCAGGACACCTAGCCCAAGCCACATCAGAATAAGAAAATAATTGAGTGGAGGAACACTTCTTGATTAATAACCCATGATCAATGCTGGATTTTAAATATCTCAATATCATTTTAACAGCAGACAAATGGATATCTTGTGGGGCATGCATAAATTGAGAGACTTTACTCACAGAAAAGGCAATGTCAGGGCGTGTGAGTGAAATATATTGTAACACACCCACTGTGCTGCGATAAAGAGTAACATCACTGTATGGAGAACTTGAAAATTTAATGAGGGACGTGTTGGTTACTATAGGGGAAGTGATCGACTTGGCATTGGACATTTTCGTGCGAGCCAGGATGTCAGAGATATATATTGATTGGGATAAATGAAGCCTAGTAGGTACACGAGCAACAAAGATGCCAAGAAAGAAAACAAAGAAAACTCAAACCACACACGTGTGTGTGTGTATATATATATATATATATATATATATATATATATATATATATATATATATAATTGACTATAGAAGATTGTGCGTGGTCGTGTAATACACAAATGAAATGATATCCCACACGTGAAAGTCAAAAAGATGTCCCTTTTTTGGGGCAATTTACGACATTCTATCCATACGTGGCAAGACATGAATTGAGGTTGGAATAAAGTAAGCGTGGACCTCATTATGCACACTCACCTCGCACCATCTTTATCTTCCGGTGAATCATTATTTATTACTATTCATTCATTCCCACCTTTGGATAAGATATTGACTAATTATTTAATTGAGTTTATTGCTCCATAAACATACATTTAAAATTAACTAATGCTTAATCATATTTTATTTTTGGTTTCAATAATCAATACAATGGTATGTTTTTATGATTTTGGCGTTTTCTTCTTCTTTTTCCTCGTTCCGTCAAACCAGGAAGCAAAGCATGTAACCCTCCAAACTAATCATTTTTAGGAGAAATTTTACTTTTTGAATTTTTATCGCTTTTTTGTAAACACTCATTTCAAGTTTAAAACTCTTCATTTGGTGTATTAAAATTTAAAAAATTTATAATGTCACCCATCTTGTTAAGTTTTAGAGTTAAATCGGACATAATATAGGTAAAATGTTTCCTATATCCATGTATTTAGAAATTATTCTATTTTTAGATAATTAAAAATTCTACAAAAAAAAAAAAAAAAATCACGGGACCCATGGGCATAAAATTTTTCTTTATTTTATTTTATTTTTTAAAAAAATGGGTATTTTGGGTAATTTAACATTCTCCCTTAGAATTGAACAAAAAATCCTAATGAATGGGTGATATTACAATTTCTTTTAAAGTTGTATACACTAAATTAAGAGTTTTTAAACATTAAGAAGTTAATTGCAAAAACGATGAAAGTTAAGGGGGTTAGATAAAGTTTTTCATAATTTCTATAAATAAACATCGGACATGCTAGTCATTTACTCTTTTGACCTTCAAGTATATTATTTTACATTTTGCAATAAAAATGTAATAAATATACAAGTCAAAAGGTTTGAGCAACGGAAAAATTTAAACTTTATATATCGCATACAAATAAGTTGACCATCTTGATTTTTTCATACTAGCACCCTTATTCGACGGAGAAGAAATGCTATTGATCTTCTACATTCCTCCAATGATGGATGGATTTTAGATAGGAATTCTATTGGTGATTGTTTTGTTTCAAATTTCAAGCTTCTATTTGCCTCCACAAATCCTACTGC
Organism: Alnus rubra; assembly: GCA_028654335.1. Lineage (NCBI taxonomy): Eukaryota > Viridiplantae > Streptophyta > Magnoliopsida > Fagales > Betulaceae > Alnus > Alnus rubra. The sequence continues at coordinate 442,430 of JAJPGS010001622.1, read as the reverse complement.
TAACAATGAGTTATTAGATCTTTTTCACTGCTCTGTCTCTACTGAAGAAAATAGTATGTTATGTGCTATTCCAATTGAAACTGAAATTCATGCTGCTCTTGCCAGCTTGGGTGCCTCTAAGGCTCCTAGCCCTGATGGTTTTACAGCTCTTTTTTACATGAAATATTGGGGTAGTATTAAATTGATTGTTCTTCGAGCTGTCTGGAATTTTTTCAGGAATAATCATCTGCTTAAGGAACAGAATCACACTTTCATAGCATTAATTCCAAAGAAGTTGGGTGCCTCCTCGGTGCATCACTTCCGCCCCATCAGCCTTTGTAATATTATTTACAAGATCATTTCAAAGCTGCTTGCAAATAGTCTGAAGCCTCTCCTCAACAATATTATCTCTCCATTTCAGACAGCCTTTGTTCCTAATCGCCATATTCAGGACAATTCTATACTGGCTCATGAAATGCTCCACACTCTCAAATCCAAAAGGGGTAGAGGGGGCCTAATGGCTATTAACATTGATATGGAAAAAGCTTTTGACAAGATGGAATGGTCTTTTCTGGTAGCTATTCTTACAAAACTTGGATTTCATCCCACCTGGATCAACTGGATCAGGCTCTGCATTTCGACCTCTTCCTTTTCGGTTCTTCTGAATGGCAGCCATTTTGGTTTGTTTTCCCCATCTAGGGGTCTTCGTCAAGGTGATCCCCTATCCCCATTTCTCTTTATTATTGGCACTGAAGTTCTCTCTCGACTGTTTCATCAACGCCTTCGTGGTTTCAAAATAGCTAGATCTTGTTCTCCCTTAAACCATCTTTTATTTGCTGACGATCTTGTTATTTTCACCACTACCACCTCTAGTGAAGCAATTATTATTAAGGAGTGCCTCAACAAATATAGCTTTTGGTCGGGACAGACTGTCAATGCTAGTAAATCCAATATCCTTTTTAGCAAGAACACAGCTGCTTCCACTATTTCGGCTATCAGAAACTTTCTCCCTTACCAGACCACCCCAGCTACTGCTAAACACCTTGGGCTCCCTATCCTGTATGGAAATTCAAAAAAAGCTGTTTTCTCAGATATCTTAGATAAGGTAATTGGTTGGAGATCCAAAACTCTGTCACAAGTTGGTAAAACTACTTTGATTAAAACCGTGGTCTCTGCTATTCCTTCCTATGCCATGAGTTCTTTTCTGTTCCCGGATGGTTTCTGTAAACAATTGGACAGGGCTTTTAAAAATTTCTGGTGGGGTTTCCCAAAGGACAAAGCCCGCAATCTCTCACTTAAATCTTGGGCTTCTTTATGTTTGCCAAAAGATCAAGGTGGCCTTGGATTCAGACTTATGAAAGATGTGAATTTATCTCTGATTTCGAAACTGGGTTGGAAAATGCTCTCAAACCACAACAGCTTATGGTTTCTCTTTTTCAGAATAAGTACATTAGGTATGGTAATTTCTTATCCTCTCCTTTTACATCTGGTTCCTGGATTTGGAATGGCATCAAGGCTACTCTCCCTATCATTTCTGCGGGAGCTTGTTTTATTCCTCATAATCACTCATGTCTCCCTATATGGTCTACACCATGGATTCCAACATTATCTTCTTTTACACCTATCCCAAGATTGGCTTCTATCCCCTCTAATCACCCTTTAGCCATTTCTGATCTTATTCATTCTCCTACCATGTCCTGGAAGCTAAATCTCTTGCATTTCTTGTTCGACCCCACTACCACCTCTGAAATTTTAAAAATTCAGATTCGTACCCACTCTGACTCCCTTCTCTGGACCCCTTCAACCACTAGTGTTTTCTCAACCAAATCTACACATCACCTCATTAGCTCTTTCTCCCCTTCCACTCCCTCACCTCTCCCCAAATCTTGTTGGACAGCTCTCTGGAAGTTAAAGCTGAATCATCGTTTAAAACTATTTCTTTGGAAGATGGTTTGGAATATTATTCCCACAAAATTTCGTATTTCTCAATCCATCCCTGCTTCCCTATCAGACACTAGTTGCTCCCTTTGCTCTTATCCAACAGACTCCATTTTTCATCTCTTTTTCACTTGTCCCATTGCTCGTGTGGTTTGGCGTCAATCTTTTTGGCCTTTGGATACAATTGCTTTAAATGTTACTAACATGACAGATTGGCTCATTATTATTCTTCACCCACACCGTATGCTTGGAGTCCCTCCAGCAGAGACTCATAGGTTTCAAATATTTGCTGTTGTTGCTTGTGACTACCTTTGGTTTACCAGGAATAAAGCTTGTCATGATGGCATTATCCCAAATGCTCTTCTTATATCAACTACTATCAACAAGACAGCTCAGGAACACTTTTCAGCGTGGAAAACCAAATATGATAAAACTCCTGAAGTCTGGAAGAGTCCCTCTCCTCCATTTTTCAAGATCAACTATGATACTGCTATCAGGCCTACTTTTTCTGCTCAAGCTGCAGTCTGTAGAGATTCCACTGGTTCTATACTCAAGTGTTCCTCCATCATTAGCCCTCCTTGTTCTGCTCTTTATGGTGAGGCTACTGCTGCTCTTCTGGCTGCTCATTTGGCAGTTTCGTTAGGGTTACCCTCTTTTATCTTAAAGGGTGATTCTCTCAATGTTACAATGGCGCTTCAACAACCAGCAATTACTATTGATTGGCGCATTGCTTCCACCATTTCCATCATTCACTCCATCATCCCACCAACAGCTAGCTGGAAAGCTAGTCATGTAAATCGAAGTGTAAACTTCTGTGCCCATCATGTGGCAAATTGGGCCGCAACCAGAATTCATTCTGGCTGCATTCCCATTCTTTCCCCTCTATCCTCATCTTTTCCTCCATGTTTTGGAAAAGACTCCCCCTCCACTTTCTTTATTCCTTAAGTTTTTGTTTTCTTCACAATGTACTCACAAAAAAAAAAAAAAATTGACCAGAGCTCTAATAAAAAACCTCTTTATCATAAAACCATTTTACCACCTACCAGCTTATCTCATAGAAAACAATGTTTTGTAAAACATTGCACACTACATAAAAACTCTCTTACTTGGTGGCTTATGCAGTTTATTTTCTTTCATTTTTTTAATTATATATATATATATTTCTTGTCCTTGTTGATGTGCTCTGTTTAACCCCCAGAGCATAGTTTATGCATCGTATGGATTGACTCCTCTTTGCAAGACTAACATGTACCTTCCCTCTCTATGATATATCACCATATTCACCAGTCCCTATAACACCTGAAGAATTTATGTCGCTTAAAATTCATTGTAGACTTGATAATAATGGTGAGAAAACATTATCATTAAACTTTTATAATTGTTCTAGAGATGCCCCGGAAGTTTGAAAACTTTTTGATTGAGTTTTAAGGTCTTTAAAAGACAAAAGTAACTTTGAGCTTAAAACTTCCAACATATGAAAACAAGGTCAAACAAACTCAAAATGAGTCAAACGAAAAGCCATAGTGTTTGTCTCAAAGTCCTCTATCCACTTGTAAAATTTTAAAAGAATCTATTTTTGGTAGAAATCCATAAATTTTTGAGAATGCCACTAACTCAGTACCATGTGGCAGCTTGTGCTGCTGCTATGTCAGCTTCCAATTTTGGGGGCTGACAGGGGCATTTTGTCCTTAAATAAATCAAAATCAGTAACTAAATAGTTGTCCATTTTAGTTAGACAAGTTAAAACCAAATAGGATAGAATTTTAAAAATAAGAACAGATTTTTGGCATTGTTTTTCTCCTTACGGCGGGCCACCCTAGCTTATTTTTGGCCATTGAATTGCTTAAAATTAGGAAGCATTCCTTAAGTCATATTTACAAAATCTAAGCTTTCATTTTCACACCCATTCCATACAACATACGTGGCCTTGGTGAGGAGAGAAAAGAGGAAGAAAAACCTAGGTGAGAAGGAAGAAAGGAGTTCCAAAAGTGATGTTAGAATTGATTGGTAAGTCTTCGGTGCATGAAGTTGTCTCTCGAATATTATCGTGTCCAAAAAGTCACAAAATATAGTTTGAATGTGAGCTTTTTAAAATATATTTGAAGATTCACTAAGCATATCTCTTTGCTATTTAAATTAAGTTATTTACCTTTAATACGTTGTTAAAGGGCCAAAATAGCTTAAAATATTATATTGTTTTTACTTTGGATTGACATTTAAATGTTATGTCACCATTAACTTGGGGGCTTGTTTCGGGGTTTAAACTTAATCTTTGCTTTAGATTATTATTTGATGTAATGTCTTTAAGATTATTGTTTTATATCATGTTTTTCTTTTGGATTAACATGTAAACGTTATGCCACCATGGCTTCGGCTTTACTTCACCGTTTGAACATTAATCTTGGGTTTTAGACCATTGTAGATGCTTACTTTTTATTTCAATTGATTATAATAGCATTATTGCGAACGATACGGACGTGTAAACCACAATAACTCTATTATAATCCTTATTTAATTGTCACAGACTATTAAAAGTAATGGACAAAAAGTATCAAGAGATGAGGGCTCAAAACAACGAATTATTCAAAAAGAAAATGATGCATAGTCATGCAGAAAAGAAGTGGAGAATCCAGTCAGCAGACTCCCTATATCAGTCCAAATTAAATCGCCATACATTCACAGGAATCATAACTTGCTAAACAATGTAAACCTTGAGTTCAATCTTTGAATCCAAGTAGAAATTTCACAACTTCGTGGTTTCACTACTTTTGAATGCCAGAGAATAATATTGGAGCAGTTAGATAATTTATACAAGAGCTAGCCCTTGAGTTATCCATGAGAAACCCTGTAAGAGTTTCTCCACCATTTCAAAGTTAGCTCCCAAATCTCCTCCCCTCTGCCTCCCCCCAAAATGAGAGAGAGAGCATTGCCAGGCTCAGATCGAGAAGCATCTTTACGGACACAAAATTGGCATTCCGCCTTAGAGAGAGAACACCAGCCATGGCTCAGAGACACTATCTTCCCAGCAAAAAAGCCACGTGCCACATGAGTGGAAGCCTGCATTTGAGTTGAGGTCTCCAGGGGGAGGCAACATTCCTCCTTAGCAAAATTCATTACAAGCCATCTTATTTACAGCAACGAGCTATACAAATATCCCAAAAAACAACCAAGCCCACCTACGTTTTAAGGACCTCTAGAAGAATTGCTGGAGCCAGCGACAGTTTACTGCATCCTTCTGCAATTCCTCCTTCAATTTGTTTACTTGTTGCAGAGCCTGCTTCAAATCCATTTTCTCTAACGGGAGATCAGAGAACTCCTTCAGAAACTGGTGAGCCCGGGCAGCGCCTCTAGACATCTCATCAGGATCACACTCTCTCTTTCGTTTGGATCCTACCTGTGGATCATAATAACAAAATTAGAAACACAAAAATGAAAAAAGGGAGCTAACAGGACATCATATAAGCTAACAAATTGAATTCTTTTTGGTCTCAGCTAACCAAGTAGTATAGAAGGATATCTACACTCACTTCCCAAAAAGGGGAACTTTGAGCTGGCTTCCAAGTGCAGAAAACCACGCTCCATACACAGTTTTCTTTTTGTCACAACTCAACTTACAATGTCTATATGCTTCTGAATCACTTTGTTTCATTTATTAGTTTGTAGTACTAATTTTCAATTTTTGAACAGTGAACTGAATATTTTACAGAACAAGAACTTAATGAGGCTACATTTACTACAGTGTAAATGAAGATTGAGGATATTCTACAATGCCTTTTCAGTTAGTTAGCTAGGGGAGATTGATATCTTTATACGTTATGTTTTCCCGGAAAAAAATTTCTTGGTAGTAACTTACACTTCAACATGTGAAATATAGGAGTCTCGTATATTCAAAATGTTAGTTGACTAAACTATTTTTTTATTATTATATTATTTTAGAGGTTCATTTAAGTTCTCTAGAGTTCCTGAATACAATAAATTTTTGAACATACCTGAAATGGTGACTTAAGCTTTCAAGTCATAGTTCTCGTGTAATGTTAGAAGAAATCAAACTTGAAGAATGTTACAATGAGCTATTTGTCCTTGCACAAAAGGTAGACATGACATCTCTCCAAGACTGATTCAATATGAAGCTGGCTCTCTTGTTAGCATGGCATTAAGTCTTTCTATTCTTGTGGTGCAAGTATTGTGCTAAGTTCACCACCTAAGTGGTATCGACACTTGGATTCAGAAAATTGAATGACACTTATATTTGCAATTCTAGAGCAATTAATCAATGCATCAACTTATGTAGTATGACCTGGGTTTTACTTTAAAGTATATGCATTTATAGCTCATCAACATAAAATCAATCAAAAGGTTTGCATAATCAAGAACCAGTGCCAAAGCAACACAGCTAGTTACTGCCTTGCCATGAGGACTGAGATCATTACAGATCCCACCTCTTCTTGAGCATCATTGGAAATGATTGCAGTAGGTGAGAAATCTTCCAATTCAGCAGCCTTTTCTCTAGCAAGGGCAACAACGCTTTCAGGAAAGTTTGCAAATTCTGCAACATGGATGCCAAAACTTTGATCACAAGCCCCTGGCTCAACCTGGAGAGTATGGTCAAATAAACGGGCATGACCACATGAGTGGATACAGTTTTGTTCAAGCATTCAAATAAGCAAGGGGGACAAGCAAATATCTTGGAGCAATTCAACAACGGAATTATTAGTCTCAAATCTTCTTAAAATGTGTAACCCCAAATTTATTTACACAGTTCTGCAAAATCTTTTGAACATTCTTCTCAATGGAAGCAAATAACTACTTTTTATCAACATTTAGACTTTATGACACAATGTGTGTAAATATGAGAAAGCACATTCAAACTTTGCGCTTGGAAATGCCAAAATACTTTTTTTTTTATTTTTTTTTATGCCAGATAATACTAGAAATAATTAGAGCACAAACAGATTGAAATGAGATATTATGACAATTGACTTGCTTTTCAACAGAAAATGTCTGAAGTGAATTTAAGAATATCTTTGACAATCAATATTCCTATATATTTGTCATCCTTGACTATTTGAAGCCAACCCACTGGACCAATACATACTTGAAATTCTTAAAAAAAAAAAAAAGGGCAGGTGGAAAATCTTATCTGCCTTTGAGGTGAATGTAAACCTCGTGGGGTGTCTCCTCATGGCAACCATCACTGACTTGAAATTCAATCATAACTTAAAATTGCAATACAGAAGGCGATTTTTTTTTTTTTTTTGGTCTTTTCTTTTTCATGAATTCATCCCCATGAAGTGCACATATCAGAAGCATACAACAAAATCTTCTGTAGAAAATTCTATGAAGATCTTGATTAATTGTATTTTTTAAACAAAATAAAGACAAAGTATTGACAATGATTGAAAATAATTTTCCATTAAATTCATGCAGTACAATATTAATAATATACATCATCAATCATAATGGTTCCTTTCAGCATACACGACTTTTAAATTAGAAACTCACTTTCCCTCATTTCCATATTTTCTTGGTTTTTAGAAACAACCACCTACTTCTCAATCTAAAATCGACCATTTTAATGCTACGAAACAAACTTGGCACATTAAAAGTAAAAAAGAAGTAAGCTGACTCCTAGAGGTTGGATTCATTACAAGGAAAAGAGTGCTGTAAAATAACCAACATATTATTGGAGTGTGCATCTACCTTAAAAAGCATAGTCAATTTGCGACTTGATGAGTCAATGTGTGCACTAACATGGTAGTTTGCCACACCAACATTTTGCTTCTTATGGGGCTCATGATCAGGATTTTCATGAGTTAATGCAGTCAGTTCATGAAAGTGGGTCGCAAATAAAGTGGGTGCTTTGATCACTTCAACAAGATGCTCACAGATGGCCCAAGCTAAACCTGAACACCAGAAAAAGACTTTTTGATGAGATGTTAGTTGAACCCACAATGAAGCCTTACTAAAAAATTAAAAGCATACTTCAACGGATATGATTAGAGCAAACAGCCAGATCATTATTCTGCAACCAAAATGCAAGAAAGTTACTTGACTTAAAATTACTGTATAAACCACGCATAAAAAATTAAACTTCAAAAAGTCTGAAGCCTAGTTCTTAGAATCAATATTTGTAAAAGCTTATGCACAGTAGTAATCCATGAATACTTTGAATAAATTTCCCCAAACAAAAAACTTGTCAAATTCATAGTAGTTTTTAGACTAGTATATCATTCATCATTTGGACAGAATAGAAAAAGGAACAAGGAATAACTTATCAAAAAAAAAAAAAAAAGGAACAAGGAATCAATACAATCTGAAGAATAGGAATTCGTGGTAGAGAATCTAGTCGCCACCTCCACCGTCCACGAATAAAAAAAATTCTTTCTTTTCCTTAAATCAATACAATATGAAAAAGAGGAATTCGTGGTAGAGAATCTGGTCGCCACCTCCACGAATAAAAAAATTATTTCTTTTCATTAAAAAAGACACTGCATGTCATCATCTTTCAACAAAGATTCACTGAAACCGCTTGTCCAATTTTTATTTTTTCTTCTTTTCTATATATACCAAATATTGATATCGTGCAATTAATTTATTTACCACAAATAAGTAGTTTCTCTTCACGAAACAGCTCAAAATAACCCTCTGCACTTTGATGGAAAATTAAGAAATTTCGGTTATGCCATAAAGACATTATTACTCAACAGAACAAATTGTCTGCAATAAAATGAACAGGTTTGATAAACTAAGGTAAACATGCATTAATGCTATATATAAATTCGAACGTTTCTTATTAATGGTTTGCCAGGCGAGCCCCATATGAAACATAGTATGACTGCTGGATGTGTCGAGCACTAGTCTTATTTTATTCTTTTGAATAGTCTGGAAATGGATGATTAGTTTTGGACTGTTCATACATTTTATAGTTTGTATGACTACCTGATAGGAACCCGAAAGTTGGGAACCAAAAGAGAGAACTTTTATCGATAATTCATATATGATTAGCTCATAGGCTAGGGTTACATTTATAGGAGAGATTATTTGGTAAACAAGGAAAAAAATATGGCTTATTGTCTTGCTATATTGGGATAGAGCTGAGAGGGAAAGTAGCCGTTAGTGGCTATGCAGAATTGGCGCCAGCTGGTGCTTGCCTTAGGTGACCGCTGGCCTTAGGTGATAAAACCCTAATTGATAGATATCCCTAATACGCTACTCTTGCCTTAATTAGAACTTAACATTCCTGCCCTCTCAAGATCAACCTTGACCTCAAGGTTGGAAATTAGGGAAGCGTTCGTAGAGGGAATGAACCTCTTCCCATGTAGCGCCTTCCGGGGGTAAATTGGTCCATTGGCTGAGGACCTAAGTTATGGTGCAACCCAATTTGTGGACTTGGCGACGGTCGAGAATGCGGCATGGCGAAACCTGCAGCGTGCCCTGGTCATCGAAGGAGGGTAAGTCCTGAGCTGAAATGTTGGTGTGGCCCATGACCTGCTTTAGACAAGAGACATGAAACACAGGATGGACCGTTGAGGCTGCTGGAAGTTCCAGGTCATATGCGACCTTGCCCACGCGGTTGAGGACGCGAAATGGCCCACAAAGTCCAGGCGCCAGCTTCAGGGATCGGCGGTTGGCGATTGAGCTTTGGCAATAAGGTTGGAGGCGGAGGAACACCATGTCACCTTCAGCAAATTCCCGTTCAGTTTGGTGTTGATCCGCTTGCTATTTCATGTGGTTCTGAGCCTCGGTAAGGTGCTGTTTGAGAGCCCGGAGTATGCTGTCTCGGGTGGTTAATGAGTCATCCACCGGCCTCATATTCTACCATGGTTGGAGGGAGCCGCCCGAAAACAGCCTCGGAGCGGGTCATCTTTGTTGAAGTATGATAGGTGGTATTGTACCAATATTCTGCCAATGACAACCATTGAACCCACTGCTTGGGTTGGGTACTGACAAAGCACCGCAAGTAAGTTTCGAGGCAGCGATTTATCACCTCCGTTTGTTCGTTGGTTTGGGGGTGATACCTGGAACTGAGTTTCAGCTTAGTACCCTGCAAGTGGAAGAGTTCCTGCCAGAATTTACAAGTGAAGATGCGATCGTGATAAGACACAATTGACTTAGGGAGTACATGGAGTTTGACGATATTATCCATGAAGGCTCTTGCCACCGATGTTGCTGTATATGGGTGCTTAGAGCCACGAAATGGGCTGCTTTGGAGAGTTGATTGACGATCACCATGATCATGGTATAGCCACGGGAGTTCGGGAGTGCATCAATAAAATCCATGGACAACTTTGACCAGATGCAATCGGGCACGGGCAGTGGCTGCAGCAACCATACAGGGGACATGGTCTCATATTTATTGCGTTGACATACCTTGCATTCCGCAATGTAGGCGCGGATATCTGGTCGCATATGTGGCCAATAGAAGAGCTTATTGATGCGTTGCACCATTTTCAAGTAACCGGAGTGGCCCACGGCGAGGCTGGCATGAAGTTCATCGAGAATAATGGTCCGCCAAGGGGAGGTTGGGCTAATAACCAAGCGGCGATCGTACTGCAACAACCCATCTTGCACCAAATAATGCTTAGCCAAAAATTGATCATACTGCAACTTATCGATCTTGGCTTGTATCCAAGGATCTTGCTTCAATTCTTCCTTCATCTGGTCCAACCAATCCAGGTGCACATAGGATATGGTTGACAAGGATGCCGGATCCTCATGCTGTCGAGATAAGGCGTCTGCGATTCGATTTTCGACCCCTCTTTTATATGAAATGGTGTAGTCATACCCGAGGAGCTTGGTGAGCCACTTTTGCTGTGCCGGGGTAGAGGTGCGAGCATCCAGAAAATGCTTAAGACTTTGATGGTCGGTCTTGATGATAAAGTGGCGACCAACGAGGTAAGTGCGCCATTTAGTGACCGCATGAATGATGACTATCATCTCCTTCTCATATGTGGAGACTGAGATGGCGAGGAGCTAAAGCCTTGCTTGTGAAAGCAATAGGTCGATTGGACTGCATCAAGACAGCGCCGATACCGGTACCACAAGCGTCGCATTCAATGATGAACGACTGGGAGAAATCAGGCAATGCGAGGACGGGGGTGGTGGTCATGCCTTCCTTGAGAGTTTGGAAAGCCTCTTCGGCAGCCGCATTCTAGGCAAAGGCCCCTTTCTTGAGAAGGGCGGTGAGAGGCATGCAGATTTTCCTATAATCCCGAACAAACTTTCGATAATAGCCTGTGAGCCCGAGGAAACCACGTAGCCCAGTGATAGTTTTTGGGACGGGCCAATCGAGCATGCTACAGATTTTGGCAGGATTGGCAGCGACTCCTTTAGAGATGATGTGACCGAGATACTCTTGTTCCACCCTGAATGAGCATTTAAATCTTTTGATGAACAGTTGATATTGCTAGAGTTGCAACAGTGTCGTCTCGAGACTTTGAAGATGAGACTTTCAAGTAGGGCTGTAAACCAAAATATCATCCAGAAAAACCAAAATAAATTTCTGCAGAAATGGGCGAAATACCTTGTTCATCAAATGTTGGAAGGTAGATGGTGCATTGGTGAGGCCAAAGGGCATGACCAAGAACTTGTAGTGGCCATCATGCGTACGGAATACTGTCTTCGGAATATCTGTGTCATGGTCTCGAATTTGATGGTATTTGGAACGTAAGTCGAGCTTGGAGAAATAACATGCACCATGCAATTCGTCTAGAAGCTCGTCGATCACCGGTATGGGAAACTTGTCCTTAACCGTGATGTGGTTGAGAGCCCGATAATCCACACACATCCGCCACGTACCGTCCTCCTCGGGTACTAATAAGACCGGGGAAGAATAGGGGCTATGGTTGGGTCGGATTAGCCCGGTCTCTAGTAGTGCCTTAACTGCCTGTTCAATCTCATCCTTCTGGATTTGGGCATACCAGTAAGGGCGCACGTTGGTAGGAGCGTTGTCTGGCAATAGCGGAATCTGATGGTCGTGTGAACGCCGATGAGGCAACGACGTAGGCTTGGCAAAGAGTGACTAAACCGGTCCAAGAGAAGTTGTAGCTTCGGTGCAGCCTAGTGACCCGAGGTGGTGATCTCCAGTAGCTAGGCATCTATGATCCATCTCGGTTGGACCAGTAAGCTGCTCACCGGGCTCTCTTTTTTCCAGACATGCTCCATGGTGCGAACTCCTATCTCGTGGACAGGTTGTATCTTGTTGCCCATGATTCTGTACCGCTAACTCCCCACTGTAAACACCATGCTCAATTCCGAGAAATCCAAGAGAATAGGACCCAAGGTGCGAAGCCATTGAGCGCCCAACACCATGTCAAAATCTCCGAGTGGCAAGATATAGAAATTGGTTGAAATAGAAAGGTTCTACAATTTAACCAGCATGCCCGGACAGCACTCGATGCTTGTCAGTTTGCCCCCATCTACAAAACGTACCTCCAACACTGCATCGGTATCGACCTGGCAGAGAAGACGCCGCACCACCCGAGGATGGAGGAAATTGTGCGTGCTTCCGGAGTCGACCAATGCCTTGAGTGGCTGCCGCATTATGTACGGTGTGACTTGCATGGTTTGTGGGTTTGTTGCACCGGCTAGGGCAGCAACGGATATCTCCAATACCTCCTCTGTTTCTGCATCTTCAAAAACGTCGTCTGCATCCTCCGCTGTTGTATCGTCAATGTCAATGAGGAAGAGTCTTCTGTTTGCACTTATGTCCCGCTTCCCAGCGCTCATCGCAAATATAGCAAAGGTTCTTGTGTCGTCTCTCTGTGGCTTCAGCATGAGTTAGCCGTTTGACCAGTGGAAGTTTCTGGACAACAGGGGCCATGGGCCCGATGGTGGTCTTGGTGAAGATTTTGGATGGGGGCTCGCGGGTCTGCCACTCCTCCTGTAACTAGGCTAGGCCGATGGTTAAGGTCAGGGAAGTGGGTCTAAACATCTTGACATTCAAATGGATCTTCCTTCAACCCACCAATGAAGCAACTGATCAGGAATGGCTCGCTCAAGCTGGGCACCTGTGTGGCCAGCCTCTCGAGTTCGGTTTGGTACTCTTGGATACTACCTGTTTGCTGCAGTTTTGCCAGAGCTTCCGCGGAGTTGTCATACTTTGTTGGCTTGAAACGGGTCAAGAAAGCCTTGGAGAATTCTGGCCATGCTACCATGAGGTTGGTAGCCATCGCCCATCGATACCACAATAAAGCCTCTCCTTCCAGATGAAAGGAAGCAATGCAAATCTACTGTGTTGGCTGGGTCTGATGGTATTCGAAGAATTGCTCCGCTCGGTATAGCCATCCTGAAGAATCACCACCATCGAAACGTGGGAAGTTGAGGCGTAACGCCCGAGTGTGGATGGAGTTGTCATGTCGCCACGGCTCAAGGTTGTGTCCTGTACCGGAGTTGGGAGTTTGGTTCACGGGGCGGTGGAGGGGGTGTTGGAGCACCACCATTAGCACGGCCGTTGCTGGACTCCGATTCTAGCCGTTGAACGCTGGTGGACAACTGAACGCACTTCAAATGGAGGGCTGAAAGGACTTCGGCCATCTCCTTCATTTGCTGTTCGGATCGCTTCATTTGTTGCTCCGAACGTTCCATGAAGCGAATGATGTCTTGATCTATCCTTTGTTGTTTTTGCTTGCGAGTATGGACCATACACCGGATGAGAGGTGCTCTAATACCAAGATGATAGGAACCCGAAAGTTGGGAACCAAAAGAGAGAACTTTTATTGATAATTCATAGATGATTAGCTCATAGGCTAGGGTTACATTTATAGGAGAGATTATTCAATAAACAAGGAAAGAAATATGGCTTATTGTCTTGCTTTATTGGGATAGAGCTGAGAGGGAAAGAAACCATTAGTGGCTACGCAGAATTGGCGCCGGCTGGTGCTTGCCTTAGGTGAAAAAACCCTAATTGATAGATATCCGTAATACGCTACTCTTGCCTTAATTAGTACTTAACACTACCACATAGTTTCACAATTAACATCACTCAGCAAGAAAGAGTAATACACATTAAGCATTTTCATACTCAAAGGTTTTGCATGAAAATGGAAATATTTCTGAATTGAAAAGATTCACAGTTTTGCACTTATCCCACAAACAAGCACAATTTTTCGGCAAGAGGATGTTTCTCAGAAACTGATCAGATATGGACAACAGAATAATCCATTTCTACAAAATATACACAGCAGGGTAAATAAAGTTGGTACAGAATAAAAATCAAACAAGCAAATTTCTGTTGACTTTAAAATCACACTCAAAAACCTCCATCCTGTATTAGATGCAAATTTTTTACTAAGTGCTTGTTTGATAACCTCATTCAGCACAGAAAATAAACATTTCTTCATTGCTTGAGAGTGATGGCACACCTCACCTCAAGCCAAGTTGTTACAAATAAGCAGGAGCGCATAAGACAAAGTCTCGGTGGACGGCAGTGGTCTGCCGGCAAGCTCGTTCCGATCTTGGACACAATACATTGGAATCTGAAGCACCACCACAAACGTTACCACGCATTCACCTATGGCGGTAAGGCACCACCCTATTGTGCCAGCAGTCAACTCCAGCGTGTCAGCTTAGTTATCCTCATCAAGCCACTTACTTGATGTCTAGCTTCCCAACTGGTAGACGGCTTTCCTTTTGCCCCAGATCCCTGAACTATTAAATCCAGGGGCTTTGTTCCCGAAAGTCCCTCCCCCCTCCCTGTCCCTTGTCCTTTGAGGCGGCACAACCCCCAACCAAGGGAGAGGTTTGTCCAATACGTCCTCCATTGTTACTGACATGATATGTTGCCCCAGGAACCTTCTCTATTGTGTTTCACACATTTAATTTTATTTTGTAGATCTTTCATAATTATGAACAAGCCAGTCACACTATATGGGATACTTGGGTGAGGTTGTTGCAACCAAGACTTCCGCCGAGAGCATATAAAAACTAGTTAAATCATCAACCCAAGGTGCTAAACTCCAAACCAAGAAATTACTCTCCCACCTAGCTCAAAGCAGGCAGAGCTAGTTAAATTGGCTTTGGTAAAGTCATGCTTGGTTGCAATAGCATTTGGGCACGGTAGCACAAATGCATTGTATCTCTAGAGGCAAGTGGGTAGTTAAGGTTCAATTCTCTTATCACCAACAAGGCACATTTGGCTTAACTCAACTAAGCCTTCATCCAACTACATGATGTTGGCCACTTGTATTGTACCAAAAGTGGCTTGATCATAGAAAAACGTGTATAGTGTTACCAGTGTATGAGATCTGAATTTTGTTTTTGGCAGTCAATATACTTATTTTCTTTTGGAAAAGCATAAATAATTTGCAGTTAGTTATATTTTTGAACCATCCACAAAGTGGTATGCGAAGAAGCTAAAAGAGAAGTATAAGCAGTGTTATTCAGTCCTATCCTAAATGTCTCACAACAAAAAATTCAGGAAAGAGAGAGAGAGAGAGAGAGAGAGAGAGAGAGAGAGAGAACAGTACATGATCAAGATAGAAAACATGAAGCTAGTAAATAGGTTCAAGAGATACGAACCAAATCCATCATAAGTTGATGTCCCGCGGCCCAACTCGTCAATGATTATCAATGACTTATCTGTAGCTCCTTTCAATATTGATGCAGTTTCAAGCATTTCTTGCATAAAGGTAGAAACTCCACGTAACTAGAAAGAAGAAGAACACAGTTCATTAGAACTTCTACAACAAGCACATAACGTCTCCCAAGCCAATTGGGTAGTATTTTCTACAGTGATTAAAATCAGTCCAGCAATTGTATAACAGATGCATGGCAATGGAAAAACACAAGCTGGTCATTGCCAGGGAATGAGTGGAGTCTTGAGAATCCTACAAGGTCTTGAGAATCCTACAAGATCCATTCATTATCTTTTCTTTGGCAGATTATCAGAACTTCACCTAGATACGAATCCGATTGAGAGGTCTACAAGAGATCATAAATTGTTGAAGAAATAACTAGATGTTTCTTTTGTTCTTTCCAGGTGATCGGAAAATAAAGGACTGGTCAATGTAATTATATAATTACTTATTTACATAATACTGACTCACTCTATCCCATTTCATCAGATTCAGGATGTGAAGGACGGTTCCAATAAAATATAAATGCCTACTGAATCGCATCATATAGCTTGAAGAACTTCTCTCCCTATATCTAAATGTTTTGAGAAGTATTATGCAATGAAAAGGCTACATCAGAGTTACTGCCCCAAACAGTGCCAAACCAACCTATCCTCCTAAAATAATCTTGGGTCAGCCTATACGTTAAACAAATCAAATTTAAGTGAATTGATCACTAAATTTGGTGGGGCATGTTTGGGTTAGGCTCCTAAACCAGATCAGCTTGAGACAAATCCAAGAAAACATTCATTTCATGCAATGTTACAATAAATTAATTTTTTTGATATGTATACTTTGAAATAGTTTTTATGTCGATAGCATTTAGACATTCTTACAAATCAGTAGTGGGTAAATAATCAAGAATCTGTATTAGCAGGTTTCAAGTTAATGTCTTCAATTCATTATAAGAGAGCACAATCTTGCCCATGAATAATCAAATTCATACATTTAGCAGCTTTGATAAAAATATTTTGATTAACACAACTTGCACCACAAATATCTCAAACTGATCTGGTTAATGTTAGGGTCCTGATAATTTACTTTTGAAAATTATAATCAATGCAAGACTTAAGTACAACAGATAAAAAATGAGTGTAAATGCATACTTTTCTGAGATTGGACACATTGTTGTTGTCCCTTAATAGTGAAATAAGTCTGTAATTTAGTTGCTTTTGCTGTTGATGCGGCATGTATAAGAGTATAGATGTTTAAAATCTGAATCGTGCAATTTTTCCTTTTGAAATTTCACTAATATACTTGTAGTTATTTATTCTTTTTCTTTTTTGTTTGTAGTACGTGCGAATATTAGGAATACACTGCAATAAATTCAATAAAAGAGATCTGAAATACATTATTCAATATATTCGGTGAATGTTTCTTATATTTAATTGTAGAAGCCGGGAGTGTGAAAGCGTTAAAAAATTCAGAGTGAACGAAGGAGATGTATAACTTTGCTTGTCTAGGCCCATCTAGACAGAGCTCAACTGCCTAGTTTGTGAGTGCATAATTATTCAGTATTTCAAATGTTGTACCAAAGCTGCTGCCTCTCATCCATATTCAGAAAAAGCCCGTGATTGATGAAAATAATATAGAAACCAAAAAATGCAAGCAAGTTTAAAAAAGTACTTCATTTTCTGAGGTTTATAAAACTCTAGGAACTAAGAACAGGGTGGCAGCTCAGCAATTATAGATAGTGCGAAATAAGATCCTTGTGGAACCAATTTATAATATTAGGGTCAATTTTAAGGAGTCCAAACTAAATTGCTGCTGAACTCACTTGGCAATCACCAGCACCCACACGAGCAAAAATGCAATCACGTACAGAAATGCTAGCTTTGTCACATGGAACAAAAGAACCAACTTGTGCCATCAGAATATTCACACCGACCTGCAAGTGCAAATTATAAATACAGATGTAATCAAACCCATACAAATCTTAACTAGTAATTGCGGAGTTCAAGGGATCCCATGTAAAGAGAAAGTTTTTGGTACGTTGAAACTCGTTAGAGTGATGAGGTGCATTGGTGAGGTGTCCCTATTCTAGAAGATCGATGAGGTGTCTCTATTCTAGAAGGTGGTGAGGCATCCCTATGAGTTATCCTGTGGTGAGGTGTCCCTATGTGCTGTCCTAATCTAGAATACTGTAAATTCTTCTATAAATGGTAATGACATAAAAGCCCTTTCTCTTACATACAAACCCAAATTTTACATCATAACAAAATCAAACAAAATTGTATGAGTTGGTAACTAGAATAGATGGAGGTGTTCAAAATGATAAAATCAAACAAAACTAAATAACAAGGAGATCAGTCCCTTAATTGGTATTACCAAATCATCATAAGAGTAAAATGCAAAACTAGGAACTTATAGTTACATGAATGGAAGCAATAACCTAGTAGTTATTTATTGTCTTGCAACTGATAGAGAAGAAGCACATAATTGAATAATCAGTCACACCTGCCGAATAAATGTGGATTTTCCACCCATGTTAGGCCCAGTGATGATTTGGAACCAACTTTTCCCCCTGACCTGATTTGCAAGGAAAGCCAAGAACGAAGAAAAATTAACCATTCTGATTTAAGAGTGTAGATAAAGAATCTTTTCCCAGTATCTTATAAATACCCACAAGTTTACAATCATTTGGTATAAAATTCACCCAGTCTTGAGCCTCCACACAAGGATGTCTGCTCCCTTCTAAGATAATATCTCCTTCATCCTATCATAGCCAATATAATCATAATCTTACAGTGGGGAAGT
This sequence comes from Alnus rubra, assembly GCA_028654335.1. NCBI lineage: Eukaryota > Viridiplantae > Streptophyta > Magnoliopsida > Fagales > Betulaceae > Alnus > Alnus rubra. The sequence goes on along the minus strand of JAJPGS010001622.1, from coordinate 424,143 downwards.
GAACTTTTCTAAACAGGGAAAAAAAATCACTAATCAAAGAAATCAAAAGCAGCAAATAACTAGTAACTAATTACCGAGGGGGTGATGTCTGGTCTTGTGTAAGGAGTAGGACAGCTAGAAGCCAAATCAGCAAAACTAAGTAAGACATCCAACTCAGAAAGCAATCCAGCTAAAGAACCGAAAACCTGTAGAGCAGAAGTTTTTTCAATCCACAATAATAGCCCAGAAGCAGCAACAAGAAATTATAAAGTATAACTACCTCAGAGAATGTTGCTGCAGTTTGAACTACACGGTCGACCAGCTCTTTCTGACAATTCTTATACTCCTCAAGTTTCTTTTGATACTGGTCACCTAATTTTTTAAGCTTTGCATTCGTAAATTTAACTCCATCCTTTCGGGTTTCAAGGACGATAAATTGAGTAGTGAGCTTTTTCCTTATTTTTGGCTCCTCTTTCTTTGTAATTCTAAAAACATGTCCAAACTGTGTGCCCCTATCTAACTTTAACGCCTTATCTAGGGGCAGATCAAGTTCATTAGCAGTTTGTGTATGTAAATTGTGTATTTGGCGCTCCAGTGACTCTTGTTCATCTTTCAGCGCAGAGAGTGCAGGATCATAACTGGAAGAAATCATGTATTCCCCATTCTCAAGTTGATCAAGGTCAACAGAAGCTTCTACAAGGCCAATGAACTTATTCAGGTGATCATCATCAGTCCAGCAATCTAGGGGATCCAAATACCTGTCCTTGATCAGGGAGGAAAAATGTCCCTCATAATGTTCCAGGGCACTTTTAATGTAGGGAAGTCTTACACTTGACTGCATCCAGAAGATGTGAACCAAATTAAAAACAGAGGCACTTTCAACTACTGGATACAACTTGTGACATAAACATGTAACAAACTTCAAAGGAAAGCAAGTAGGCTGCACTAATGCTGCAAAGAGGCATTATGGTAAACTCAATGCCAATAATAAGCAGAACAAAACATTTTATAGCTTGCAACCCAATGAACAGAAAATACATCAAGATCACCAAAACTACTTCCCTGAAGATCAATCATTACTAAACTTTCGGTATGAGATGATATTCCATTACAACAGGGCCTATATTAACATTCTCAACAAAAGAAAGTGATAATTAAAGAAGATGTGTAAGTGAGCATCATTAGTTAGAAACCAAATACTAGGTTGTTAGTGAACAACGTTAGTCAGTTTGGAAGGAAGAAGAAAAAAAATATTCTATTTTGCTTGTTGCTAGCAAAGACAAAAAATACTAAACAGCCATACCAACACCAGGATACTACTGAACCCTACCAATTACTAAGTACAATGTAATGAATCTACCTGATAAAGTTTTACAATATGCTGCAAACCGGCTCTTTTCTTCTCAAGATTGTGCATCAGTCGCTCAATGTCTGATATTCTTTTCAGGTGCTGCCTCAGATCTTGACGAAGTGCAGCATCCTCCACAAATGCTTCTACCAAATCCAACCTGGAGTTGATTTCCTTTACATCTAATAAAGGCTGCTTCAGCCACACGTGCAATAACCGTTTTCCCATACCAGCAGTACAAGTTCTATTCATGAGACCAAACAAACTGAAATTTTTGTTGGCATCCGTCTTGCTTTCCAGGACATTCAGTGCCCTCATAGCAGCAAAATCTAACCTCATATAGCTGTCGAGATTGTACCTGCAGATCGTATAGTTCCCATAATTGCTCTCATCTACAAGTAATTCAGCATAAGACAGTAATGCCCCCAAGGCACCAGGTGCAAATTCAAATACAGAAATTAAGTCTCTAACCGGTTCTTTAGAACCTTTAACAAGCCTACCAAGATCCTCCACTAAGTCCCTTGCTTTGAACTCAGTTTTCTTTCTCTCAGTTAACATCACACCACATCTAGTCAAAGCATCATGCAAGGATCTACTTTCACTGGATTTAGCACTCTCGACAGGCAGAAGGCATTCCTTACAACCAAGAGCAACTAAAGCTGACTCCACATTTGTAAATTGGCTATCGTCAAGAAATTCAGCCAACCCAAGTACTCTCTTAGTTAGATCAATGTAAGCTAATCCAACAGTGCACCCATTTTCACGGAAGTTGGGTGATAGTGCAACAACAACCGGGGAATCCTGCATCTCATTGTTGGCAAACAAAACATCTTCAAAACTGCCAAGATTTCCAGGAGTTCCACTTTTCACCAGTCTCCAATTTGAACCACTACCCTCATAGAGCTCAAGAGTATGGTCTGTTCTCTCCAAGAGTAGATCACGGGCAATTGTTTCGAACATGTTTTTGCTAATAGTTACACTTGAAAGGGCATCAGATCCGCTACCCAATTGTCGCAAAGAAGTAGTAGTATGATAGTAGATCTTTGCAATAAAGGTTGCATTTTCACCATGAGCAGTATAGTAGTCCTGAATAATTTACACAAACAAATAAAAAATTGACAACAAAATCATGCATAAATAAAGAAAAAGGTGTAAAGATATGACGTACTTCGAGAAAGAAAGAGGATTCCCCATAAGCCAATAAAAGACTTATAGTTACCGTTAGAGTGATGAGGTGTTGCCTTCTAGAAGGTTGTTAGGTGTCCCTATGAGGTGTCCCAATGAAGGGTCCTTAATCTAGAACATTGTATTTACTCCTACAAATACTAGTGTATGAATGAAAAAATTGAGAATTTTGGAATCACTATATTTTGTAAGGTACCTGCTCTTGTGTTACTAAGCATCCCATTAGTGATTTTGTTTCCACTCATTTATTGTCTCTATTTTCATGTTCTACCTCCCAACTATCTGCCATCTTTATCCTAAGACAGTGCATGAGGCTTTATCTAACCCGGGTTGAAGGAAATACAGAGAAGTGAAAATGGCGGCCTTGCATCAAAATAGAACTTGGGATCTAGTTCCTCTTCCCCCTGGTAAGAAGATTGTTGGTTGTGAATGGGTATACACAATCAAGTTTAATCTTGACGGCTCACTTGACCGGTGGACAGCACGGTTAGTTACCAAAAGATACACATAGACCTATGATGCTGATTATAAAGAAACTTTTTTCCCTGTTGCTAAAATTTCTTCTGTCTGTGTGATAATTTCTCTGGCTCGTTCTTGAATATATTAAAATGTAGGTTGAACCAAAATACGTTCTTGCCTCTCCTATTTTCTTTCTCGGCTCTTTCACCCTAGTGATGGCGCATGTAGGCGCGTCTCACTAGGGCTCCATTCTCTCTTGCCGCTTTGAAGCTCGGATGACATATTAGATTGCGGAGTTTTCGGGTGGTGGGTTTTCATTTAGCGCTCTGTTTTTGGTTGTGTTATGGTTTGGTTTTGGGTTGTCAGTTCTAAGCTAGGCTGGTGCTGGTCTCCGGCAGGTGGTGGAGCAAGTTTGCACGCGGAGATACCATGCGGTGTTGATATGGAGAGGTGTTTCTCCGTGGAAGCAAAAAAATTCTTCTTTTCAATGAGAGTTGATAAGGCAGACTTTCGTTTGGAGGAAAGGAAGAAGGATTTTGTAGGGCATGTATTTGTGGGTGCTCCGTTTGGCTGGTGGATACGGTTGAAGAGATGCAGAAGTCTCTGGGTGAAGAAGATTTCGTCAAGTCTTACTGTGAGGATGAGAAGGTGCTGATAGTCTGTGGGAGTGGTAATAAGGCCAACCGTTACCTGGAGGTGGCTGTTTATGCAGAGGGTGATCGGAAATGTATCATTTGGCTTCCCAATGGTCGTGGAGGGTGGGGATGGCGACGGCTTGTGGGAGAGCTGCGTCAATTATTGGTGCCTTTTGAAGCCAAATCTCGATTGCCGGGTTCTGTTGAGATTTCATTGGAGTGGAAGCAAATGGGAGTAGGCGTAAAGGCTTCTTTGTCTAGGCGCTCCTTCGTAGAAGTGGTGCGCGCAACAACCAGTTCTGCTGTAGTCTTTGGTGAGTTAAAGACGCTGCCTTGGGGTCATCTTGATTTGTTTCCAATGGCGGATTGTTTTGAGTGGATGAATGGAGGTGAGAATCCAAGATTGGCGATGGATTACTCTAAGTTGGAGAAGAATCTAAGGAGGGCGGAGGTTGACTTAGTGGGGATCGTTGGGTTAGTGAAGAACGCGAAAAAGAAGAAGGGCACTCTTGTCAATCGCTCGCAGAAGAAGATTCTAGGGTATGCATGGAGAAAGATGTGCGGTCGGATAAAGGCTAAAGTGGGTCGGGTGGTTGGTTTTGGGCTGGACCAATTACCCTCTGCGGGTTTTAGAGGTGTTCGTTTGAGCCCAAACCGGTTTGTGAGACAATGGGCTCTGGTTTTGTTTGAGCGGGTATGGATGTTGGTTTGGGTTTGAGACTCGTTGCGGGTCCTAGGCTCTCTATAGATCCCAGGTCCGCATCGTCGCCTGAAGTTGCCATTTCTTCGTCGTCGAAGGTCATGGTGCTGTTTTCATCTGCAACTGGGGATCTGGAAGTACGCCAGAGTGGGTCTTCTTAGGTGTGGTTTGCTTTCGCCGGTGGGTGTGATTCTGCCCCGGTGGTCACAAAAGATACCGTCATGGTGTCAGCGGTGGAGGACGTCGCTCAATCTTCTTAGGTGTTTGAGAACCCTGCTGCTCCAGGGTTTGTCTTTCCTCCCTTGCTGACTTCCTCTCTTGATCCTTTGTTTGTTGCTGTTGGGTTCTCTGCTATGGCAAAGGGGATGATGTCTTCAGCATCACTGGAAGGTTCCCTCAAGTTTGTGGGGCCATCTTTGGCACCAGTTAGCAATGGTGTTGGGTCTGTTGAGCTCCGGATTCAGACCACCTCCACCAGGCAGAACTCGCTTTTATTCGGTGACTTATACTCAGGGGCGGCAAAATTGGGAGAAAGGATACGTCTCTCTATTCCAACATTGTCAGTATCTAAGCCTTTCTAGAGTTACTATAGGAAGGCTAGAGAAGGTAGAGTAGTGCATTTGGATGAGAGTATAGTTGTAGGGTCTGTGTAGCAATGGGTATAGATATTGACAATGAGACTAAGTTTCTGCAGCGCTCGAAGGGGGTGGATCCTTTGCCTGTCGAGGAATCCTCGGTGGCTGCGGCGCAGCCATTGCTGGATTCTGGTGGAGTGTTAGCTTCCTTGAAGGTTGTTAAGCAATCTGTTCCGGTGAGGGGTATCCTCAATCTAAGCATGTCTGTGCAACCTCTTCTCTCGCTTGAAGTGTCGGCCGCGTCATCATCTTTTCTTGTTGCTAAGGAAGTTGGGGCGGAAGGGATTCCAACCCTTTTGAGTGGTTGCAACACTCCAAATGATGAAAAGGGTGAGGATTCCAAGATTAATGGCCTGATACAGTCTCAGAAGTGGTCGGCAGGCGTTGGCTTGGATGGTGAGATCGTAGTGTGGGATCATGGTGATGAGATTTGGAATGGGGAGGATGGAGAATCCCCTCTCCCTTTGGGTATTTTACATCCTGATATGCCCTTGGATTGGGCGATGGATGGTGTTCATGGCGAGGACCCGTCCTTGGCAATCATGGATGCCATTGAAGAGGAGTTTCATCGAGAAAGAATAATAGCGCGCCAAAAGACCAAAGGTAGAAGAGAGTTGTTGAATTTGAAAAGCTCCATTAATTACGACAATGCAAGCTTACATGACGTAGTGTTGTGTGCCTTTTGTGGGTTTCTTTTTTTTTTTTTTTTTTTGCTGGCTTGGTGGTTCCTGTGTATACTTCTTGTATACTTAGGGGCGCCTTACACTTGGTTTTAATAAAAGTTTTATTACTTATCCAAAAAAAAAAAAAAAATTCTCTGGCTACTAATCTTGATCGGCAACCATTTCAGTTAGATGTAGAAAATGCATTTATGCATGGTGACCTACTTGAGGAGATTTACATCGAGCAACCATCAGGGTTTGTTTCTTAGGGAGAGTATCAGAGCAATGTTTGTAAGTTGAAGGCCCTGTGGCCTAAAATAGTCATTGAGGGCATGACTTGGGAAACATTTTGAAGTAGTCCTAAAATTTGGTCTTCATAGATGTCAAACAAATAATTCAATGTTTCATTATATAATGTAGGATGTATTCTTCTTGTGGTATATGATATCGTGATTGCAGGAAATGACTTAGTAAATATTGCTAGATTAAAAGAAATTTTGCAGCAACGATTTCATAATAAAGACCTATCAATCTTTTTTAGTGAAAACATTTTGTCGATTTGCTGGATGAAAGTGGTCTATTGGGAGACAAAACCTAACGATGTTCCTATAAATCCGAATAAGAAACTGTTGAAGGATGAAGGGGTACTATTTGAAAATCCCAATCGTTTTCGTCAATTAGTTGAAAGCTAAATTACTAGACCAGACATATCATATGCAGTCAGTGTAGTGAGTCAATTTCTGAAGGTTCCTAGAGTACCACATTGGGCTGCTGTTATTTGTATTGTTTGTTATCTCAAGAGAGCTTTGGGCCTTGGTATACTCTATGAAAAAAATGGACATCACAAGATGAAAGGTTTCACTAATGCAGATTGTGCAAGTTCTCTCTCAGACAAAAGATCTACTATAGGGTATTGTACATTCTTAGGGGGTAAAGGCTCACACAAAAAAAGAATTAATATGGTTGCAATGCTTCCTTCAAGAATTTGGTTTTCCAACTCCTACTTCCATGTCACTATTTTATGATAACCAAGCTACCTTGCATATTGCCTCTAATCCTATGTTTCATGAAAGGGCTAAGCATATTGAGGTTAATTGTCACTTCATACAAATTGTCCATTTCTCTAGCAATTGATCCTTAATCTTTTTGGAGTCTTGTGGGTTATGCCTAACAACATCCAAGAACTTCTTCATTGCTGGAAAGTTGAAGGGAGGGGACATCCCAAAGAGGCTATCTAGAAAGTTATTCTTGCTCTCTTATTGTGGAGCATTTGGAGAGAAATGAATTGCCGTATTTTCGAGAATAGTGAGACTAATGTACTCTTTCTAAAATATTCCTTTTTGAGATCTCTCTTGGGTTGGTTTCTTGTTAATGTTCCTAACTTTGTCTCTACAAATCTAGTTGATTTGACTAGTTTTTTACATTGTAAGGGTTGAGCCCATGAAGAGTACGTGGGTTTAACCCTTTTTTTCTCAATAAAATCTGAATTATTCATCAAAAAAAAAAAAAATCGTTTGAAGTTGGGTTATATGATATTTATGCTTCAGCATGAGGGGGAGTGTAGAGTGATGAGGTGTCCCCTTCTAGAAGGTGGTTAGGTGTCCCTATGAGTTGTTCTAGTGTAAGGTGTCTCTAAGAGGTGTTCTAAATCTAGAACATTGTATTTTTACTTCTATAAATACTAGTGTATGAATGATAAAATTAAGAAGTTTGGAAGCACTGTATTTCTTATCTGTTACCATGAAAGAGCCTACGCTGTACTAAGTCAGTACAATAACAAGAAATTGTGGGAACTCTATTGAACTTAAAATCAAAATTTAATTTATAAACATAACAAATTCCATGCAAACAAAAAAGAATGCAAGGACAATTGAGAGAGAGAGAGAGAGAGCAGAATTTCTAGAAGCTTGGCACATGTGACCGGCTAAAATAAAAAAAATGGCTAACTATAAGGATTATCGTGCTGTTAAGAACACAACTGAAATACTATTTCATTGAAATCATAAGCTGGATATAAGCCAAAACAACGTAAGCAAGTGCATGTGGCAGTGGAGCCAAATTTAAACACCCAGGTGTGCAGCCCAGGTTGGGGGGATCTTTTAAAATGTTTTAATAACAATTTGGAAGGAAAGGTTTCTTTAAAACTCTTCTTATACTTTATTCAACACAAGGATCTTCACAGACAATCCTATGCAAAATATGTCATTACCACCCAAATATGTTAAGTGATGATGACACTTCAAGGAAGGAGACACGAGGATATTGATAACCGCAGATATACATATTATAAAAAAGTATATACTTTTTAGACCAAGCATACTCAACTCAACTAGACAAGCCTTAGCCCCATCAAAGTCTTAATGAATAAGTTACATTAGAAATACTCCAGCAAACTAATACATAGTATATTTTTAAAGTTCCGAAAAATAGGGTGCTAAAGAGGGTTAAGTCTGTTTTTAAAGGGATTCGGGCTGGGGCTAAAGTGATTAAGCCTAATGCCAAGTTGGACGCGATTTCGGGTCATAAGCTGTCTTCGATTTCTGGTGTGTTTTCGGGGCGGGGATCGGGTCCGGGAAGTCTTCTTCGTCCGACAGAGGTCCTTGGGAGCGCTATTCGGCCGGAGGTGACGTCTATGGCAGAATTTGGGGTGGATTTGCGTCTGTCACCATTCGGGGGTGGATTTAGTGATCGGCAGCTCGTTCCTGTGGTCGAGTCCGTCAAGCAGGCCGTTCTTTCCCCCCTGCCGGCACCGGTGTTGCTTCCTCCGATGCTTCTGTGTGATTTTCCTTCTAGGGTGCGGCCTTCTGTGGACTTATGTTCTTCTAGTTCAGGGCTCATCCTTCGGTAGGCAGTTTCGTCGGCTGGCTCTATCTTGGTGAGGTCGGATTTTGAGGACTATCAATTTAGTAAGCATGGTGCCTCGTCTGGCGGTGCTGAGCATGCAGAGTTTGGGCGTCCTTCGGTAGGCAGTGTTGCTTTTGGTACTCCTTCAGGTTCTCTCCTTCGGCAAGCAGTGATGCATTCGAATGCCCCTACCTTGGTAAGGATTTTTGGTGGGGGTCCTCAGTTTGGGAAGTTTGAAGGTCCTCTTGGGGTTTCGGCTACCTTTCCTCCTTTTCAGCGGGTTTTGCTTCCTCCGTGGCCAAGGCCGTTCTCCCCTGTGTATGGGTGTCCCCAGTTTGTGTCGTCGGGAGTCTTTGAGGTGGGGGAATCTTCAAAGGGGGCCGGTCCGGAGGAAAGAGATGTGGTTTACTCCAGGGTTGTGCAAGATGCTAGATCTTGTTTTCGCACGATGGGGGTTTCGTTCTTGGGATCTGATGAGAAAGGTTTTTTGGACTTCTTGACTTGGACCGAGGATCGGCGCTATGATTCTGACCCCCCTCCTAAGAAGGAAAAGAAGATAAAAATGAAAAAGGGGAAAAGAGAGGTCAAGAATTTAGAATGCTCGATTAATTTTGATGCTAGGGGTGTGGGTTCCAGTAGGATTAGAGGCAAGAAGTTGGGGGTTTGATGTAACTTTTCTTCTGTCTTTTGAGTTTTTCGGGTGTTCTTCTCTTTTTTGTTTTTCTTTTGTTTTGTTGTCCTTTTTGTATACTCTCTGTATGCTTAGGGGCGCCTTTACGCTTTTTTAATGCATTTTGTTTACCTATCCAAAAAAAAGATATTAAACAAAACTTCCATGGCCTTCTAGCCTAGTAGACACAAATGGGGAATCCATATTGAATGCAAGATAAATGGGGTTCAATCAATTATTTATTTATTTGTTGCATAGTTTACTTTGATAATTCATAAAACACAGGAGGCAGGAACTTCTGTTATAAAACGTCCATAAAATGGGTCTTTTTCAGCAATATATAAGCTGCCAAACATCTTATGACTTAGTTTTCAAGGACAGGACTGATTTACAATCTAATTCAAACCCTACATGCACTAAGAAGCCACAAAAGACTAAAAAATAAATATGAAGAAGAAGACCAGTAGCCACTAGAAATGCAAAGGTCAAGTTCTCAAGAAGCACTAATCACCTCGCACAACTTGAGGAAAAAAAGAAGAAAAGAAAAAAAGGTAACAAGCACACCCAACAGGAAATATAACTTGAATGCTTTTCTATGGCCTTCTTCCAAGCGTGCTGGGATGTCGTGAGAGTGGACATTATGAAGGTTTTTGATGATTTTCATGCCAGAGGTTTGTTTGAGAAGAGCTTGAATGCTTCGTTTATTTCTCTTATTCCGAAGGTTCCAAGGGCCACTCCATCAAAGATTTCCGGCCTATTAGTTTTATGAGAGTTCTCTACAAGATTATTGCTAAAGTTCTAGCAAACAGATTGAAGTCAGTCTTGGAGAAGGTCATCTCCAAATCTCAGAGCGCTTTTATCAAAGGGAGGCAGATTCTTGATCCGATTCTTATTGCTAATGAATGCATTGATAGTAGGCTTAGATCGGGGGTGCCAGGCATCATTTGCAAGATGGACTTCGAGAAAGCATACGATCATGTTAACTGGGATTTTCTTTTGTATATGTAGAGGTGTGGCTTTGGGGAAAAGTGGTGTAGGTGGATCGCTCATTTGTATCTCAACTGTGCGGTTTTCGGTGTTAATCAATGGCTCCCCTTTTGATTTTTTCAGTAGCTCCCGAGGACTGAGACAAGGGGATCCTTTGTCACCCCTTTTGTTTGTTTTTGTGATGGAAGCCTCGAGCTGTATGATCTCAGCTGCAGTTAGAGGGAGTTTGTTGGATGGATTTAAAATAGGTGACGTAGATTTTTCGCATCTTCTGTTTGCAGATGATACTCTGATTTTTTGTAGTTCTCATTCTTCTCAATTGCATAATCTGCGAAGTCTCTTCCTCCTGTTTGAAGCAGCTTCGGTTTGAAGGTTAATTTGACAGAGTCAAATTTAATTCCAGTGGGGCATGTTGATCAAGCGGAAAGGCTAGCCGACATTTTAGGGTGTGGGTTTGCCACTTTGCCGGTTAAGTATCTTGGTCTTCCTTTGGGGGCTTCCTATAAGTCCACTCATATTTGGGACGGGGTTGTTGAGAAGATTGAACATCGTTTGGCTAGTTGAAAAATGATGTATCTTTCTAAAGGTGGTAGAGTAACCCTTATTAAGAGTACCCTTGCCAATGTGCCTACTTACTTTTTGTCTCTGTTCCATCTCCCGAAGAGTGTTGCTGCTTGTTTAGAGAAGCTTCAACGGGATTTTCTTTGGGGTGGATTGGGTATTCGAAATTTGTTGTTGTTCAACCATGTTTTGTTAGGTAAATGGTTGTGGCGGTATGGGATAGAAAGAGAAGCTTGGTGGAGAGTTGCGGTGAATGCCAAGTTTTGTAGTTTGTGGGGTGGGTGGTGTTCTCGCGAGCCGGTTGGTGCTCATGGGGTGGGGCTGTGGAAGAATATCAGGAAAATGTGGGGGATTTTCTCTGGTCTCTCTAGATTGGAGGTGGGGGCTGGGGTTAGGACAAAATTTTGGCATGATCTGTGGTGCGGGGATAGGGTGTTGAAGGAAGCATTTCCTATTCTTTTTGGTATAGCTCGGATGAAGGATGCTTTCGTTGCGAATAATATGGAGGTTTTTGGGCGGCTCTATACAGTTGAATGTAAGTTTTGTTAGAGAGGCACATGACTGGGAAGTGGGTGTCTTTGCATCCTTCTTTCATGTGTTGCATTTAGCCAGGGTGAGATTGTGCTGATAGGCTTAGGTGGGTCCCTTCCAAGAAAGGGGTGTTCAAGGTTAAGTCCTATTTCAGCTCCTTGGCCGGCTGTGAGGGCAGTCATTTCCCTTGGAAGAGTGTGTGGAGGACTCAGGCTCCTTCGAGGGCGGCGTTCTTCGCGTGGTCAACAGCCCTTGGAAAGATTCTTACAGCGGATAATCTCAGGAAGCGAAAGATAATCATTGTGGATAGATGCTACTTGTGCAAAAGAGACGGGAAAACTGTAGACCATCTTCTTCTTCATTGTGATGTGGCTACTACTTTGTGGAATCATGTCTTTTCTAGGTTTGGTATGTCTTGGGTTATGCCTAGGAGAGTTGTCGATTTATTCGCATGTTGGTGGAAGGCGGGTAGGTCAAGGAGTGCTGTAGTTTGGAAGATGGTGCCTATTTGCATTCTTTGGTGTGTTTGGAAGGAGAGAAATTTTAGGTGTTTTGAAGACTTGGAGAATTCCATAGAGAATTTTGTTGCTTCGTTTTTTCATACGTTGTATATTTGGACGAAGGTTTTTTTGTCTCCCGTGTGTATTAGCTTTTTTTGATTTTCTTGTTCGTTTTTCTTTGCCTTCTTAAGCGTTTCCTTGTGTATACTTTCAGTGTACTTAAAGGGGCGCCTTACGCTTTTATAAAATTTCATTTACTTATCAAAAAAAAAAAAAAAAAAACAGGAAATATAGCTGGAAAGACTTATGAATTTGAACTGACCCTGCGATCAAAGAACCGTACAGCCCTTGGGTCCTGCAAAAGAAACATTCAAAATAAGCAGAAAGCTTTAGGTTTAGAAAGCACACACAAATTTCACTTCCTTCTCTTTTTGCTCCATTTTCCGGGCAACCAAGCAGACAACTAGAACCTCCACAAAAATCTCACAAATTTCAATCCCACATGTCGGGTAAGAGAATAAGAAGAGAATTACATGGGGTATCGCCTTGAAGAATGAGAGAAACCCTTGAGCCTGCTTAGCATCTACCAACAGCACAACAAAATTAATCACAAAAATTCATCACGAAGTTTCATCAACTCAAAAATCAAATCAGACAACTAATCGCAAAAATAGAAATGTTTTGGGCTAAAGCTAGGTTTTTGTTTTTGTTTTTTGTTTTTTTTTTTTTTCTAAAAAAAAAGTCCTTACCCAGTTTCAGCTCAGGAAGCTTGTTCTGCTCCTCAAAATTCTCTTCCATTGCTGTTATCTTAGGGTTTCTGATCTCTCTTTTCCGGGACAAAAGAGAAATGGCTTTTGGAGTCTCTGTACATAAAGGAAGGTGGACCGGGATCCCCTCAGATTTTTAGAAATCTGAGGAACTCAGATTTTTAAATCTGGGTCGTTCAATTGATCTAAGGGACCAAATGGCAGCCACCTCACTTGCCCTTTTAAACTAAAAAATAGAATAAAAAATTCAAAATCACCGTACAAAAATTTGTCTAAACTCTAAAGCAAAACAAAATTCAAAACCCCAAAATTTTCCCCATCTTCATCTTCAGAGCTCATCCATCCCCTCCACACCCTCCCCCCAAAATCCATCATATCCAGACAAGTCGACGGATCAGCCAACCAACAGACGCCAAATCGTGGACGGAAAGCACCGTGTGACGCCGGGTAACGACCGTACACCGCGAGCCCTCAGCCACCGTACTTTGCTAAAGAACCACCACACACCCGCTAGGGATGAACCACCACCGTACAGAGATAATTTTTCTTCTTCTTCTTTTGATTTCCTCTGGTGGTATGACCCCAGATCTGGCTTCTCCTTGTTGTTTTCGATTTATTTTTGGTTTGTGAGTTGTTTGGTTTTTCTAGATTTTTCCCAGATCTACAAGGAATTTTCTGGGATTGAGCAGAATTTTCCCAATCGCAAGGTCTCTCTCTGTGGGCTTGAGCTCCCATTCTGAACCAAGAACGCTCTCATTCTTGATGCTTGTAGGTATATAAGGTTTTCTCATACTTTGGGTTTTGGTTTCAGTATTTATCATTTCAGATCTGCTGATTTCTTTCATGTTCATTACTTTTTTCTACCTGCTGTATTCTAATCAGGTTTCTGATAGATGAGACAATGGAAGAGCCTTTTTTGTTATGTGATGATAACTTGGGCTAGAGTTGCAACTGTTGCAGGGCTATATATTTACATTCCGTTCTTTCTTACTAGTTTTTGCCTTGGGTGCCATGAGTGTTGAAGCTGTATTGCATTTCTTTACTAGTGATTCTTTAGATCTCTCTCTCTTAAGTCTTTCTTTGTTTGAAAATCTTATCAGTTAGCATACTTTTTGCTTTTTTCTTTCACTTTTCTGTGCATTATAATTTTAATAGCATATTGTTCATATGTGATAGCCTGTAAAAGTGACGAGATTGATAAAGATTGCTTGAAAGGTATGTAAAGTGATATCAATTGAGTGGAATTATGAAACTTGGATGGTGATACTAGACTTGCTCACTAGGTGTTAAAGAGTCAAACAACATAGACTTTTAGTGATATCATGTTCTTCCTCTGTTTTCAGGGAAACTGTTCAATACTCTTTTCTCACATTCACATACAACTATTGCTAGAATGTTCACCGTTATTTTTTTCATCAGATTAAAATTTCGCTCCCTTGCCATTATGGGGATATAAACTATTATCATTACTACATGACTTGTTTTTCTTGTATTTTATTTCAGGTATCATTTGTATAGAGATGAAGATATCTCGGGACTTCTTTTCCTCTCTTAGGAGGGTTTAATAATGCCTGTAGTAATGGAGCTCCATTCACCTTAAGGAGCTGTGTTCTGTTTCTTGTGAACTGTTTGAATCCATCAGCATGTCATGGGCAGTTTTATATGAAGTCAGCAGCGAGAACATAAGCCTCAGAAGCGCAGATCCTACATTCACTATGACTTAAGAAGCACATAATTGATATGGATGAGCCTTCATCTTACTTATGTGATGTAACATAATAGAAGTCATATTTGTGAAATAAGTTGTGACTTGCTGATTTGGTTGGTTCTGGAACTCGTCAAGCTGTAATAAATATTTTTAATGGTATTTACGTTGGTGCAACAGATTATGTCAAACTCTACCTACTACTTGATCATAGCATCTACAACATCAAATTGAAATAAGAAAGCATTTAATTACAATGTTTCACGAAAAATTGTCATTTACACTCAAAAACCTTGGTACTAAATAAGATACCTGATCAATTTGCTATATGATAAACAAAATAAAAGCAATCTTGCCAGAAAACAGCTTGATCAATTTGCTATATAATAAACAAAATAAGGCAATCTCGCCAAAAAAAAACAGCCTTTTAACTCCGATTCTTCCGCCACAAAATCAACCCAAGAAAGAACTGCAATCAATGCCACCATTCAAATTTGCACCACTGTTCAATGTCCTGAACATGTTTCAAAATCAAAGTTTATTTGTCAAATGAATAAGAAAATGCAAAAAAAGTCAATTAGTAATTTTTTTACTCACCAAGAAAATTCCTGAGATCCAAATTTTCATTTGTGCTATCAGCAAGGAATGTTGGTGTAAGATTGAACCCACTAGTTCTCTAAAAAACATATTATCATTTAACTTGTAAACCATTAGAGAGATGTATTATTATTTTCAAGTATGAAAGAAATGTATATTTTTACCTGATTAACGTACGCATTATTTGATACTTCAGAAGATAAAGGCAATGAACTTCTATCAAATGGTTCCTATTAAATCACAACAATTACATAAAAATGGAAAAATTGTGTTAGGGTCCATATATAATAACAACAATCACATAACAATCAAATAAAAACATTTTAATTTTTTTGAAGAGTGAAATGGTGTAAATTTACCGGTAGAAAGTTAATGAAACTGGTTTCGCATCTATATTGAAATGGTTCTTCAAATGTTACTCTTGGTATCGAATAAGGCACTTGATCAATTTGCTATAAAATAAACAAAATAAAATATCATTAACAAAAGCCACAAACAGAGCATAACATCCCTACAATTAATTTCCTATGAGTTAGAATAAAGTTTAATAATTGAATAATATTAAATCTAATAAGTAATATATATGAGATGAATGTGAATCTATAGAGCTAGAATGTTACCTGAGAAGAATTTTTTCCAACACTATCCTTTGCTATACTTTTTCTTCTATTATTTGGTTGCATCTCAACCCAACTTTTTGCACGCTTTTTACTCTTCCGACCTTCCTTCTTCTTGAACCCTTTGACTGTTTCAAGTAATTTCTCAACAGATTGGCTATGATTTGCAATTTCATTGCCATTTGACAATAACAATTGATCTTCATTATTAAGAGCAGCACTCGAACCTTTTTTAATATTTTGAACTTCTTGTTTCATTTCTTTTACCATCCTCTCTACAAACGCACATGCCTTTTCATTGTCAGCTGCTTCAGTGGCTAATTCCACTAACATTGGACACAATCTTCTATATCGTTGTATACCATTTAAATTTATATTCTCTTCCACATTCCTCCTTGTAGTATTTAAGATATATTCACTCTTTGCTTCTCTTGTCCACCTCTTCAAAATATATGCATCAGGAATTATCTTTATATCAAGTAAGTCAAAAATTTTCAAAGCATGACAACATAAAATCCCAAATGTTTCGAACTTCCTGCAACTACATGAAATTATCTTATTGACATGGTCACAAACTACTTTATACTCTCTACCTTCATTGAAAATTCCAACAATATATTCATGCACTGCTTGGCTATTACTGCGATGTTTTATTATTGCTGCTGAGGCATAGTCATACTCATCATGAAATTTTTTGAATATCATAGGAGTATATATTTGTGCTGCTTGCTTCAACAAAGGAGAATTCTTCAATCCCAATGTAGGCAATTTTTCTCGAGCATTAAATTAAGCCTTCAATTCTTTATGTCGTTTTTGCTCTACCACCCGCTCAAAATGTTGAAAGAATTCCACTATTCCCAAGTCTGACTTTAAGTAAGCTTTCAAGTCACCATTCAAGCTCTCACTGAGTTGAGTACTTCGTACTCCCAAAGTAAATGCATTCTTCATGTGGCACCTGGCCCATTTTGTCTTCAATTTGTATATACCAACCAACCAACTAACTAATTCGACATTATACTTTTGAATCATTTCATCCCAAGCATTTTGAAATTCAGCCACATCTTCATACTCAAACATACAAGCTTTAAAGTCTCGTAGAAAATGAGAACCATCTTTCATGAAATTCCCTAAATGCTTGATGCCATTTTGCATTATGTGCCAAGTACATAATCCATGCCAGGTTTCTGGCATCACTTCAACTAATGCCTTTGCCATTGCAGCATCTTGATCTGTAAAGATCGATTGAGGTTTTTTACTCGCATGTGCATCTAAGAAACTTTCAAAAAGCCATTTAAATGACTCCACTGTTTCATCATATAAAAGTGCAGCCCCAAAAATCACAACCCCTCTATGGTGGTTAAAACCAGTAAAAACAGCTAGGGGTCTCAATTCTTTATTAGTGCCGAATGTAGTATCAAAAGTCATTACATCACCAAAATAAACATAGTCAACGATCATTCTTGCATCAGCCCAAAAAATGTTAGTAATTTTTTCATCAGCATCTAATTGGACTGCATAATGGAATGATGGATTTTTATTAATTTGTTCTTGAAAGTACTTCAATAAACTACCCGCTTCACCATATATCAAATTCTTTTGCCGTCTTGTTCGAAGATAGTTTTTTTGGTCAAGCTCAGTATATCCAAGAGTTGCCCTACCACCAGCCTCTCTACTCATTAGTGCATGAGTTGCCTTAGGAGATATTCCAGAAGCACATGCTAAATCAATTTCAGATGCTTGAATATCTGACATTTTACGATGCGACCTCATCATATAAGCAGTTTCTTCAAGATGCAGAATATGATTATGATCAGCTACAAACTCATAAACCTTGTACTTTTCAGTCTCTCGTACTAATGAAATAAAAAACCGTACAGGACAACCAGTTCTTATTTCATCTCGATGACTAATGTAATGATGATCTCGCTTGTCTACTCTTCGAAAACCTTCTTTACAACAAACAAATGCCTTTGTTGTTATTTTTCCATTTAACTTACTTTTGTTTTGAAAATGTTTCCTCACACCAAAACCCATTTGCTTTCCATAATTTTTCCAATGGTTCCATGCATCCTCTACAGAATCAAATTCCATACCAATTTGAGGTGTCCAATCTATCTGAGTATTCACATTTTGAGAGGAATCTCCCACAATGGCATCCATTTTTTTTGTATGTAAAAGTATATCACTGTAATTAACAAACAATAAACAAAAATTAAAATATGCCAAAATAAACGGTGCAGCATTTAATATGTACAAGGGCAACTCACACAATCTCAAGTCACAGGAATCACTAAGGCTATTGCTGATTACTGTTCTCTCTATATTCCTTTTAAGTAAATATTGTTTCAGTTTACTGACTCGGAGATCAACACACACACACACACACATATATATATATATATATATTATATATATATATATATATATTATATATATATATATTTACTGTTCATTCCAATTGAAGCAAAATCTTTGCTGCTGCTTCTTCTACCTCTTATTCTACACTTTCTGTTTTTTTTTTTTTTGGATGATTTAATCTTTATAAACAACACAAAACAAATGCAACAAATAGCTGCAGCAAAATTTCAGCTCAAACAAAGCTACAATAACGAAAGCAAATTCCAAAACCACAATAATGGTTGCTTGATCTTAAAGAGTCTTTCAAAAGTCTCTTTGTAGAACCAGAAAAATTGCACAGCACATTCGTTGAAGGCCCGGCTAGAAAAAACTGATGCAAATTCTTTTTTTGATTAAGCATTGAAGAGATTCTTACCAGATTCTTGTGTTGGAGACGACACAGCATTGCAGTACAACCACCACTCCAACGGTTTGAAGAGAAGAGAAGGGAAGTGAGGAAGAAGACGAGTTGCAGGAAGGAAAATGAAGTGAGGAAGAAGAAGAGTTTCTGGAGGGAAAATGATATTGATTACCTCGTGGAAATAAAAGTTGCTGTCATGTTTTTAAGCCATTAGATTTAAGGAATGGTTGAGATTTAAAATAATTTTGATTTTTTTTTTATTTTCTCCTTTAGTTTAAAAGGGCAACTGAAGTGGCTGTCATTTGGTCCCTTGGATCTAATGAACGACCCAGATTTGAGAATCTGACTTCCTCAGATTTCTAAAAATCTGAGGGGATCTCTATCCCATAAAGGTGGGTTTGCAATTTATAGTGCACACTCTACGAGTGAATGTATGTGTAGGGTCGAGATGGGGGGAAAGAAATTGGCGGGGATTATTTTAGGGGCGCGTTCACGACACGTGCCAAACACTGGTGTGGGTTGAATGGGGGTTTTTGTTGGGCCGGGCCGGGCCGATTAAGTCTGCCCAAACTCTGTCCACGGGTGTTTGTCTTGGGGTAAAATGATTTATGAAGAGTTGGGGCTGCGGGGCAACAAACTGTGCCGAGTTTGGCTGCCAAAATGAGCGAGTTGGATATGGGCTATACTTTGAGCTGAATTAATATTATTGCTTCTAATTTTTGGACCAACCTTAAATAAAGTTTTTCTGTAGGAAACTAAGGAAAGAGTGATGACATTTACAATAATATATATTTTAATTGTAATTTCTGATTTATTTTCTTAGTAAGAAATGACAAAGCTGAAGGGAAGAGGGAGGTCAATGCCCCCGAGGCCCTTAAAGCCCCCATGAAAGGTTATTAAAGTCTCCCATTATTTCCCCCTCCCCATGCCTAAAATGTTTGTTTTCTATTTTTAGCGGTGGCCATGGTAAGTCCCAAAACTAGTTGTGTCTCGACAATACAAAAGAAAGAAAGAAAGAAAGAAAACTATGCAAAGGGTAGGGGCATACCTCTAACAACATACAAGAGAAAGCTAAATAAGTTCAAGTTGAGAGGGACGCTCAACATAAAATAGCAATTTGGTATTATAATTGAGGAACATTAAGTATTATAATTGTTTTCAGTTTTCATGAGTTATCATTTTTCAATTTTTGATGTTATGATTATAGAGTTATTGTAAACATTACCTGATTTTAATTACTTGTGAGAACCACTGTGAGATCATCTGATGACGGATTGAGAGGCACACCGCAATGTTGGGAATATATCTAAAAGATACAGTGGAAAAACCTAAGAACAAGTATCATGAAAGCATAGCAAAATGTTGGTGTGTAACTGGCTTCATTCTGTTGGACAAAATCACTTCATTCTGTTGATCACCTAAATCCTTCACCGAAAAATCACAAGATAAAGTCTGAATAAGTTTTGTAATCGCATCAAAATGTGACCCAATAAATATAATGTCATCCGCGTACACCAGTGCCAAAATAGTAACTGAAGCATATTTGAATATGAAAAGAGAGCTATTAGATTTCAATCCCTAAAACCCCAACTCCAAAAGACGAGAACTCAACTTGTTATACCAAGTTCGTGGAGCTTGTTTAAGACCATACAAGGCTTTCTTGAGAAGACACACGGCATCGGGATAAATGAGATGGACAAAGCTAGGAGGTTGAGTCATGTAGACTGTATCTTGCAAAATGGCCATGATTTCATGAAGGAAAGCATTACTCACATCTATTTGCTTTATACAACATCCTACAGAAATAGCCAAAGAAGTAATGGGTTTACAACAGGACTGTGTCTCAAAAAAATCAACAACTTCTTGCTGATGAAAGCCTTTTGTATCAAGGCGAGCTTTGTAGCGGTCAACAATATCATCAACCTTATGTTTGATATAGAAAACCCACTTAGCCCAATCAAGATTCATGGAAGAAGTTTTTGGAACCAAATCCACGTTCCTGTTTTGATGAGTGCATTGAATTCTTTAGCCATGGCATTCCTTCTCTTAACATCTTTAGCAGCTTGAGTATAGGAGGTTGGCGTAACTTCATCAGAAATCAAAGAGGTAGTGTAGGCACAAGGCAATGAATAGTGCACAAAAGCATCAGTGTAACATTTAGGTTGATGAATATTATTTTAGGCTCTAGTGACCATCAGATGTGTATGAGTATGAGGCATTGGAGCAGTAGATGAAGAGGACACTGAGGACGGAGAAGGGGAGGATACATGCATAGACTCACATGATGGAGAAGCAACAAAATTTGAGGCAGTGTCAAACGCCAAAGTTGGAGGCTCCGAGACAGATGCTAACATTAAAGGAGTGTATGGAGGCAAATGGAGATCTAGTATTGAAGGAGACAAATTTGGAAATACATTAGAAAGCTACAATGGAATGGGTAATATAGTTGTTAGGGATAAAATCAACCCTAGAGACACGTGGATCCAATGACATCTCGGAGTTATGTCTCGGACATTTGTTCCGCATAGTTCCACCCAGCGAAGGGAAGGTCGTTTAGGTCCGAAGACATCTCGGTGATATGACGATGTCTCGGTCTTAACGTTCCAGGTTACGGTATATAAAATATCCCGAGATCTCCCAGCCAAGATGGAGTGAACATATCTCGGATATTTGTGTCTCGGAGTAATAACGCCTCGGTATGATATCGAGTCGGTGTGATATCTCCTCGGGGTGATATCCATTGGATGAGTAAACATCTCGGAGTATAAACATCTCGGACTTACACAACCTCGTTATGGTGCGGATATATCCCGAGATCTCCAGGTCAGAGCAAAAACATCTCGGATATCATCACCTCGGAAGTTGGCTGAAATGTGCTACAGTCTTCTAAAAGGTGCCATGTGCCACACTTGTCTCAGAGTACGATAAGGATAGAATCTCAGAAGATCAGGGATAAACTACAGATCCATAATTTATGGGATAAAATGGTTATTGACATGGAATCGAGTTTAAAGAAGTACAAACACAATCAACTACGGATTTCACACTCCTACTCAAATTCCCAGAAGATATGGTTAAAACTCAATCAGGCTAGGACTCAAACTCCTAATCCAACTCGGTGTCAAGAAGGTCCGGCCTATAAATAAAGACCGTCACACCAGGTATGAGGACACGAATTCTCTAAGCTCTTGAGATTAAGATTCAGAATACTCTGCAGAAAACTTTTTAAACTGACTTAGGCATCGGAGTGGGCGTGGTCGGCACCCCCGACGAGTTGTTTGTTCCTTTTTGCAGGATTGAGGTATTCGGTAGAAATCAGCAGCGAATCTTTAGGCGACACGTCACCATACCGGAAACTGTACCAACAGTTTGGCGCCGTCTGTGGGAACGATCAATTGTTCTTACGAAAAACAAATCCGCAATGGTGACGACGAGACGTTCCAAATCGATCTTAAACGAAGTACCGCCTACCAGCCGAGACGATGCTCGTGGAGAAGCAGAATCTGCATATCCAGAGGCCCGGATAACCCAACTGAGTCAACAGTTGGCCCAGGCGCAGAAGAATGTGGAGGATTTGCTGGCTCAGAATGCTGTGCTCCTAGCCGCACGAACTCCGCCGCCGTTCAATCATGATGTAGTCGATGGGACAAACCCCGAAGGGTCAGGAGAGAGAGACGGGCGGAACGAGAATCACGGAGAGAGAAACGGGCAGAACGAGAATCGTGAAGAGAGAGACGGGCGGAACGAGAATCATGAAGAGAGAGACGGGCGGAACGAGAATCATGACGGGCGGAACGTTCATGACGGGCGGAACGAGAATCATGGAGAGAGAGCCGGGCGGAACGAGAATCGTGGAGAGCCCATCCATCCGAATCATGGAGAGCCCATCAATCCGGTTCCACCCACGGAGGCAGAAAGGAGGTTGCAGAAGATGGTCCAGGATCTGGGCGCAAAATATGACATGTTGTCAAAGACGATTGACCAGAAGCGTGATGGGAAGGAGTCCTTTGTTGACAACCTCTTCCAGCACAAGGAGTCCATATTCATGAAGAAGTGTCCAACTACGACTTACCTGGAAGATTCAAGGTACCTGACATTCCTGTCTTCTCAGGCAGCGAAGATCCAGTGGAGCATTTGGACAATTTTCGGTCCCATGTCTCCCTGCACAAGACACCAGATGCTGTGGCATGCCGAGCTTTTCCTCTCACCCTGTCAGGAAAGGCCCGAGACTGGCTCAGGAATCTCGCACCAAGGTCGATTGATTGCTTTGACACCCTTGGAAGAAAATTCCTGGCCCAGTTCGTATCCGGGAGAGCTAGAAGAAAACCCCGAGGGTACTTACTCTCTGTACAGCAGGGACCGAATGAGTCTCTAAAAGACTATCTGTGGAGGTTCAACCAGGAGAAGCTGGACACAGAGAGTGCACCAGACGACTTCATTTACGGTGCGATTTTTCAAGGCTTGAAAAAAGATGGGCCTCTGATGGCGGAATTGGCGTTGAAACCGCCGAAAGATCTTCAAACCTTTATGGTGAAGATGGACAGGTACATCAACCAGGAAGAAACGCTCCGAGCCCTCCTCAGTAATTCCCAGCAACAACAACAGCCGTCCACCGAGAAGCCTAAGAAAAAGAAGAATCCTGAGCCCATACAGGATACTGGTCCCGCAGAGTATAAGAAGGTGAAGAAAAATTTCGGAGATTACAAGTGGACACCGTTGAACACCTCCATCACCGAGGTGCTCATGGAACTCAAGAAAGATCCGAATTACCAGAAACCGAGACCCATTCAAGGAAATCCCCCTCCGTACTTGGCTCACAAGTACTGTGCCTTCCACGATTCACGCGGTCATCTGACCGAGCAGTGTGTTTCATTGAGGCAGTTGATCGAGAAATTCATTGAGAATGGGAAGCTAGTCCGATTCCTCGTCAATGAGAGGAATCAACAGGAGCGAGATCACTATCCGAGGCCTAGGAGGGAAGAAGATCGGGATAATAGAAGAAACGATCAACCGAGACAAGATGAAAGAAGAGAAAGAAGCCGAGAGCCAGCACCTCGGCCTCGGAGGGATGAAAGAAGGGAGAGAAGTAGAAGCAGGCCTCGGGGGGCGCAGCAAGGCAATATCCCTATCATTCATACCATCTCGGGAGGATTCGGAGGAGGAGGTGAGTCCAACTCGGCTCGGAAAGCATATGCTAGGCAGCTCGATGATTTCGAAGTTTACTCGGTCCAGAAGCCCCCAAAGTCCCGGAAATATAACCCTCTGGTTATAGGGTTTTCTGATGATGATTATGCTGGAGTCTCGCTTCCGCACACAGACGCCCTTGTGGTCACCTTGACCATAGCAAACTATCAGACCCGGCGGATCCTCATTGACACTGGGAGCTCGGCTGATATTCTTTTTAAATCAGCTTTCGATCACATGGGTGTTCCATTAGAAAAGTTGGTTCCAGTCTCGTGCCAGCTACAGGGTTTTGCTGGAGAGAAGGTGTTGCCTCTCAGTTCTATCGATTTACCTGTGACAGCCGGGACTTATCCAAGGCAAAAAGTCATTATGGTGAAATTCCTAATAGTTGATAAGGTCTCGGCCTACAATGCAATTATAGGACGTACGGCTCTCAACGACTTCAAAGCGGTGACTTCAACACCACATCTCAGCATGAAGTTTCCAACAGAAGAAGGAGTTGGAGAGGTAAAAGGAGACCAGAAGGAAGCTAGAAGATGCTACAATCTGTCCTTGAGAGATACCCCGAGGCAGCACGTTCGGGGGGAGAAAACTAAGGAGGATTGAAAGTAGCAATCACCGTTGGGGGAGCCTGTGGAAGCCTTGGAGGAGTTCGAGATAGGCGACTCGGGAAAGAAAGTTCATATAGGCTCACAACTCCCCCAACCCATGAAGGAAGATCTGGTGGCGTTCTTGAGGCGCAACAAAGATGTATTTGCCTGGAGCCACGAAGATATGCCGGGGATCGATCCCTCGGTTATTGTCCATAAGCTGAATGTGGACCCAAATTATCGCCTTATGAAGCAGAGAAGAAGAGCTTTTGCTGCCGAACGAAACATGGCTGTTGCTGAAGAAGTAGAGAAGTTGCTGAAAGCTGGATTCATCCGAGAGGTAGATTATCCCGAGTGGCTGGCCAATGTAGTGCTGGTAAAGAAGTCTAACGGGAAGTGGAGGATGTGCGTAGATTTCACCGACCTGAATAAAGCATGTCCGAAGGATAGCTTTCCCCTTCCTCGGATTGATTTATTGGTGGATTCGACGGCCGGACATGAGCTCTTAAGCTTCATGGATGCCTTCTCGGGGTACAATCAGATCTGCATGGAAGAAACAGACCAGGAGAAAACTGCTTTCATCACAGACCAAGGACTTTACTGCTATAAGATGATGCCCTTCGGATTGAAGAATGCTGGAGCCACATATCAACGACTGGTGAACCGGATGTTTCAAAGTCAAATTGGCCGAAACGTGGAGGCATACGTAGATGACCTGCTGGTTAAGAGTGTTCGGGCAAACAGACACATAGAAGACCTCCGAGAAACTTTTCGGACTCTAAGAAAATACAACATGAAGCTCAACCCCGCAAAGTGTGCCTTCGGAGTTTCGTCAGGCAAGTTTCTGGGGTTTATGGTGTCACAAAGGGGCATTGAAGCTAATCCAGAGAAGGTCAGAGCAGTCCTCGAGATGGAGGCCCCGAGAACAACAAAACAACTCCAACGACTGACAGGAAGGATTGCGGCCTTGAACCGTTTCATATCACGGTCGACAGATAAGTGCCTTCCCTTCTTTAAAATTTTACGAAAAGCATTTATATGGAGTGAGGAGTGTGAGGAAGCTTTCAAAAAGTTGAAGGAATATCTAGCCAACCCACCACTGTTGAGCCGCCCAACCGAAGGGGAGATTCTTTATCTCTATCTGGCAGTCTCTCCCTCAGCAGTAAGCTCGGTGCTAGTCCGAGAAGATTCAGGGGTTCAGAAACCGGTCTACTTTACAAGTAAAGCACTGCATGGCGCGGAGGAGAGGTATCCTCGGATCGAGAAGTTGGCGTTCGCTTTAATCATTTCAGCCAGAAGATTGAGGCCATACTTTCAGGCTCACGCCATCAGAGTTTTAACCGAGTATCCAATGAAGAAGGTGTTGCAAAAGCCTGACCTCTCGGGAAGATTAGTCAACTGGGCGGTGGAACTCGGACAATTTGATATCGAGTTTCATCCTCGGACGGCTATCAAAGGACAGGTTCTAGCAGATTTCCTGGTAGAATTCTGTAACATTCCTGAAGCAGAAGAACTTCCTAAGGAGTCAACCTGGGTTGTGTTTGTAGATGGCTCCTCTACACAGGGCAGAAGCGGAGTAGGAGTCCTCCTCAGGAATCCCGAAGGGCAAGAGTTCGGTTTTGCTGTGAAACTGGACTTCGTTACGACAAACAATGAAGCTGAGTATGAAGCGGTGATAGCAGGTTTGGCATTATCCCGAGAGATGGGGGCAACCAATGTCGAAATCCGGAGTGACTCTCAGGTGGTCGTAGGCCAAGTCCAAGGGCAATTCGAAGCACAAGAAGATAGAATGGCTAGGCATTTGGAAGAAGTACGGCGATTCCAGTCCTATTTCGAAAGGTTCGTCATCACAAAAATACCTCGGGAGGAAAACATTCGAGCTGATGAATTCTCAAAGATCGCGTAGGGAACAGAGGAAGAGATGGAAGCATCAAGAAGGCAAATTATTGTTCTGACCGAGCCTTCGATAGCCCCGAGGACCAAGATTATGGAAGTAGACTCAGCACCAGAGGAGCCAGAGTGGGCTAGGGACATTATCCAGTTCCTTAGACATGGGTTGTTGCCCGAAGATAAGGTTGCAGCTCGGAGGGTGAAGATACAAGCAGCACGGTTTTGCCTTCTCGGGGAGACACTGTACAAAAGAGGATATTCCGAACCCCTTCTCAAATGCCTCTCCAAGGCCGAGTCGAATTATGTCCTCAGGGAAATTCATGAAGGAGTGTGCGGAGACCACTCAGAAGGAAGGATGCTGGCGCAAAAAACCATCCGAGTGGGTTACTATTGGCCCACGATCAAAAAAGATTCAGCTCTTCTTGTCAAAACCTGTGATAAATGCCAGAGATTCGCAAGAATCATGAAAGCAAGTCCCGAGAAGCTCACCCCCCTCACTTCTCCGTGGCCATTTGCGAAATGGGGGGTGGATATAGTTGGTCCAATGCCGGTAGGAAAAGGTGGATGGAAGTTCTTGATCGTAGCTGTAGACTACTTTACTAAATGGGCGGAAGCAGAAGCATTAGCAGCTATAATTACAGCGAATGCCATAACCTTCCTCTGGAAGTCAGTGGTGTGCCGGTTCGGGATTCCTCATGCTTTCGTCACAGATAATGGGAAGCAGTTTGACTGTGAACCATTTCGGAAGTGGTATTCGGAGCTCCGTATCCGAAACCATTATGCTTCGGTACAATACCCAAAGGCGAATGGTCAAGTAGAGGCGACAAACAAGACCTTGGTAAAGATCCTGAAGAAAAAGCTTGATAAGAAGAAAGGAGCATGGGTTGAATACGTTCCAGAGGTGCTGTGGTCGTACCGAACCACCAGAAGAACTCCAACGGGTGAGACACCATTCTCACTTACATATGGAACCGAGGCGGTGATACCTGTGGAAGTAGGATCTCCAAGCTTCCGTGTGGCTCACTACAATCCAGGACTCAACGACGAGAATGCTAAGGTACACCTGGATCTGTTGCAGGAGAAAAGAGACGACGCTCATGTCACATGGGCGGCATATCAGAATCGAACGGCTCGGTACTTTAACAAACAGGTGGTGCCCAGAAAGTTTTCAGATCGGAGATTGGGTACTCAGGAAGGTGAGCCTGATGACGAAAGACCCAACGGAAGGCAAAATGGGACCCGGATGGGAAGGTCCCTACAAGGTAATAGGATGCCATCAGAAGGGAGCTTATCGCTTGATGACCGAGACAGGAAAGATACTTCCAAGATCATGGAACGCCGAGCACCTGAAAAAATATTTTTATGTAATTTATTGTTCTCTCTTTTTCAGTTTTTTACAAACAATTTCATATTCAATAAAGAATGTCTATTTCCAGTATCTACTAACAATCGCAGAAATCCAAGAATCAATCTGATTTATACTTAGGAAAAGTCTCTTGGTTTGTTCAACACCGAGAGCAGGAAAAGTCTCTCGGTCATTCAACACCGAGAGCAGGAAAAGTCTCTCGGTTTTTCCAAAACCGAGAGCAGGAAAAGTCTCTTGGTCATTCAACACCAAGAGCAGGAAAAGTCTCTCGGTCATTCAACACCGAGAGCAGGAAAAGTCTCTCGGTTTTTCCAAAACCGAGAGCAGGAAAAGTCTCTTGGTCATTCAACCCCAAGAGCAGGAAAAGTCTCTCGGTCATTCAACACCGAGAGCAGGAAAAGTCTCTCGGTCATTCAACACCGAGAGCAGGAAAAGTCTCTCGGTCATTCAACACCGAGAGCAGGAAAAGTCTCTTGGTCATTCAGCACCAAGAGCAGGAAAAGTCTCTAGGTTTGTCCAAAACCGAGAGCAGGAAAAGTCTCTTGGTCATTCAACACCAAGAGCAGGAAAAGTCTCTAGGTTTGTCCAAAACCGAGAGCAGGAAAAGCCTCTCGGTTAGTCCAACACCGAGAGCAGGGAAAGCATCTCGATTAGTCCAACACCGAGATGACACGAAAAGACTTCAGAAAAGAAAATGCCTAAGTAAAAGGTTTCTTCGAATGCCACGATCAGAAAGGAAAGAATTAAAAGGTAAGAATTTCATTCAAAAGATTCCATATTCGAAGTTTTGTACAGGTAAAAAAAAAAAAAAGAGAAAAGAAGGTAAAAGTTCAAGACAAGACACAGCTCCTAGCTGGCAGGATCGTCAAGAGGATCTTCTCGGGGATCTGGCGCGTCAATGTTCCAATTCGGAACATCAGGCATAAAGTCATTACCGAACTCCTCCATCTCCTGGATGGCTTCTTCGGGAAAACCCACAAGCATCGGTCCAACCGTCTGGGGATCAAATTTATATTGGGGATTTGTCACCAAGGTTCGAAAATTTTCGAAACCCCAATGACAACCCCGAGCCCAACTCTGATCCCGAAGATGGGGTGCATAGCTCAACTGCTTCAAACAACGCTTGAGCTTTGCTCGATCTGCGTCATATCTACCCCTGAGCCGAATCAAGAGACTCTCCGAGTGATCCTGCGCCTTAACAGCTTTATCTCTCTCGGCTGCAAGTCTTTCAACTTCATCTTTGAGCTTGTCCTTTTCGGCTTCGGCACTCAAAGCATTTTTGCACGCCTCGGAGCATTCGTTCTACACAGCCGACAAACGGATAGACAATTGATCTGCGCGATCCAGCTCGGAAGAAAGACTAACAACAGAACGTGTGTACCGATCATTGGCCTCCCGTACTTCGTTCCTCAAACGAGCATTGGCAGAACGCATCTCGGATATGATCGAATCCCGAGAGGCGAGTTCCTCGTCCTTGGACTGAAGAAGTGACTTCAGCGTCGCGACTTCGTTCTCTAAAACCGAGATACGAGCTTGCACTTCGGGGGCAAGAATAGGCGGAGGCGCAGGACGATTCTCGTACTTCTGCCAGAGGGCTGTCATCTTCACAAGAAGCTGTCAAGAGACAAGTAAGCCAAGTCAGAATCAAGATGCAAGCAGAATGAAAAGGCCCAGCTCCAAAAACTTACTTGATAATGGGAGATAAGAATGCCTTGAGCAAGCTTCTCGGGAGAAGACGTCCCAGCATTTCCCAGATACCCTTCGGGGATTAGGTTCTTTATAGCCTCCATTGGATGACCCAGAAGACCCCCGCCCAAAACTTCGAAACCGGCGGAGACCCTAGAGGAAGAGCTAGGACCCACATGAGGTACAGCCCCTACACTTGGAGCCGCTTCGGATCCGTCAGATCTTAATCCAGAAGGGCTGGCCTCGACACGAGTAGAAGTCTCGGGAAGCACACCTGCTTCAGGGATAACATCCTCGGAGTCGATCCGAGTCTCCTCAGGCACTCCGAGATGGGGAGTTACTTCGGGTTGACCTGCACCTTGAACTTCAGAAGCAGAGCCCGGTACTTCCTGATCAACCACTTCCCGAGGGGCGCTAGGCTCTTCGACATTTTCGGCCTCAGGTACTCCAGTAGGAATCTCAGGTTGTACAGGTGCAGAACATGAAACTTGGGGGGTGGTATGCCCCGTTTCACGATCTTCTTCAGGAAATGGCGGTGTGTCTGGAAGCTCCGAAGAAGGAGTTCGGGGAGTACCTTCGACTTCGGACTCCTCAACAAGAGGCTCAGCTCGGGGGGTGCCAACTTCCTCATCCATCTCTTCAAGAGATTCACTACAGGAAGCAGGAGGCTCTTGACGCACTTCCTCGGCACTGGAAGGCCTTATAACCGCCTTGCCCCACATCCGCTCGGCCTCCAAAAGATTTTCAGCGATTCGGTCCTGGGCCGTGAACTTCCGCTTCCTGGCTGGATGCTTCACCCTGCGCGTAACGGGAATGTCTCGGGCCTCAGGTACATTCCCATCTCCTTCTCCAGACCTCTCGGGTTCCGGGGCGTCCGCTGTCGAAGTCCCGAGAGGAGGTTCGGCAAAAGAAGTTTCTGCACATTGTTCACCCTGGAACGAGGCCTCGGAGCCAGACTCATCCCGTAGAACAAAGGACGGAGCAGGACTAACCTCAGGCGTGATAGAAACCTTGGGAATGAAACCCCGAAAACTTGCAGATCCCTCTTCAACGTTCACCCTAGACGACGGACCCGAAGGAGGAGTCCTCATTGCACCCGAGGCAGCCAAAGGAATTTTCTGTTTCTTTTGTACAGGGACATCCCCGAGAACTTCTTCAGAATTTTTGAACGACCTCTTCTTAGTAGCAGGCCTCGGAGATGGAGGGGCGTCACTCCTCTTCTTGATAGCTCCCCTCTTGGTGATCAACTGTTTGTCTCTCGGAATGTCGTATCCGAGAAACTGCCTTAAATTCTCCTCAGTGACAAGGTTATCGAAATCAACCTCTTCAAACTTGTCAGCCTTAACCCTGGCAGCGGACCACCCACTTATCTTCTTGACATCCTCCATCTCGGATGCACTGAGTGAAGGGGGGTCGCTTCGGTCAGGTCGTAGCAATTGCCAAGTCCGAGGCATCATACGGTCTTCAGGAAGAAGAGTGCCTTCGGGGCATTCCCACACCTCGGAAACTCTGAAAAATTGCATCTCCCAGAATTTGTTGTTCGTGAGCCCACTCTTGAGCTTGATGAAAACAGGTGGGTGACGAACACAGAGTTCAATCATCCCCTCTGATGTTTGCCTCGGCCTGTAGATGTTGAAAAATTGCAGAATACTCATCTCCTTTTTCAACACGAGTCTCTAGAGGATATAAGAGGCGAACAGATACCTCCAGGCGTTAGGCATTATCTGACTGGGTGTAACCATCAGGAAAAGGGCAAAATCCCGAGCAATCTCTGGAAACGGTAACCGGAGCCCAGCGAGAAACATCCTCTCGTAGAGGGTAATATCGCCGCCGTTGATGGTCCGAGCTCCAGGCGCCTGATAGAACATCTCCACTGTTGGAGAAATTTCATAGTTTGAACGAAGAACACCCTCATGCTTCGCAAAGATGATGGTGTCGACCCTGCTCTCCAAAGGAGAAAGATCCACAGAGCCGTCGGACCTTTTCGTCCGAGCCCGAGACGTAGCAGGAACGACCGAACCAGCTTTCTTAGGGGCCATGGAAGAAAGAAGAAAAGAAGAAATAGAGGGTACAGGGAAGGAAAAGAGTTGAGGAAGAAGACGATAATGGAGGATCGAGAAAAAGAATTGTCAAAGAATGAATAGTATTCGAAACTTTAAGTATCCCCTCTCCACGTGTCTGAAATGCCAAAGGGCGCCATCATTTCAAAATTTCCGAAAGTTGAAAAGGCGCGCTTTCCGTATTCCAGAATTAAATGCACTGCCTTGACCATACCGTTTCATGATGACAAAAGGGCGGCGGTACAGAGCTGACGTCGTCATTGGAAAAAGAAGCGGTAAGATTTAAATATTTGAACTGTTGAAAAGACGCGCCTTGCACAGCATCAGGTACAGACTGGCAGCCGGAAAGTAATTCTCTTATTTCCGTTTATTTCTGAAATTAGAGAATTAGGGGGGTAACTGTTAGGGATAAAATCAACCCTAGAGACACGTGGATCCAATGACATCTCGGAGTTATGTCTCGGACATTTGTTCCGCATAGTTCCACCCAGCGAAGGGAAGGTCGTTTAGGTCCGAAGACATCTCGGTGATATGACGATGTCTCGGTCTTAACGTTCCAGGTTACGGTATATAAAATATCCCGAGATCTCCCAGCCAAGATGGAGTGAACATATCTCGGATATTTGTGTCTCGGAGTAATAACGCCTCGGTATGATATCGAGTCGGTGTGATATCTCCTCGGGGTGATATCCATTGGATGAGTAAACATCTCGGAGTATAAACATCTCGGACTTACACAACCTCGTTATGGTGCGGATATATCCCGAGATCTCCAGGTCAGAGCAAAAACATCTCGGATATCATCACCTCGGAAGTTGGCTGAAATGTGCTACAGTCTTCTAAAAGGTGCCATGTGCCACACTTGTCTCAGAGTACGATAAGGATAGAATCCCAGAAGATCAGGGATAAACTACAGATCCATAATTTATGGGATAAAATGGTTATTGACATGGAATCGAGTTTAAAGAAGTACAAACACAATCAACTATGGATTTCACACTCCTACTCAAATTCCCAGAAGATATGGTTAAAACTCAATCAGGCTAGGACTCAAACTCCTAATCCAACTCGGTGTCAAGAAGGTCCGGCCTATAAATAAAGACCGTCACACCAGGTATGAGGACACGAATTCTCTAAGCTCTTGAGATTAAGATTCAGAATACTCTGCAGAAAACTTTTTAAACTGACTTAGGCATCGGAGTGGGTGTGGTCGGCACCCCCGACGAGTTGTTTGTTCCTTTTTGCAGGATTGAGGTATTCGGTAGAAATCAGCAGCGAATCTTTAGGCGACACGTCACCATACCGGAAACTGTACCAACAATAGTAAAGTTGGAATTAGAATCCAAGGGAGCAATTGGCACAGGTGAAACCTGAAATGGAAATTTGGTTTCATTGAAAACAACGTGTCGTGCGATATAAAGTCGACCTGTGGGAATGTGTAAACATTTATAGCCAACGTGGGGTTTGTTATAGCCTAGAAACACACAAGACAAAGATCTGAAAGACATTTTGTGAGAGTTATAAGGCCTGAGATATGGCCAACACTCACACCCAAAAGCTTTAAGAAGATAAAAATCTAGAGATTTGTTGAAAAGTAATTCAAATGGAGACTTGACAATATTGACAAAAGAGGGTAAGCAATTAATTATGTAACATGTTGTATCAAATGCATCATCCCAAAATTTTAACGAGACATGAGAATGGACAAGAAGAGCAAAGGCAGTATCAACAATAGGGCGTAGCATTCTCTCCACACTCCCATTTTGATGGTGAGTATGTGGCATGTTTGGCGATATGAGATATCAATGGAGGCAATAAAACTTCTGAACAAGAATAAACTCCCCTCCCTCATTTGATTGCACAGACTTGACAAAACAACTAAAAAAAAATTCAACAAATTGTTTGAATTTAGTAAACATCACAAGTATATTGGATTTGCACGTAAGAGAAAAAACCCAAGAGTAACGAGAAAAGTCATCAAGAATACAAAGAAAATAACGTTTATTATTATTTGAAAACAAAGGAGTAGGACTCCATACATCCATAAAGAGAAGATCCAGATGACCATTTGACACAAAAGGACTAACAGGAAAATGTAATTTATGAAGTTTACCAAGTTGACATGAGGAACAAAGTGTAGTGGATTTATTGGAAGTAACAGGAAGCTAGTGAGAGGTAAAAACACGACTAACAACACACAAGATAGGATGACCCAATCGAGAGTGCCATTGATCAACATAGATCTGTTCACCAACAAGAGCTGATGGAGAAGTTGAACATGACAACCGAGAGGGCCATAGATAGAGACCACCTTTACTCGACCTTTGGAGCAGTAATCTCCCTGACTTGAGATCCTTAACACGAAAACAAGTAGGATGAAATTCAATAAAAACGTGATTGTCACGGGTAAATTTATTAACCGAAATCAAGTTCTTTTGAATTTTAGGAACATGAAGTAAAAATTTTAAGGAGAAATTTTGATTATGAAATGGAATAGAAGCAAGACCAATATGTGATATATGCAAACCTTGTCCATTACCAACTTTGATTTGATCAGTACCTATATACTCATCCGCACGAATGTTGAGGTTGGAGAGATCATTTGTCAAGTGATGGGTTGAGCCCATATCATTATACCATGAGAAATCAGAAGCCACATGAGGAGCAGCAAAATAAGCAACTAGACCCTGAGAATTAGCAATGGGCTTGTGAAGCACAACCATTGGGTGAAAGAAGTTATAGCAAAAGTAATGGCAGAGGCTAATCATTAGCCCCGCCAGTCCCCAAGAGTCTCCTTAGCCGAAACTACTGGGGGCTTGGGAACCCCCGAACAGTTAGGGACCTTTGCCGGTTGGTCAAGGAACATAAACTTGATATGGTTTTCCTCATGGAAACCAAGTTACATTCTGCAAGGTTTGATTCTATTAAAGCCAAACAGGGATTTACATGTTTGTTTGTGGTCGATAGTAAGGGTAGAAGCGGCGGACTGGCTTTGCTCTGGATGAGGAAATTAGTGCTACTCACATTGTGTTAATTCCGAAAAAAAAACAAGCCTTTTTTCAATCATTGATTTCAGACCTATTAGCCTCTGTAATGTTGTCTATAAGATCATTTCTAAGATTTTGGCTAACAGGTTCAAAGCAGTGCTTCCTTATGTTATTTGAACAAATCAATGTGCCTTTATTCCGGGTTGCTTGATTTCTAATAATATCTTGGCGGCTTATGAGACGTTGCATTCTATGCAAACGCGTCACTGGGGGAAGACAAGGTATGTCACTATGAAATTGGATATGAGTAAGGGGTATGACAGGTCGAATAGAGTTTTTTGGTTGCAATGATGATGAGGATGGGGTTTGTACAAAAATGGAGGGAGTTGATTATGTAGTGTCTTAAATCAATTCGATTCTCTAGACTCCTCAATGGGCAACAAAAGGGCCAATTTCAACCTTCTAGAGGGATTTGAAAAGGGGACCCCCTCTCACTGTACCTCTTTATTATATGTGCTGAAGCCCATAGTACAATGCTTTACAAAGCCAAGCACTCAGGTTGGCTCAAAGGGGTCCCTTCTTCTCCTAAGGGACCTCGATTGCATCATCTCTTTTTTGTGGAAGACAACTTATTGTTTTTCAGGGCTACTTCATGGGATTGGGAACGTTTGTCCCAACTTCTAGAGCGCTATGAGAAGGCCTCTGGGCAATAGCTAGGGGTGGGCAAATTATCCGCCTACCGCCTACCGACCGCTTACCGAACCGAACCGAACCGCCATCGACCGCCTACCGACTTTAACCGACTAATTTCGGTTCGGTAGTCGGTATAAAATTTTATTCCGAAAGCCGGATCGGCAGCCGAACCGAACCGAACCGAGCCGCCTTTTAAGCGGCAGCCGAACCGAACCGAACCGCATTGTAAGCGGTAACCGAACCGAATTCTATTTCGACCGATTAACCGAACCAACATAAAACGAAACGACGTCGTTTTAGTAAGAACGAAACCTATAATATTTTTTTTTTCCTTTAAAAAAATCAAAACGACGTTGTTTCATTACCCATTTTAACCGAATGTTAACCGATTTAACCGACTTAACCGACCGCCTATTAACCGCCTTACCGACTTAACCGACCGCCTATTAACCTCTTTACCGACTAAACCGACCGCCTATTAACCGCTTAACCGACTTAACCGACCGCCTATTAACCGCTTAACCGACTTAACCGAAATAAATTCACCGACTACATTCCGACAAAAGTCGGTTAACCGACCGAATTAACCGACTTAACCGCCTACCGAACCGACGCCCACCCCTAGCAATAGCTGAATAAAGAAAAAACATCTATTTTCTTTAGCTGCAACACAACTCAAGAGGCCCGTGATTGTATTATTCAGTTATCTGGTGTCCCCAGTATGCAAAGATATGATAGATATTTGGGTTTACCTGCTTTAGTAGGCAAATCCAGGATGAGTGAATTCAAGAGCATCAAGGACAGGATATGGAAGAGACTGGACGACTGGAAGACCAAATTTATGTTCCAAGCTAGTAAGGAGATTCTTCTTAAGGCGGTGGTTTAGGCCATCCCCACATACTATAGGAGCGTTTTCCTTCTTCCTTTGGGGCTAGGTATGGAAATTAACTCATTGATACAAAGATTTTGGTGGAGGCACAAAGACAATGCATCCAAGATCCATTGGATGAGCTGGAAGAAGTTGGGGTTTTCAAAAACCAAGGGGGGGCTGGGTTTTAGAGATTTGAGGTGCTTTAATCGAGCGATGTTAGCCAAGAAGGGATGGTGGCTAATCCATAATCCCAATAGTTTGGTGGGGTAGATCTTAAAAGCAAAATATTTTCCTAGGGCTTCTTTTTTGGAAGCTACTATTGGACGATGACCTTCCTTGGCATGACATAGTATTTTTTATCCTCTCAAGAGCTACTAAAGGAGGGCCTGTTATGGCAGATTGAAAATGGGAGATCGATGCAGATTTGGGGGACAAGTGGCTACCTTTTCCAATGACGTATGCAGTCCAATCACCCACGAAGATACTATGTATGGATGCTACGGTATGTGCCCTTATTGACTCTGATACGAGATGGTGGAATGTTCCTCTCATCTATTCCATATTTAGTAAGGAGGAAGCCAATTGCATCACTACTATTCCTCTTAGCAAATATGGTTAGCCGGATTTGAAAATTTTGAGGGGGACATCAACAGGTGAGTTCATGGTTCGAAGCGCTTACAACTTGGATAAAGACCGTCAGGTGGTGCAGTGGGGGGAAAGCTCTCACTATCCAAATTTCCAAACTCTGTGGAAAGCTATATGGGGAATGCATGTTCCAATTCTGGTCAAGATGTTTTTATGGAGTGCTTGTTACAATATTCTTCCCATAAAAGTTAATTTGCAGAAGAAAGGTATTGTCTTAGATCTTTTTAAAATAAATATATGAGATAGAGAAAGATATGTTAAAGAGCAGAAGACAGAGCGAAAATATATTAAGGACTACATTGTATTAAGTAGTGCTCCATAACATATTACAAGAGACCTCTACATATAGAGAGGCTATGAGTAGTGACCAAGAAACCCTAGAGTAATTAAGGTAGGGAATAAACTCTAATAGGAAAGATACGGTAAACATAATATTGAGAATATAAAATATTCTAACAGATCTATTATGCGTCTTTTGCAATTCTGCATAGGAGACTGCTCGTCATGTCCTTTGGGACTGCCCCTTAGATTCGGATATGTGGGGAGCTTGTGACCGGAAAAACCCAAAAGAGTTTTGTGGCTGGTAGTTCCTTTGTTGAGGTGATCGAGTATCTGATTGAGAGGTGCACTAAGGAGGAATTTAACATGCATGCAGAAGTGGCATGTCGAATGTGGTTTAGGTGAAACATAAGTTCTTCACTGTTAGAGATAATATGTTGGTTGTCCCACATTGCCTGAGTGAGGAGAAGCTTTGGCCATTGGCTTATATAAAAGCTTCATCCTCTTGTCCCACATTGCTAAGATAGAAGGCTCATTTCTATTCTAGTCTCTATAAATAAGAGAGCACTCATTGTATTCAATTGATTCAATAAAAAGCATAATGTAGCCCTTTGGGCTTTATCTTGTGGATGTAGGTCATAGACCGAACCACGTAAATTCTCTTCTCTCTTTTATTTTATTATTCCGCTTTTTATTTTATTATTCCGCATTTTATTTCTTTTAGATTTAGATTTCTTTCATGGTATCAGAGCTAATAGGCTAACGCCAATTATTAGATTCTGGGTTAAGTCTTTTTCTTCCTTTATATTTTTTTGTGTTGTAATTTATTTACTTTTCTTTAGTTCTTTTATTTTTATTTTTCTTTTGTTTTGGTTCAGATTGTTTTACAATCATGAAACCCTCATTTTCTTTTATTCTCTTTTATTTTCTTTTCTTTTTCTTTTGTTTTGGTTCAGATTGTTTTACAATCATGAAACCCTCATTTTCTTTTATTTTTTTGTAATTTCTTTTATTTATTTCTTTTTTGGATTTTTTTTTTAGTACTGTATTGCCCATGTCTCTTTGAGTCATGGCTTCTTCCTCTCTCTTTCTTATGGTTCACCATATCATTCATCGATCAATGCCCTTTGTTTCTTTTATTTTCATTCTCTGTTTTTCTTCTGTTCTTTCTTTTGTTTTGTCAAATAGTGGTGTGCATGAGTTGGAGATAAACTTTCCTCCAACCCATGCTACTAGTGTCTTTTATGTTGCTGTTCAATCAGAGGAACCCAACAACAAACAAAAAAAAAAAAAAAAAAAAATTCTGTCCGTTTAGCCACGCACCACCACAGTCCTCCAACCACATCGAAAGTCACTCTATCAGACAGATCTTCCTCCGTTCGTCCCAAATATGCCCAGAAAACTTCCTTCCGATCATCCTCGCGCTTTCACGCGCCTCCAGAAGTTCCTGCATGTTTCTCACGCGCTCCACGCGCCTCCACCGGCCACCACGAGCCGCTTCTATCAGTCTTCTTCCACCTTGAAGACCAGATCCGGGATCATAGTCGGCCGATCTACTCGTCGATGGAAACTACGTGCCCAAAAACCAACTCACGCGCTTCTACGCGCCTCCCCAGATGACAACCTGCTCCACGCTCCACCTCACGCCGCCACGAGCCACCTTTTTCAGACACGACCACCGGATCCTTGTTCGAAGGCTGCCGATCTACTTGACGTAGCCATGAACGCGCCGCCAAATTCAGCCAAGCGCTTCCACGTGCCACTATCCACTTTGTTGTTCAGTTGGGCTCATCTGTCCAACCTATACCTGCGCCACACCGGAACCCAGCCCGAGGTTCCACCTGAATTGCACCACACCGAATCACAGCCATGAGGGCTCACAGGTTTAAGGTGCTCCTGCATGCACCAGATCTTAACTTATCCAGTGGGTTTCAAAAAAAAAAAAAAAAAAAACAAAATTAAAAGAGGCCAAGTTGCCCATATTATTCTTGCCCATAGTTGGCTCATTCTCTTTTGGCCCATTGTTGGCCCCATCTCTCTTTTCTTTTGGCATTTGAGGTACTCTTTAAAACCCATGCCCTTTTTCAGGCCATAGTTGGCTCACTTTCTTTTGGCCCATAGTTAACCCCATCTTTCTTCTCCTTTCACTTTCTTTGGCCCATAGTTGGCCCCTTCTATTTTGGCATTTGAAAAGTGTTATCATGCCTTATTTAGCCCATAGTTGGCTCACTTCTTTTTGGCCCATAGTTGGCCCCATCTTTCTTCTCCTTTCACTCTGTTGGCCCTTTGTTGGCCCATTATTTGTATTTGGCCTTTGCGATATTGTTTCAAACCGAGGCCTATTTCAGCCCATAGTTGGCTCTGGCCCAGAGTTGGCCCATATTATTTGACATGTGGTATTGTTTCCACCCATGTCCATTTCAGCCCATAGTTGGCCCTACATATTTTTGGGTCCTGTGGTATTGTTTCAAACCCAGGCCCATTTCAGCCCATCGTTGGCTTTCATATTTAGCCCATAGTTGGCCTATTATTTGTAATTTGGCATTTGTGGTATTGTTTTAAACCTATGCTATTTCAGCCCTTAGTTGGCTTCCATGTAAGGTCATAGTTAGCCCGTTCCGGCCCAAAAGTTGCTGCTGTTCAAGAGCTGCCGATGCTTCCAAATCTGATGTCATCAAGAAGCAAACTCAAGATTTCACAAGTTTCCACCTTGAGTTTGAGGGGGAATGTTAGAGATAATATGTTGGTTGTCCCACATTGCCTAAGTGAGGAGAAGCTTTGGCCATTGGCTTATATAAAAGCTTCATCCTCTTGTCCCACATTGCTAAGATAGAAGGCTCATTTCTATTATAGTCTCTATAAATAAGAGAGCACTCATTGTATTCAATTGATTCAATAAAAAGCATAATGTAGCCATTTGGGCTTTATCTTGTGGATGTAGGTCATAGACCGAACCACGTAAATTCTCTTGTCTCTTTTATTTTATTATTCCGCATTTTATTTCTTTTAGATTTAGATTTCTTTCATTCACGGTGGAGACTTCATCCACCCCAACGAAGTTATCAATTCAGCTACCAAATTTATAGAAGGCTACTGAGCAGCCATGGAGAACGAATGTGTTGTGGGGGCACCAGTCGACAATCTGCTGGGACCGTCTGATGTTGTCTGTTGGAAACCACCAGCACCAGGAACGTACTCTTAAAACAACCTGGGATACTGCTCTGGACTTAACACGAGGTTTTTGAATGAAATCAGATCTATTACTAAAAAAAAAGAAATTAAAAAAAAAAAAAAGGTGGCCGATCGAATGATGATAACGATCTCACAGTGTAAACGGTTGGTCGCCCAGTTGTTTTCGGCTTCTGGCACACGTGCCAGGAGTCTTTCTCTCATGCCCTTTACTTGCCATAGGTAAAGGGCCCACTCATCAACCAGTGTGCGTCACGGCCACAAAACGTGTTTTCATTTTGACAAATCCACACACCCGCTCGTCACTATAGCATTCACTAGGCGTCCTCTTTCACCTCCGTTCTCTCTCGTCACCGCCTCCTCCTCCTAACATCCTCCGCGAACGGGGCGCTCCGCTAAAATGCGCCGTGCGTGACTCACTCTATCTCCATTACAAGTCACTGCTCACTCTTTGATCTCTCTCTTTCTCTGAGAAACTTCACAGTCCAGCTTAAGCGAAACTGTGATGGCGAATTGGATCTCATCCAAACTCAAAGCAGCCGAAAGTATTCTCCATCAGGCATTTCTCTTTCCTTCTTCTTTATTTGTTAGAAAAACGCTTCTTCTTCTTCTTCTTCTTTTCCTTCTCTATGTTTGGTTCCCGAGAGAACGGAGGAAAATTAGAGAAATTTTGATATAGAGGTCTCGCATTTTTTTTTTCTTGGTCAAATGCTTAATTGAGTTAATTTCTGCATTTTTCTGATCCAAAACAACGACTTCAATTTGTCTTTTGCTCATAAGTTTCTCAATTCTCAGCGATCAGATATAGCTGTATGATATTATTCATGTACATGTGTGTTCATATATTATGACATATTGATCTGCCTTTAATGCTTTTCATTTTTTCGAATTTTTATGTTTAGTAATCATATTAGTATTATTTGTGTAATGGACGGTTCAGATCGATCAGCAAGCGGCTGATTCGCTTCGCAAGAACGAAACGACTCCTGCCGACGAACTAAATTTTGATTCACCAACAAAAACCGGAGACGTTGTGCCTCTGAAGGATCAATTGAAGAAGAGAACGTTAGATAACAATCACTATCAAGGCAAATTGCTCAGAGATCCAAATTTTACCACACCTAATACTAGGGACAAAGAGATTTCTAGTTCTCCAAAACCCTCTCCCAAACCCAAGTCTACGCTTACGGATAGTGACTGGACCGAGCTCCTTAGTACGCCAAATCAGAGCACAAATTCTGGGGTGAATCGCAGTAATGGGGGAACTGTGATTCGTGGGTTGAAGAAGAAGGATGGTAAGAGACAGGGGAGTTCAGGGTCAAATTTGTTGGTATCGGAGGTAAAGAGGAATCAAAAGAATACTAATAGTGTTTTGAAGTCAGGGCAGAGGTTGGGAGAGGGAAGTAAGTTAAATGGGAAGGTGGGTGATGGGGAAGACTCTAGCTCTTCTGATTCGTTGGGGAGGTCTTCAAGTGTTGATTTGCAGAGGGATGGTAGGTACTTGAAAGGGAGAGAAAGTGAGAGAAATGAAGCAGGTGTGAAGCTTGTAGGAAAACCAAAGAGTGAGGGAAATGAAGAAGATGGTGGGATTTTTGAGTCGAAGGAAATTCCTTTTGAGAATTCTTCATGGTCGTTGAGCAAGAGTCAACCTATGGAGATGTTGTCGGTCTTGGGGAAGGTTGATGGGGTATCTGATGTGAAGACAAGGGTGGATAATGTTGAAGGCAGGTTAACAAGTAATATCAGGGGGAAGCACGAAACCCTTGCAGCCTTCCGAAATTCTGTCTCTGATGATTTAAAGAGAGGTTCTTCCTCAACAACTCACGGGAGCTCTGATTCGGATTCAGATTCAGGTTCATCTTCTGACTCTGAAAGTGAACGCGAGAGGGAGGAAAAGAAGAGGAGGATGGAGAAGATTCTGGCTGAGAAAGTGGCAGCTAGAGCTGTGGAGGCTATCAAAGAACGGGAGAACAGGGTTGCCAGATTAGAGGGGGAGAAGCAGAGCTTGGAGAAAATATTTGAGGAACGAGCTAAACAACAAGCACAAGAGGTAACATCTTTCACTTTTTGTTATTCCTTTTCATTCTTATAATTTTGGCTTTGGATTGGCATTGAGGTTGATTGACATCATGTTTGGTTAAGAAAAAGAAACCATGTTATTTGATTTCTTTTGGGGTCTTTGAAGTTATGTGCGCGTAATTATGAAAATATGATGCACTTTTTTTTCTTTCTTTATTATTATTATTATTATCAGTTTGTTTCTTGTAGAGAAAGAATGTTTCTTGTAGAGAAAGAACCTGCATAGTGTATCCTTTTTTATGTGACTGCATGTGATTGCAAAGCATTGTAAATTTTTTATATTTTTCTGGATAAGTAATAAGATTCTATTAAATGAAAGGACATAACCCCAATGCACTGGATGTATTCAAGAGATATGCAGAAAGAAAGAAGACCATCATAAAATCTAGAATAAACAGAAGTGCAAATTTGATGCAAAAGGCGAAACGCGAAATATTGATTTATGGGGCTGTTAGGATTTAATTTTATGTTTTATCGGTGCTCTTGTTTCTCTTATATTCTTCGTGTACAAGGATTTTCCTTTTTCTTCAATAAAATTATTATTATTCATCAAATTTTTTTTTATGTTTTATTTAGTTTTTAAGAGTAAATGGTATTGTTTTTGGTAATTCAATAAATAGGTGATTGTCCTAGAGTATTTTAGGCAATTTAATAAATGGGCATTGTTCTAGATTATGTTATGACGGCGCCTAGGGCTACAAGTCCATTTTTAGCAATTATTTTCCTTGCTCAATAAGAGATCTTCAATAAGAGATCTTCCCAAATGACAAGTATCTTGCTCATTTGGCAAGTATCCGTTAGGCTGTTATTTAGTTTGGCAAGTAGCCGTTGAGTATTATTTTATTTCCAATAAGGGTTCTACCTTGAAATGGCTAGTAATAATGTAATGTAATAATGTGGGCAGCACGTAAGTCCACTAGGGGTAGGTTTTGGGACTCGATCAAACTCTATTTAATCTTCCTATTGTAATGGACGGGGATCATTACCTT
Organism: Alnus rubra; assembly: GCA_028654335.1. Taxonomy (NCBI): domain Eukaryota; kingdom Viridiplantae; phylum Streptophyta; class Magnoliopsida; order Fagales; family Betulaceae; genus Alnus; species Alnus rubra. The sequence goes on along the minus strand of JAJPGS010001622.1, from coordinate 381,495 downwards.
TTGATGAATAAAGCCATGGTTTTTTCTCCTTGAGGTGTGATTCCTCCGTTGCCCAACGAGACATTGGTTGCTCTTTTGTTTTTTTAATCGTCCCTAACCCTCTGCTGCGTCAATTTTGGTATCAGAGCGCCCTGGTTATCTTTCTGCAGATAATCGTAGATCCAACCATCACTACACTCTTCTGTCATACCTTACCAGACACCCCAAACCATACATATAGACCACCTCCCTAACCGCGACCTTTAACCTGTCTTTCTTGATGAGTACCCGCAGCGGAAGAGCGTATAACGCTGCCCAACTCACCCAACAGTAGCGGGATGAGATGCTATTGAATCTGGTCAACCAGATAGGTAACCTGAGCAAGAAGGTGGACACGATGTGGAAAGACCAGGAGGTTCGGGGGAGAAGAAGAACGGTGAAGAAGCCGAGGGAGAAGATCCGATTGGAGGTGATGACATGCGGCCGCGTTTTAACGCAGCTTACCATGACTTAGACTATGCGCCCCGCTATCCCAACAACACTGGACCCCGTTTCTATAGCGGAGAAGAGAACCCATATTTTGAAGGCTATACTAACCAAGTTGACAAAGCAACAAAATGGGTCCGGATTGAGGTCCCAGACTTTCATGGTAAGCTTGATCCTTATGCCTTCCAGGACTGGTTAACGTCCTTAGAAGACTACTTTGAATGGTTTGGACTGGCGCCTGCACGACAGGTTCGGTTCGTGAAAATGAAATTGAAGGGGCAAGCTCGGGTTTGGTGGCAAAGCGTAGACACTTGCATCGTCTTCGTCAACCACCCATTGCTGATTGGAGCGAGATGAAACTCAAACTCCAGGAAAAATATCTACCAGTCGACTATGAGGAGGTCCTATTCGAGGAGCTGTTACTGCTAAGGCAGGGTCACTTATCCGTTGAAGAATTCACCAACAAGTTTCACGAACTGTCCATCCGTAGCCGTATATTGGAGACACGCCAAACTATTGCTCGTTATAAGGCGAGCCTACGGGAAGACATTAAGAAGGAACTCCTCACGGTGCGGCTTGTCAGTATCGAGGAGGCATACCAGTTGGCGTTGCGAGTGGAGCAGCAACTGTGGAATTCCACCACCCGCCGCACGTTCCAAGGATGGAACAACCCCCCATCTCGCAGTTCCACCACTGCGGCTTCACGAACAACTCCCAGTGTACTAGAACGTCTTCCCGTCAGGGGGGGCCAGCTGGCGAATTGTACCACAGTGGAACGTGAGGATCCAAAGGGCAAGGCTGCAATTCACAACCGGCCCGAAAGAGGTAAAGAAGAATGCTACCGCTGTGATGGCCGAGGCCACTACACAGTAGTTTGTCCTACAAGAGAGCAGAAATTCACAATGATTTGCAGAGAAACCGATCCTCAAGTGGAGGCTGATGAATACCAACCAACCCCTACTATACAAGAAGATCTCATAATGTGGAAATACCCGAGGAAGTTTTGGAGTGCTCCACCCTACCATTGTGTGTCATCCGAAGAGTACTCACTGCTATCCCAACAACACTGGACCCCGTTTCTATAGCGGAGAAGAGAACCCATATTTTGAAGGCTATACTAACCAAGTTGACAAAGCAACAAAACGGGTCCGGATTGAGGTCCCAGACTTTCATGGTAAGCTTGATCCTTATGCCTTCCAGGACTGGTTAACGTCCTTAGAAGACTACTTTGAATGGTTTGGACTGGCGCCTGCACGACAGGTTCGGTTCGTGAAAATGAAATTGAAGGGGCAAGCTCGGGTTTGGTGGCAAAGCGTAGACACTTGCATCGTCTTCGTCAACCACCCATTGCTGATTGGAGCGAGATGAAACTCAAACTCCAGGAAAAATATCTACCAGTCGACTATGAGGAGGTCCTATTCGAGGAGCTGTTACTGCTAAGGCAGGGTCACTTATCCGTTGAAGAATTCACCAACAAGTTTCACGAACTGTCCATCCGTAGCCGTATATTGGAGACACGCCAAACTATTGCTCGTTATAAGGCGAGCCTACGGGAAGACATTAAGAAGGAACTCCTCACGGTGCGGCTTGTCAGTATCGAGGAGGCATACCAGTTGGCGTTGCGAGTGGAGCAGCAACTGCGGAATTCCACCACCCGCCGCACGTTCCAAGGATGGAACAACCCCCCATCTCGCAGTTCCACCACTGCGGCTTCACGAACAGCTCCCAGTGTACTAGAACGTCTTCCCGTCAGGGGGGCCAGCTGGCGAATTGTACCACAGTGGAACGTGAGGATCCAAAGGGCAAGGCTGCAATTCACAACCGGCCCGAAAGAGGTAAAGAAGAATGCTACCGCTGTGATGGCCGAGGCCACTACACAGTAGTTTGTCCTACAAGAGAGCAGAAATTCACAATGATTTGCAGAGAAACCGATCCTCAAGTGGAGGCTGATGAATACCAACCAACCCCTACTATACAAGAAGATCTCATAATGTGGAAATACCCGAGGAAGTTTTGGAGTGCTCCACCCTACCATTGTGTGTCATCCGAAGAGTACTCACTGCTATCCCAACAACACTGGACCCCGTTTCTATAGCGGAGAAGAGAACCCATATTTTGAAGGCTATACTAACCAAGTTGACAAAGCAACAAAACGGGTCCGGATTGAGGTCCCAGACTTTCATGGTAAGCTTGATCCTTATGCCTTCCAGGACTGGTTAACGTCCTTAGAAGACTACTTTGAATGGTTTGGACTGGCGCCTGCACGACAGGTTCGGTTCGTGAAAATGAAATTGAAGGGGCAAGCTCGGGTTTGGTGGCAAAGCGTAGACACTTGCATCGTCTTCGTCAACCACCCATTGCTGATTGGAGCGAGATGAAACTCAAACTCCAGGAAAAATATCTACCAGTCGACTATGAGGAGGTCCTATTCGAGGAGCTGTTATTGCTAAGGCAGGGTCACTTATCCGTTGAAGAATTCACCAACAAGTTTCACGAACTGTCCATCCGTAGCCGTATATTGGAGACACGCCAAACTATTGCTCGTTATAAGGCGAGCCTACGGGAAGACATTAAGAAGGAACTCCTCACGGTGCGGCTTGTCAGTATCGAGGAGGCATACCAGTTGGCGTTGCGAGTGGAGCAGCAACTGCGGAATTCCACCACCCGCCGCACGTTCCAAGGATGGAACAACCCCCCATCTCGCAGTTCCACCACTGCGGCTTCACGAACAGCTCCCAGTGTACTAGAACGTCTTCCCGTCAGGGGGGGCCAACTGGCGAATTGTACCACAGTGGAACGTGAGGATCCAAAGGGCAAGGCTGCAATTCACAACCGGCCCGAAAGAGGTAAAGAAGAATGCTACCGCTGTGATGGCCGAGGCCACTACACAGTAGTTTGTCCTACAAGAGAGCAGAAATTCACAATGATTTGCAGAGAAACCGATCCTCAAGTGGAGGCCGATGAATACCAACCAACCCCTACTATACAAGAAGATCTCATAATGTGGAAATACCCGAGGAAGTTTTGGAGTGCTCCATCCTACCATTGTGTGTCATCCGAAGAGTACTCACTGGACAGAAGAAGCCCGAGCTTGAGGCAGACGACTGGCTCCGAAACAACATCTTTCATACTAGAGTTGAGCATAATGGACGAGCATTGAACCTCATCATTGATAACGGAAGCGGTATGAACATAATTTCCAAGGACATCATGCGCAAGCTGGAGTTGCCGTTGGAGAAGCAACCGCAGCCCTACAAGCTTAGTTGGGTGGATGATACCTCCATACCGGTAAGGCATCGCTCTTCTCTTACTTTTTCCCTGGGCAACTCATATGAGGATATGTTGTGGTGTGACGTCATCCCCATGCAAGCGTGCCATGTGCTGCTTGGTCGATCTTGGTTATATGATCGACGGGTACTATATGATGGGTTTGCAAACATGTATACTTTTTTGCATAAGGACAAAAAAAAAGTCCTTAAGCCCATGAGAGTCCAGGATTTTAATGCCCCCTCTGAAGAAGCTAGAGTATTGTCCTTGCGGCAGTTCTCCATGGCTTGCCGAGACCACCAGGTTATCCTTGCTGTGGTAGCCAAGTCTGTCGTAGATGAAGTGGCATCGTCGTGGCCGGAAGAAGTGCAAAACCTCCTAACAGAATTTGCGGACTTGACTCCTGATGAACTCCCACAGTCCCTCCCATCGATGCGGGACATCCAACATGCTATTGATTTGGTCCCGGGAGCCTCCCTACCCAACCTCCCTGCCTACAGGATGAGCCCCGGAAGAACACCGTGAGATGCATCGACAATCCAGGATTTATTGGACAAAGGCTTCATCCGAGAAAGCCTAAGCCCATGTGCTGTCCCGGCCTTTCTCACCCCCAAGAAGGATGGTAGTTGGCGGATGTGTGTTGACAGCCGCGCCATCAACGAAATAATGGTAAAGTACCGCTTCCCTATTCCCTGTTTAGATGATATGCTGGATGTCTTGTATGGCTCACAGGTGTTTTCAAAAATCGATCTCCGGAGTGGCTACCATTAGATTCGCATTCGCACCGGCGATGAATGGAAGACCGCTTTCAAAACCCGGGCAGGGTTATTTGAGTGGTTTGTCATGCCCTTCGGGCTCACTAATGCCCCAAGCACATTCATACGCGTCATGACACAAGTCCTACGGCCATTCATTGACAAATTTGTTGTCGTTTATTTCGACGACATCCTCATCTTTAGCCGAGACTACTTAGAGCACCTGCAGCATATTCGCCAAGTCCTGGAGGTCCTAAGGATTGAGAGCCTCCTCATCCATCTTAAGAAGTGTACATCTGCTCAAACATCTGTTTTGTTTCTGGGCTTTGTTATCTCTGCGCAGGGAATCTCAGTAGATTCATCCAAAATTCAAGCTATCACTGAGTGGCCTACTCCAACCACTGTACATGATGTTCGGAGCTTCCACCGGTTGGCATCTTTTTATCGCAAGTTTATCAAGAACTTCAGTGCGATCATGGCTCCCCTAACCGAATGTACCAAGGCAGGACCGTTCACATGGACCCCTACCGCCCAGCGGGCTTTTGACACCATCAAGAACAAGCTCACGGAAACCCCTGTCCTAAAGCTTGTAGAATTTTTGCAACCTTTTGAAGTCACCTGTGATGCGTCACATGTGGGTGTTGGGGGTGTCCTCAGCCAACAACACCACCCAATAGCCTATTTCAGCGAGAAACTTAACGAGACACGGCAACGGTACCCCGCCTATGACTTAGAGTTATATGCAATCATCCAATCACTCAAATATTGGCGACACTACCTTATCCACCGGGAATTCGTACTCTACACTGATCACAACTCTCTACGCCATATTCAGTTTCAGAAGAAGCTTAATGCCCGGCATGCTCGCTGGGTGGATTATTTGCAGCAATTTACATTTGTGTTGAAGCATAAGGCGGGTAGCGAGAATCGCGTTGCGGATGCACTTAGTCGTCGGGCTCATGTTCTCACCTTGCTCGCGGTGACTGTCACGGGGTTTGAAGAACTTAAACGCTGCTACTCGGGAGACCTTGACATCGGTCTCATTCATGCGGAAGTCCTGAACGGGGCTTCGTCCACTCACCCCCACTATATTGTCCAAGATGGGTACCTCTTCTTCAAAAACCGATTGTGCCTCCCCAAGACCTTCACCCGTGAGTTTGTGATTCAAAAACTGCATGAAGGAGGGCTAGCTGGTCACTTCGGTCGTGACAAAACCATTAGCCTCATTGAAGATTGTTTCTTTTGGCCTGGTTTGCGCCGTGATGTTACCACAGTAACCCAGCGTTGGCGTGTATGCCAACTAGCTAAGGGGCAACGTCAGAACTCGGAACTATACACGCCCCTGCCTATCCCACAACTCCTTGGACAGACCTGAGTATGGATTTTGTTCTTGGCCTTCCCCGTACACTTCGCGGCCATGACTCCATTTTTGTGGTGGTGGACCGGTTCTCTAAAATGGGCCATTTTCTGGCCTGCTCCCGCACCTTTGATGCATCCCGTATTGCTACTCTATTTTTCACTGAGGTGGTTCGCTTACATGGGTTACCCTCCACCATTGTCTCCGACAGGGATGTCAAGTTTGTCAGTTATTTTTGGAAGACATTATGGGCCAAGTTGGGAACAAAGTTGCAATTTTCCAGCGCCTACCATCCGCAGACGGACGGCCAAACGGAGGCGGTCAATCGCAGTTTGGGCAACCTCTTACGATGCCTTGTTACTGACCATGTTACCTCATGGGATCTCCTCCTTCCCCAAGCTGAGTTTGCATACAACAACTCAGTCAACCGCAGCACTAGGCGCTCTCCGTTCGAAATTGTTTCTGGACTTCAACCCCGCACTCCAATCGACCTGGTGCCGTTGCCCCTGCCTCCCCGGGTTAGTGAGGGTGCTGTCGACTTTCTTCGACATATTCATGACATCCACGAGGAGGTTCGGAAAAAGATCGCTGTGAGCAACGATCGTTACAAAACTCGGGTGGACGCTCACAGGCGAGTCGTAGAATTTCAACCAGGGGATTTGGTTCTGATCCACCTCCGACCGGAACGCTTCACCAAAGGCTCCCTCCATAAGCTTCATTCCCGCCGTGCTGGGCCATTCCAAGTTCTTCAAAACTGGGAAATAATGCTTACCTCGTCGACCTTCCTTCCCACTTAACCTTCAGCCCCATCTTCAATGTGGCCGACCTCACGCCTTGTCATGGCCCTCCAGATACTTCCTCTACTCCGTCAATCTCTCTCCCATCTACTGCCAAACCTCGGGAGAAAATCGAAGACATCTTGGACGACCAAATTGTTTCCACCCACCGTGGTGGCTACTAGAAGTTCTTAGTCAAGTGGAAAAACCGCCCACCCTCCAACGGTTGTTGGTTACAGACCGAGGAGGTCCAAAGGTTGAATCCCGACCTCTATGAAATTTATCAAGCCCGCCATCCGCCGGAGTCGAATGCCTGTCCGGTGGGGGGAAATTGACGGCGCCTAGGGCTACAAGTCCATTTTTAGCAATTATTTTCCTTGCTCAACAAGCGATCTTCCCAAATGAAAAGTATCTTGCTCATTTGGCAAGTATCCGTTAGGCTGTTATTTAGTTTGGCAAGTAGCCGTTGAGTATTATTTTATTTCCAATAAGGGTTCTACCCTAAAATGGCTAGTAAAAATGTAATAATGTGGGCAGCACGTAGTCCACTAGGGGTAGGTTTTGGGACTCGGTCGAACTCTATTTAATCTTCCTATTGTAATGGACAGGGATCATTACCTTTTGATGAATAAAGCCATGGTTTTTTCTCCGTGAGGTGTGATTCCTCCTTTGCCCAACGAGACGTTGGTTGTTCTTTCTCCTGTTTTTTTAATCGTCCCTAACCCTCTGCTGCGTCATGTTAGGGAAGTCAATAAATGGCTGTTGTACTAAGGTTTAATCATTAGTCTATTTAAGTGTCTTTTGTACTCCAATGGAGGGGCACTGATTGAAATTAAAACAAAATAATAAAAAAAAATGGAGAATTGATTCTTCTCCTTCTCTTTCTCTCCCCCCTCCCCAGCTTCTTCTCTCTTTCTCTCTTCTCTCCCTTTGCTCTTTTCCCGGCTTCTCCCTTTCTAGCTTTTTCTTTCTCTTCTTTCTCTCTCCTCTCTTAGCTTCTTTCTCCTTTCTTTGCCCTAATTTGGCTTTGTGATTTTTGTGACTATTTTGTCCCCCATCAAACTGGTATTAGAGCAAAACCCAATTGCTTCCCATAACAATCGTGTGATCCACGGGTCCGATTTCGTGCCCTAGTTTGGGTTTGCCTCAGAGCTTCCCGGAGGCGGCGGCAACGGCTCTGCCGAATGTTAGATCCTTGCCGGAGTCGACGTCGGAGTTGTCTTCTGGGTTGCGTCTGGCTCGTTCTTTTGTTGGGGGTTTAGAGGATGCTCCGTCGGGAGCCACTGTGACCGCGGCTCCGACTCCGTCAGCGATTCTTGGGTGCTCTCTTCAGACGGAACCACCGTCTCTGCCTTCTCCTGGGGCGGTTCCGTATCTGCCTTCTTCCGGGAGAGGGGCTAGCGTTTTCTTCTTTCCCCCAGTGCCGCCTTCTGATCTGTCTTGTCCGGCAGATCCAGCTCCTTCTCCGGTTTCTGCCACTTCTTGTCTGATTCCTGGTTGTGCTGACAGTGAGACGCCAGTTAAGAAGGTTGCAGATTCTCCGGAGCCCCCAGTGAAGATGGGTCTTAAGAAGGGGTTTCTCAACCATCTTCCGAAGGTGCCAGTTTCTCCCACCTTGCCTCGGAAGGCAAATGTTCTAGGGATGGTTGGCCCTTCCTCCCCTTCGAGAGGCTGCCAATCTCGAAATTGGCCGGTTGGATTTGATCATAACGGGGAGGTTGTAGTTTGGGAGGACGTCAATGATTTTTGGGATGGTTTGCCCTTGGATTGGGATATGGATGGTGATTTTGAGGAAGAGGCTTTGGCTATTCGGGACGCCATGGAAGAGGAATTTCTGCGTGAGAAGATGATAGCGCGCCAGAAATCGAAGGGAAAGAGGGAGTTGCTGAATTTGCAAAGTTCCGTTAACTATGGTGGTGCTTCAGACTCCTCTAGGCGCAGGAAAGGAAAGGGCCTCAAGTTGTAGGGTAGTGTTCTTTAGAGGGCTTTTGGGTTGTCTCTTGGTTTCTTTTGTGGTTTGTTTTGGGTTTTTTTTCGGGTTCTAGGGTTTTCCTTTTGGGGTTTTTGGTGGGTTTCGGGCTTGGTCCTCTTGGGGTTTTTTTCTTTTTTTTGTGCTGGCTTTGGCTACTCGTGTATACCTCCGGTGTACTAGGGGCGCCTTACGCTTTTTAATAAACTTACTTACTTATCAAAAAAAAAACAATCGTGTGATCCACATTCGTCCTACACCAACGGATCTAGTGCCATGACAACCACCACTCAAATACAACCGCTATCCACCATCTCAGGCCTTCTCCCTGCCACCCGAAGCAACCTATAAAAGCTCAACTTCTAACCACCAAAAACAACCACTGTTCAAAAAAAAAATCCCACACAACCACATCACCCATCAGACCAAACAATTGAGAGCATAACACCTGACAGTTTTCCAAACACCCATCACCCAACATTCGCCGCAACCCCACACCCAAACCCACCACTGCACGTAGCCACCCACTCCCAAACCCAACCACCGTGCCTTTCGACGCACGACAGTACACCCTTCGTTGGCCACCACAAACGCTCTGCCCAGAACAACTGCCCCAAGCCACAATCTTGCGACCACAGTGCCCCTGTTGGCTGTCCTCATTGTCAGCCTACCACCTAGACAACACTGTGATAGCCGACCCGCGGTGCATGAAAGAGAGTGCATGAAAGAGAGAGACCGTTGCGTAGTCCTGCCATGTCAATCACCAGTGTGTTGTCCCTGTGCCATCACAATCCCTTCAGCCACCGCAGTCTCTATCGGTAACTGAGAGTTTGAACCCACTTGGCCACACTGTATCCACGCCCAATTCTCACTCCCATTGTTGTTGTGCACGAATAAACGTGTGTTTGAAGCTTTGGTCAGCAGGCCAACGTAAAATAAAAATAAAAATGTGTTTTGGACACTATTGCCGTTACCAGTTGGACCCACAAATTTTTTGAGCAAATGTTTTCAATCTTTTTGCATTTCAAATCTCAAGGTTCAGTTTTCTCCAACCAGAGAAAAATGATACAAAAGGCAAAAAATGCAAAATATTGATTTATGGTGTTATTAGGATTTTTATTATGTTTTATTTAATTTGTAAAAGTCACTGGTAATGTTTTTGGTAATTCGATAAATAGGTGACTGTCTTAGCATTTTTTTTTTATAAGTAAGAAAACTTTATACCTAAGCGTAAGGCGCCCACAAGTACACTGGGAGTATACACAGGAACAGCCAAAGCTAACCCATAAAAAGAAAAATCCAAACAAACCCATAAGAACCAACCATAAAACCCATATGCAGCACCCACAGCACCCAGAACCACAAGAAGCCCAAAAATGGGCGTTATTCTAGATAATGTTAAGTAAGTCAATAAATGGGCGTTGCCCTAGGGTTTAGTTGCTAGTCTATTTAAGTGTCTTTTGTACTCTAATGGAGGGAGACTTGCTTGAATAAAACAATGAAGAATTGATTCTTCTCCCTCTCTCTCCCCCCTTCCCCAGCTTCTTCTCTCTCTCTCTCTCTCTCTCTCTCTCTCTCTCTCCTTTTCCTCTTTTCCCCTCTCTCATTCTTGCTTCTTCTTTCTCTTCTTTCTTTCTCCTCTCTTAGCTTCTTTTTTCCTTACCTTGCCCTAATTTTGCTGTGATTTTTGTGACTATTTTGTCCCCCATCAAAATTACTTCCCTATGTCTTCTACAAATGTTGTATCTTCTTGATATTTTTTAACTTAAAAAGAAAAGATAGAAACACAGAATCAAATTAAGTGGATGGGCTAAGTTAAACTGTATTTTTCTGTACTGAATCTAACCTTAGGAATCCGATGGTCCATTTGCGTGTTGGATTTTTTGAAATCAAAAATTCAGAATTCAATTCTAATTCACTGCGCGAATTTCAAAGTTTGACTTTGTGAGATAAAATTTGAAAAAGTTGAACAAAATATGATTTGTTTTTTAAAAAAGTAGAGAAAAGTAGAGAAGAATCAGAATTCAACTCTGTTCCCAAACAGACTACCTGACACTTTCATTTGGAGCAGGGTCAAGTTAGTGGGTAATTAGTAGAGACCTAAGTTGGATTCATGATTGAGGTTACCCCGTACAGTCCAGATATTAGTTGTGTTTAGTAAAATTACTCTGCTACCTTAATTGTTCCACCCCTCCCCGCGCACCAACATAAGGGACTGACCTTTGTGAACTAAATCCCAAACGAAGTGGGAGAGTTATGTGGAGAGGGGAATAATTTGCAAATTTTTGTTGAGAGGAGAAAAGTATTCAGTTGGAGAAGACGAGATGAGATTGTCTTCTCAAATAGAAACTAGAGAGATAAAGGGAATAAATACAAATTGCTGAAGGAAATAAAAAGAAATTGTGTGAATTCACATACCATAAAGTACTTTTGTCTCTCTATTTAAGAGCGCAAATTGGATCCTGAATCATTATTCCTGGAGCTCAATGGAACTGCATGACAGACAAGAAGTTGCTAAGTGATCTGTTATCATCCAATATTTTAGCATTAGCGTGATTCTGTTCCACAAATATTATTCAAATTATTATTTTGTTACCCCTAGTCCCTCATAAAAGCTCTAAAAGCTCCACTTTAAGAGTGTCTTCCTCACAACAGGTATTATGGGAGGCATTATTGCCTTTATTATTTATACAGAAACTATTAATAAAAAATGTTCTACAGATTGATTAAAGCATTGATCCTTGCTATTATTCACTATGTCACCTCCCATTGGAGAGACTTGGTGTGATCTAGGGTTGAATCCATGTCAGGGAAGGACATAGGAAGGGGGAGGATTATTTGCAAGACAACTGAGCTTTTGTTCCTCCATGGTCTTTAAGAATAGCCTTTATAACTGATCTCATCCATAGGGCAGCAACTCAGGTGGGTTGTCAGGTCGGAGGTTATCCAAAGCTCAAACACAAGAATTGGAACATACATCTATAGCCAACTTAATTTTTGAACCCGTCCAATTCAAGCTCAAATCTAATGCTAGGGCGAGGCCAGGTCCAGTTGGCTCAGATAGTTTGACAAAAGAATCACAAGGTATAAACAACAAAGTAAATAGACCACTGCAGCACTGCAATTTCTTACTTCTAGTTATACAAATGGTACAAGGGCTTGTTTGGTAATGTGTTTGGAAAGTCTTTTCTCTTTTTAATCACAAAAACTCACTTTTTTGATAACAAGTTAACAAATAACACACTTTTCAAAAAACAAAACACAACTCTTTTTTTTGAAAAAAAAAAAAAACACAAAACACTTAGAAATTTTTTCTAAAAATATTTTGAGAAAGCACATGCTTATTTTTTTCAAGTGTGGAGGCTGACTTGTTATTTATTAAAATAATAATAATAATAAAAAATAAATAAATAAATAATAATAATTAATTAATTAATTAAATTAGATAGACAGAGATGCTAACTTGTTATTTTACCAAACAATTTTCTTTTGTGAACCCTACAAACAACACTTCTCAAATGTTCCATCGAAACACTTCTCAACTATCTATCACATCAAGAACTCGTCAAATCAAAACACAAAAACCATTTTCAAAACACTTTCCAAACATACATTAAGTTGTGCTTGACATATGAAGAGCATATTGCACGCAAACTGCAACTTTCAAATGAAAACACATCTTATCTTTTGATGCTTGTAGTCTCTTTCTCTGATGTGTATGATTGTGAAATAGGCCACCTGTTGTCAAAATGTCCTTGAAACTCTTGTAGCGGTCGTATACTTAGTCTTATCTTCTTTCTTGTTTCAGGCTTCAGAGCTGCAGACAACCATGATGGAAACACTAGAAGCTGTTGACTTCGAGAAACTGAAGCATAATAATACTAGAAGGGAAGCCTTTGCACGATTGGCTAAATTAGAGGTAATTTAACATGCTTCAGTGTCTGCTTTTAGACCGCTTCCATCCTTCCCCCCCCCCCCCCCCCCCTTCTCTCTCTCTCTCTCTCCATTTTGGGGGTATGCTGCTACTTATGGCAATAAATATTTCTGCTTTACTAAAGCTTATACAATGCAGTTAACCAGGTTATACTGTTGTTACTAAAGGTAAAAAATTCTTGCAGACTGCCAATGCTGATCTTGCAAGATCCCTTGCTACCATGCAGTGGAATATTGAAGCACAGGTATGATGAGATTCTTGATCCAAATGATTGTGTCAGTCCAATCTGTGAGTTCTTAATCAAGTTTCTGACTTAAAAAAAGTAGTTCACTTGGTTTGAATTCTTGATTTGTGTAATGATAGTGGATACAACTAGAAAATTTTGTGACTTCTGATTTTATGCTTATCCTACATTTTGGTTGTTTTCTATATTTCATATGTGCTTTGGCATCAATTCTAACTGTGCTCTTTGGATTTGGAGTGCTTTGATTGTGTGGTCTCATATATTACCTCTGCAGTTAGTGATGTTTCAGAGATTTTATACAAATGTTTATCTTAATATTGTAAGTTTTAGGTCCCATATCAGCTCTCTGATTTGCCATTGCTATGGAATGTCTATAGTTGCCATACAACCCTAGTTTAGATGTAAAGAAACATGTCTATAAATATTTCTGTTTATAAAGAAATATTTGACCATGATTAAAAAAAAAAAAAACTGAATTTGCAGGAGAGTCTGCAAATATATCAAAGTACACTGTAGTTTGATGGTCTTGCACCCATTGTCCCTTTCAATGCAAATAAGTCTATTTATTCAATTTGAATTTGGAGCATGTGGGTACTGCTATGGAAGTGCCCCAAAAATTCGTTATATTTTAAAATCAATGTGCAAGCCCCAAAAGTCAAAAAGCATACAGTCGAGTTCCTGCATGACATTGCTAGGCTAGTCTAAATTTTAAACACCAAGACATCAACAAAAGAAACCCTAAACCAGCAAATTCATCTTCTTACTTTACACAAGTTAAATTAGTTGGATGTTTTGAGCCCAGGAGCTAATAAGTAATTTCCTTTCCTGGAATCACATGCAGTTGGATAAGGAAACATGAATCAACTTTCCTTTTCCAATTTATAGCTTTTAAATTGGTCGATATTTGGAATCCTGAATCCATGTATTCTATATTCCGCCTATGAGACACGATTAACACAGAGACTGACAATCACACGACTCCAATCTGAGTCCATTTGAAGCTGATAGAGGTTCATGATTTGTCATTAAAGGATCACTTCTATCTGTGCTTATCTAACCTTGTTTTCTTTAGCTTATTTTACTTGCTACAAAAACTTACTGGGCATTCATATTGTAAAACAAATCTATTTCATGTTAGTCTCTCCCTGTAATGACATTATGGAATTTTGTTACTCCACTAATACATGTAATGTTTATGGCCATTGGCTCAGGTGGTAATGGGGTAGGGATAGCATAGGTCTGAGTTTCAAATGTCAAATCAGAAATGAATGAGTGAATCAATAAATAAATAATATATAGAAACATTTATGCTTATGCCTTTTATTTTGCATATGTTTGGACCAGGTTAATCGGGTAGCAGAACTCCGACAACAAATTGACCTGAAAGAAGCAACCCATGAAGGTATACCTCCTAGATAACAAAGCAAAAAAACTGAATGAACTTTTTTTCCCCTTTGATTCTGCCTTTCTGTTTTCAACTGCAGCTGACACAACTACTTTGCCAAAGGAACTGAATATGATATCTATAATACCTAATGACTTCTCAATGAAAGAGGATTTAAAGGTTTGACAAGGGCAAAAATCTCAAATGCAAGAATGTAGTTTTATGCGTACTTGGTTTCTACAGATAATAATAAATGAAAAGAATAAGGATGTCGAAATTTTATTAGAAGTATGGATTTAGGGCAACTTATGTTGTTAGGTTTTGTGCGATTAATTGACATATGACAGATTTGAAACCTGCGTACACTGCCTTATGTAGTAGGCTATGGCTAGGGGAACCTGTATTTTGGAGTTTGCCATGGTAGCGTAAGAAACGCTTCAGAGTTTATGGATTAAATCATGGTGTGAATAGGCATGGTTTAGGAGCAACAAGGGGCTAAAGTTGAAGATTCCACTATGTTCTGGGCTGGGACTAATATTAAGGGTTTTAAGGTTTGTTTTGATAGGTTATTTGGTGTCTAAGGCTTGGGTAAAACTAAGGATTATTGGCTTTCAATGGTTGTAAGAAAGGGTTATGGTTCTGAGATGCTAAGAGCTAAGAAAACAGTAGTATAAGGGGCTGTTCTAGGGATGAGCTGGAACCCTTGAAAAATAGTAGTGCATAGTGAGAAGAAACTAGTAAACTGTCTTCAGTACTCAAAACACCAAATATTCATGTTATGCACTAACAAACAAGCAAGGGATTGAGCTTTAAAAAGCCGTTGCGCTAATGTGCAGTACTTTTTTTGCTGCAGTACTTTTCTTGCTAAAAACTCTTTTCAAATCTTCTTTGGACAGCATTAGGTAGGACTTCATGTATATAGCAATCAAATTTGAAGTAAATAATATATTATGTATGCATGTATATAGTTCATTGACTGTATATTATTAAATCAATGTCTAACATTGCCAATATTATGATCAAATTATCTTGGCTTTTTGATAGCTTGGTCCTTAAAACTCCCTTTTCTCCTTGTAGAGCTCAGGAGAAGGATCTCAGATTCTTACCAGACTGGAACGTCTCTAAAACAAGTGAGTTATATTCTGTATGTGATGATATTGGTGCATAAATAGAGGTTAGAGAAAGAGAAAAGAGGGGGGCGGGGGTGGTGGGGGTTTCACAATTGGAGGAGCTATGCACTCTTTCTAGCTTTCATGATTACTCGTGCCACAACAGGAATTTCTTGGAGGGTTTTGGGCCTGTGGGTTTTTTGGAGGGTTGTTCGGGTTTTCTTGTGGGTTTTGGGGGATTTGTTGGGTTGGGGCGTCTTTGGGGCTGGTTTGGGTGTTTGATGGGGCTTCAACTGTTTTTTGGGATTTAGGTTTCATGTGGGTTTTGGGTGTTATGAGTGCTTTGGTCCATGTGGGTTTTTTGGGTTCTGTTTTGTGGGTTGGTTGGGTTGTTCCTGTGTATTTAGGAGCGCCTTACGCTTTTTAATAAAACTTTTCTTACTTATCAAAACAGGAATTTCTTGACCTTTTGTGATAATCTTTGCATTACTGAAAATGTTGCAGTTAGCTGCTTCAAAAGGAATTGAACTTGAACGAGAGATACTTGAGGCAGAGTACTCTATTATATCTAATAAAGTCGTACAATTGCAAGATAAGGTAAGGTTTTCAAGTTTTTGATATATTTCTATCAAGTAGGTTTAGGTTTAGATTTAGGTTTGATCATTTTATCAGGGCAATGTCCTTGAGATATCCACTCCACCTTTCTTTTGGAAATGAAATCCAGATAATTAATTTATTGAACTCATGTCTTTGTTTTTTTTTTTTTTGATAAGTAAAAAACTCCTGTCTTTGTTAAGTGACAAAGTGTACGTTTTAGGGGTAAGTCTAGAAAGAGGAAAGGTTGTGGTACAAGTCATGTCCTAGGCTTATGGTCCCAATATGCTGAGATTGGCTTGATGCAACACCTCCAAGTGTGCTACGACATCCACTTTGTTTTTCTTATGATGGAGATGGAGTCTCTACGTCATCTATTGTAATGGATGTCAGAAGGGCCATTTTGGTTGGCATACACTTTTGCTAATGGGTTTGGACAGAAGCTAGAGAGTTTGGAGTTTTATGGATCTTATAAGCTTTGGATTTCACTAACAGGGCATATCAATTTAGATAAAGAATTGTTATTTCTGTGGTTTTCTGATGGTTTTCAAAAGTTGCATTCTAAGTTCCTTATTCTAACATATCCTATTGACCTGATTTATCTTGAGTTTGACTGATGTGTTGATACTTCTTTTTGCTATATGTACTCTTTTTCCAATCAATATATTATGCTTACAGCATCATCTACATTGCAGGCAAAGAAGCTGGAAGAAAACATTGAAATGACAAGGAAAGAGATGGAGGATCCAACTGAAGTAGAAATTGAGCTCAAGCGAAGGCTTGGTCAGATGACTGACCATTTAATCCAGAAACAAGCCCAGGTTTGTGTTAAAGCATCTTTGATAATTCAAAGGGTTTCCTAGTATTGTTATTTCTTTGATGAATGAGACCATTTGATACATCTGGTTTAGCTTGATAAGGCCTTACATAGAAGTGATGAAAACATACAATTAAAGCTTGTAAGGTGCTTATAGATGCATGAAGGCAATAGTAGAGTGAGCATATCTTAAATATGTGCAGCTGATATGCCTTTTGAGCTTTGGAGGGATGGGAGCCATGAAAGTTAATTAGCCATATCGAATTTACAACTACTACTAGGTCATTGACCCCTGAGTACTTTCCAAGAAAAATATGCTCTAATGTTATCTTCCCCAAATTTTAATATGATAACTGTTGGGAGATTTGCTTGGAAAATGTTAGAGAGAAAGAGGAGGCTTGTGCAACTAACATAGCCTACCTCACACATAATCATATAGGCTTTGAGAAATATGACAATGACTAAAATACCCCCAAACCCTAATACATTCTTCTAACACTCCCCCTCAAGCTGGAGCATATATATCATGTAAACCCAGCTTGGAACAAATAAACTCTTAACCGGTTACGATTTTGTAATCCAAACTTCATGAATGTTGTAGATATATCTCCATCAAGTATTTTGCCTCGAACGATGACGATCGACCTCAATATGTTTAGTCGTTTCATGAAAAGCTGGATTAGATGCAATATGTAAAGCAACCTGGTTATCACAGATTACGGGATAGGAGTAGGAGCTGAGAACCCAATCTCCTAAAGAAAATTTTGTAACCATGTCAACTCACTAGTAGTATGAGCCATTGCCCTGTATTCTGCTTCAGCAATGTCTGTGTCTTACTCTTCCAAGTTACAAGATTACTCCTGAAGAATGTGCAATATCCTGTAGTAGACCGTCTATCTGAAGGAGAACTTGCTCAATCTGCATTAGTAAAACCTTCTACCCTAAGATGTCCATTTGGTCTATACAGTATTCCTAGACCAGGTGTCTCTTCAAATACCGAATAATCCGAGTAACAACTTCCCAATGTAAAACCCGAGGAACTTCCAAGAACTGATTAACAACGCTAACTGCATATGAAATACCTGGCTTGGTGATAGTAAGATAGTTCAACTTCCCAACTAGACGACGGTACCAGCCAGAATCTTCAAATAATTTACCTTCACCCTTAAGTTTTTCTTATTTGGATCCATCAGAAGTGAGAACCCAAAAGAGCGGTCTCTTCTAATAACTCAAGTACATACTTTCTCTGAGATAAGTTGATACCCGTTCGAGATCTAGCAACTTCAATACCTAGAAAATATTGAAGTTTGTGCAAATCCTTTGTATGAAACAGCTCCTATATAAATTGTTTTAATCAGCCAATGCCTCTTGAATCATCTCCAGTAATAACGTTATGTTGGAGATGATCCCAAATATCTTTGGCAGTAGGAAGATAGAGACATGAGGATCCAGTGTGAGGCTCAATACTTTTCAACATAAGAGATATACTTTGATTGTCTTCCTGGTCCCAAAGGCTCTTGGAGCTAGAGTCCGGAGGTTTCCCTGATTGCAAATGAGAATACAGACCTTTCACTCTCAGGAATAACTCCACATATAGCCACCAATAAACCTAGTTTTTTCCCATTTAGTTTCACATGTCATAGGAGCAGTGCCCATGGAAGCAGAAGTGATTAAATCTGAGCTAGTGGTCATAATGTGTCGGCAGTGCTGAACAATGCCAAATAACTACAACAGTCTGCCAAAGACAATGTAGAAATAGGCCAATACTCACGTAAAACAGCCACAAACCGAGGCAAAACAACCAAGAAAGTGCATAAAATGAACAAAGACCGGCTGAAATATACTTGTGGCAACTGAAAACAACTCAAACCATGTCAGTACCGAAAGAAATAGACAAAAACTGACCTGAACCAGAGTGAACTGGATTCAAAATAACCTGAACCGTGTTGAATCGTGCTGAACTGGGCGGTAAATGAACCGAATCTGATTGGACCCTGCCCAAACCAAAATGCGGATAGCCTTATCCTGGTTTGAGATTGGCCTTATCCCAAAAAGCGACAGGGAGCACCTGTATCCAAACAGGTTACTTCTTCTCTGAAAGCCATCGGAAAGTTGCCGGTGACACCCAGACCTTGCCAGCGAGTGGCAGCAACCACTCTAACGACAACGAACAAAACCAGCGCAGATGACAACCACACAATTTCCACCGAGACCCACGCAGAGAAGAAACCAAACCACCACAACACTTGTCTCCGGCCACCGCAGACAATACAAGCCACCAAATATAGCACTGACCAACCGACTACACCAATCAATCACCAACAACATCGACAGAGCCAACTTAAAACCCAGAGCCATGAGTGTAGTTCCGCTGGCCACACCAAACCCACCAACAAAGACGAAGCCAACCATGGCAATGACGACGAGATCACCCCACTTATGACTGAGCTCGGCGCCTTCAGTCTCCTACTATGGGCATGAAGCCCTGTAATTCAGTTTTCTTCGATCAGCAGCAAGACGAGTGGGTGAGAGACAAAACAAGAAAAAAAAAAAAAAAAAAAAAAAAAAAAAAAACCCTATGATCTGATACTATGTTGAGTGATTTGCATGAAAAATATTAGAGAGAGAGGAGGCTTGTGCAACTTACACATTATTATATAGGCTTTGGGAAATATGACAATGACTAAAATACCCCCAAACCCTAATACATTCTTCTAACAAGAACAATTTTCGAGGACCAAAAATTTTCATTTTCTTTTTTAATGAAACTGATCTTGCTTCCTGGTTTGCCATGAATAGGCTTCTCTCCTTATTGTTAAGGCCCCAGGTCTGATTAATTGCTCATTTGATCAGGACTATCTTGCATAATGTGTCCTACCCGTTATGCTTCTCTGCAATACGTCTATCAGCTACTTCAGAACTTTATTATGATCTGATTCTATTGTTGGCAAAAGACTCCTTTGTATCGATAACACAAATTATCTTAGGACCTAATGTTCGATTTTCTTTCTATGAGTAGCTAAAATGTATTTATTTTAGATGATTAAGTCGATTATAATAGAATGATATGAAATGCCAGTGGTTTGTGGTAAGATCATCAAATTTTAAAATTCTTATTGTTCAACCAGGTCGAGGCTCTCTCCTCAGAGAAGGCGACTCTTCTCTTCAGAATTGAGGTACATTGTCACCCTAGAGTATTATCTACAGAAAATTTCTACATAAACATACAATAATGATTTGCACTTTATACTTCGATGCACTCTGTAGGCGGTTTCAAGGTTACTAGATGAAAACAAGTCTGTTACTTCATCGAGGGACGTGGAATCAGGAACGTGGATGCTCTCAGAATCAAACTTGGGACCTCTGTTTCATGATAGGATTCGTTCAGGCAGGAAGCACTTGGGATCATTGCTCCAGCAGTTGGACTCTATTTTCTTGGCTGGTGAGGTATTTCTGAGGAGGAATTCCAGAGCGAAGGTGTGGTCTCTGGTTTACCTTGTATGCCTTCACTTCTGGGTCATCTATATTTTAATGTCCCACTCTCAAGAATCAGATGGGGCTAAATCTGGTGCTATCATTTCCTTGGAAAACATCAATAACACTGCAGGTGTATGATTTGTAATAAATGGTGCCTTTTTTTTTTTTTTTTTTTTTTTTTTCTTTTTTATTATTATTCATTTGGATGCCTCAGCTTTTTAGAGGTCTTAAATGCTAGGGGTGTGCCATGTGCACTAGTGCCCCCAGGCCCCCCGCAGCGATTAACACAATATGTAGGGATGTAATTGTTCATACATATATGGAAACTTAACATCAATTCAAAGCAAAAAAAAGAAAAAAAAGGAATATTCTTCTCGGATTTAATTTTAGTAACCAGGAAGTAGGAGGCTAGAATACTTCTCTGTTTTCTTAGTTTTCCACTAAGATTTCACTTTGATATAGGAAATGAGAGACAGTTGTTAAAGTATTAATTAATGGTTAAATTTATTATTTTTTATAAGATTAAGTTTTTGGAATAAGTGGTGATTTAATCATTTAATTAATGTTTTAACAGTTTCCTTTTACTTTTATTTTTTGATAATTCCTTTTATTTGGATGTGGTGTAAAACTTTACTTTTATAGTCTCCAATAAAAATTTGATAGGTCAGCTAAAAATACCAAATAGAAAGGAGATGAGCATCGGATTATTAAACCAAACTAACCTATAGACGAATCCTTTTATCACTTTTCCCATTCATTCTAACTTCATTCCCCACCACCATTACCACTGAAACCCCACACTCACCTTAGAGCCTCCGACACCAGAGTCTCCGGTACTCTCTGCTCTCACTCTCAGGCCCCTGATACTCCACTCTTGCAGGCCATTCTCTTCAACCTCCACCAACAAACCCAAGTGGAACTCAACCACCAGCGTTATCATCACCAACCCAACCCTGCTAATCATGGGGTGTGCAAACATGTTCCAATTGAAACAAATTCAAGGCCACATGACCGTCACTGCTCATTACTCACATTCCCTGTGAGCCGGGTTTTGGCCTTTTGTGATCACGCCGGTGACATTGATTATGCCCATGCGATTCTTTCTCAGATTGAAAACCCAATACTTATATGGAACGCAATGATGAGAGGCTACTATAAACCTAAAGTTCCCACTATGGGTTTTTTTATTATTATTTGTCGTCAACTGGTTAGAGAACGCGTCAAAATGGACCGCCGGAGCTTTGTTTTTGCGCTCAAGGCGTGCGAGGAGTTTTGTGCAGTTGTAGGTGGGGAATTAGTTCACTGTAGGATTTGGAAGATGGCTTTTGATTCGGATTTGGTTGTGCGAAATAGGTTGGGGAAGGACGAGAGGGTCTTGACCCATTGGGGCAAGCAGATTTGGATTGGGTCCTCGTTGTTGTTAATGGATAGAAATTCTTTGATATATCTGTTGATTTGTATCTCATAAATCAAGAGATTTAAATAATTTGATTATCTGAAATTAAGGAATTTGATTTGTATTTGAAATTATTCAAACATTTGTAAAGCTTTATAAATAGAAGCATTGTACTCAAATTATATTATCAAGGAACGATGTAGCCTATAAGAGCATTTCTAATGAACTCCTCAAAGTTTAGTAAAATTTTGGCTAAAAAAATAAACTTTTGTTATTTTAGCTACCCACTTTTTAAAAGTATCAAATGTCAAATTCTCTAAATATTATCTTCTTTAAATAAATACTATTTTTTATTGGTTTTAAAGCAACTACTACCAACCATTCAATTGTCATTAAACCAAAATTGAATATCAAACTCCAACCACTTCAACATCAAACATCTCAAAAATTTACTTTGCTTGAACGTCGTGTATATGGAGAATTAATGACAATTAATGTGGAGAATTAATGACAAACACAACCTTTCCATCCGTATCTGACCATTCAATTAATCAAACCAACTACTATGAATTAATGTGGAGAATTAATGACAGTTTGAACCTTTCTATTCATCTGGTGCAACTTTGACATTGGATGTTGATAACAAATAGCACCTAGGACATTAACAAACAACACATGGGACAAACAGCACCTAAGACACAATTACATTTTTAGTTTTAATGACAAATAGCACCAAAGATACTTTACACTTACTTTTGATAGATTTTTAGCCTTGCCAATCCAAATTATTAACATATCCCAAAATTGAACATCAAACATCAACTATTTAACAAGCTTTGAAGCATCTAACAATTCATTCTAACAAACAAGAATTGAAATTGAATGCATATCGTGTTTCCATAATAAATTGAATCTGAAATGCACAATTTAACAAGCTTTGAAATACTGAATTTGATGAGCCTAAAATCTCAAGTCCCTTATTTCAGCATTTATCCCCTCTTGCTTCCAATCCATACTAAAATTTACAAAGCATTTACAACACAAACCCAGTTAGCAAAATTGTTTTTTTTTTTCGTCCTTTTCATTATAATTTATAGAGACTATACAGTAGGCTATACATGCTGAAATTCCCTTGGGTTAATCTTTCCAAACCAGGGATAATACAAGCAATAGCTCTCCCAGCTAGTTATAAGAAAATAGTCATGAAAAGAGTTGAGAGAATCACCTAACTAAACATACATAAGATAAATATCGCTCAAGAGTATTTCCAAACAATATTCAATCATTTCTAGAGAATCAAAGCCTCAATCAAGGAGGTTGTTGACCTTCCTTATAAGCCCAACGTGAGCTGTCCATAATGGTAGGAGTTGGTGCCTTATCAGAATTAAGATCAGCCTAGCTAACAAAATCTGCGGCCATTCTTCCAAGAAATATCACATGGAAGCACAAAAAAGAGAGACAAAAATAAAACCCATTTACCAAATCGAAATTACCAAATACTCAGCCAAATCGAAACTACCAAATACACTCGGAGAGAGTAAGAGATTTAAAACCCACAAACCAAAATCAAAATCTGAGATTCAGAATCAAAACCCATAAACCAAATCAAACTTAGGATTCAGAAACTTGCAAGAGGTGATCTATGAGGTGTGAATGAGCTTTTCTACTACGGCTTCAGGAGAGAACGCGGGAAGCAAGGGCGGAGCCAGCATTTGGGATTTGGGGGGCCAAATTGAAAAAATAAATAAATAAATTATGAGGGCAAAACTTTAAAAAATAAAATAAAATTAGGGGTAAAATTTATTTATTTTGGGAAAACCTTGGGTCTGGGCCCCCCAAAGATCAAGGTGGCTCTACCTCTAACGGGAAGACTGAATAAATAAATGAAAAATATAAAAAGACGAAATAAGTTTGGTTCCGCAGACCAGATGAGCATGTCTGGCAATAAACAAATTTACTGTAGCACTAACAAGCTTGTTACAAACGAGATTTTGGGGAAACTTGGCTAAATTTGGCGAAACCTTTACTTTAACGAGCTTGCTGCAAATGCTTTAAGGGTTTAACGTGTGGATATAGGCCATATGTCAAACTACTTTAATCTCTGTCTCTTTCATTTATCTCTTTATATTATTATCAGTTTCTATACTCCTTGAGGAGTGAGTATGGGTCTTGCTTGGTTTTGGAGACTGGTGTCGGGGGCTCGGAGGTGGGTGTGGGGGGTTCGGTGGTGGTGGTGGTGGGATTAGAATGAATGGGAAAAGTGACAAAAGGGGTTGATGGGTTGGTTTGGTTTAAAAATCCGGTGTTTCAATCTCTAGTATATTTTGTGTTTTTAGCTGATGTGGCAAATTTGTATTGGAGGTTGTATAAGTGGGCCTTCACAACACTTCGGATATAAGGTATTCTCTTACCTTTCATGAGCAACTTTGTATACTGCTATTTGGGACATTAACTTGTAGTATTCATTTTTTCATAAGAGTTAAAATGTGATATCATACATGTAAAATCTATTTTTTGCATCACATTTTCTATGGCATAATTGTTTCTATTTGAGAATATGGCACAACCACACCAGAGATTTGTACATCACATTTTGAAGGCAAAGTTTTGGTATTTGGAAAAACGACAACAACAAAAAGGTCACTTAAAGATGGTGAACGGGAAATACAATATATATGAGAACAAGATAGAGAAGTGAAAAGAGCTCCAACAGTTTAAACGAATTGCATAGTACGGAGAGAATGAGCTTGTTGTTAAGGAAAGAGCTAGGGGTGACAATTCGTGTTCACATGCCGGGGTTCAGGTCGTGTCGAGGCATTTAGTGTTAAATTAGCAAGTTGTGACAAAGATTGCCACCAGTGAGATACATCAATGAGTGCTAGTGCCTTGATGGAGCAAATTGATCATTCAAAACAGTAGAGACGTATACCGCGTTAATACGGATGATTTATCTGTTAAGATTGACTGATGGAGGACCACTGACATTTGATAATATGATTCTGAATTTAGATAATGGTGTACAAACTGAGTCAATATATGTGTTTGCAGCTGCAGATTATTGGTCTGACAAATAAGTCTGGAGGGATTGCCTCCATTACTGAAATAACTCAGACGGCAATCATATGTACATGTTTTACAATGATCCTTATTGGGGATAACAGGACAGCTTGAAAATTAGCAAATCAG
The DNA here is from genome assembly GCA_028654335.1 of Alnus rubra. Classification (NCBI taxonomy): domain Eukaryota; kingdom Viridiplantae; phylum Streptophyta; class Magnoliopsida; order Fagales; family Betulaceae; genus Alnus; species Alnus rubra. Next base: position 356,765 of record JAJPGS010001622.1, on the reverse strand, counting down.
AATTCCATTTCATCATAATTGCCATAGAGAAGAAAAAAACTAATGAACCACATAAAGGAGTATAAAGAAATGAAACTTGGCAAGTCAAAGAATCGTCCAGCACTAATGCATCTTCAATCCGCCGCTGCTTTCTTCCCCGCTTGCTCTATACCTTGCACAGATTGTAAATGCCTTAAAACAACCGCAAATCGGCACCATCAACAGTTAATTTTTCCAAATACACAAAAGCAATGCACTGCCAATCAAAAGCTTAAACCATATAACAACTACAAACAAGTTAATGACTTCTTGCACAGACGGAATGATTAATGATCGAAGTCAAGCAAATCAAGAAAATCATGCACTTCAATCCAGCCCAAACCTTAAATCATACTATGATATTACCATCCCATTTACTATCTCATTGTTCAATTCAATATCTCCATTCGGGTTCTTGTACACTAGGTGTGAACGATATATAACCTAAAAGTTATTTCCCTCTCTGTTTGGTCTGGAACCCAAGTTGATAAGGACATGATTATTGTAATAGAAATTCCAGAAAACTGCAGTCAATTTCAGATCTTTTTCCCATTCATATTGCACGCATTACTGATAGCTAAAAAGAAGTTAGGTACTTGGAATTAAGGGCAATTAGGGAAGAGGAAAGCGATAGGACAGCGAGCAAGAAGATGACAAGGGAAAGATTGGGAAGCAACTTGCAGCATATTCTATGTAAGGCCCAGATGAACCTTCCAGAAACTAAGAATGTTAAAGACACCCTCCAAAGAGAGTAAAGAATATATGGAAAAGACTACAACAATAAGCACCACAAACGTATATAATATGTTGCTACAGAGTCATTTGCCTCCAATACAATCGCATTGTAAACACTTTACCACAACAGATGGATATAAAGCTTCAAACATTGTTAGATATTCCATGAAGAATCATGCACATAAATAACTTCAGACATCAACCCAACTTAGAAGAAAATTGCGATTATAGCATGAGTCTCTTATCAAGATTCAAGTATTCACAAAAAGTTTTAATCTCACCAGTTTACCCTTTCTTGTGGAAGACTACGACTGTAGAAAGGAAATTCAAAGAGAAAAGTTGCTTTGAACCATAAGGGTAAATTCCCATATACTACTGGTGGCAGTAGAATTAGAGGGCTGCAACATAACATGTTAATATTAGCTACATTCTCCTCCAAAATACACTTAAACAAAAACAGAAGTAAAGATGAATATAACCTAGTTGTTCTTTTATAAAGCCTATATCCAGCCTCATTTCCAAACTTCTTATCTGCCGATTCCTGTTTTCATTTGTGCAGTGCATCATAATCCAATTCAGAAAATGGTGAATATTGGAATAAAATCAGAAGCAAGAAGACCCAAACCTCAAGCAATGGTATGCCACTGATGAAAAGAAGCAACAATGTGAGGAAGATTGGCCCAAGGATTACAAGCCACTCAGCACCTTCCAGTACCGGCGTGGAAGCCACAAATATTCCCCACCAGAGAAAAATCTGAGCTCAACATTCATCAAGCTCCCATTATTTGATGGAAATGGAATCAAGGTAAATAATGTAACAAAGTTGTTCAATGACTGATGCGTCATATAAGTGTGCTGATCGTGAGGTATGAGGCAAGCATGTGGAACAAGACTCCCAGAACCAAAGAAATAATTCTAGTCACTTCCTCAAAGAAGTTAACAAATTTAGTATTAGTAAACTATCAATTTTTCTAAAAAAGTATCAGTCTTCTAGTGCCACAATACTGGAGATTCATATCTAAGATATAGTTCCACCCAAAATCAAACAGCCTAAATGAACATAATGTCCAATATATTCAGCTGAAAGAAGTCCAGTAGTTGCAAATTATGAATGGTTGATACAGATCCATATGGAGGTGCTTATAGTAAAGATAGTAAAGAATAAGAAGCACATAAACTTTAAAGTGGTGAAGCTTGCACCTATTACGCAACAATAACCATGAAAGAGATATCATCAATTACATATGAGATTGATATAAAGGTATAACTTAAGTTCTGTTGTAGTAACACCATCACATATTTCTAAGAAGCATCAAGAACAGCTGCATGTAGCTACCAGTGCTAGAAGTAGTGGGATTTGAATGAAATAGAAGCACTAACCTCGCCAAAATAGTTTGGATGACGAGAGTATTGCCAGATTCCAACATTGCACCATTTCCCTCTATTTTCTGGAGAGTTTTTGAATGCCAATTTTTGCTGATCAGCTGTTGCTTCAGCCAAAAAACCTACGGTCCACATAATCCAGCCAATTATGTCTGCAGCCTGGAGAGATGGATTTCTTGAGCTTGAATTAACCATTGTGACAGGCAAACTAACTGTCCACACCCAGACAGCCTGCAGTGAAGGGGAAAAACTAGGTTGTAAATAACAATTTGAATGTTTAAATTACAGCCACTCCAACCGGCCCCCACAAACTAAAAGCATCAATCCACAGCTGTAGCTAATCCAAAATAGAAAATAGAGAAAGCTATAAAAACCTGAATTATCCAGAATATTGCCAGCTTTCCCAAATTACTACGCATTTCATCAAAACGTCTATCCTCCCCCCACTGCAAGATCCTAATCACATCGACCAGAAAATAAAAATCAAATAGAAAGTTGATATCTAGATAATACTGTAATAAACAGCAACAATGTCTTTAAGCTTCGGCCAGGCCCTAAGGATAAGAATATGTAATAGCAGCAGTAGTAATAGTAGTAAGTTGAAGTTTTTTGATAAGTATATAAACTAATTTAGAAATACCAAATAGGTGCAACCCAAAAACCCAAGTATATGGAAGTACACAGGGGAAGACACCTTCATTAATGACATTTTGGAAAGAAAAAAGAAATAGTTTTACAATCTAAAAGCAAAAGTGACTAAAAGAGCTAATTGATTCCATCAAACCACTATGGTCTAAACGAAGCAGGGGCCCAAGTCAGCAAAAAAAAAAAACTGCCTATAACATAACAAAGGACATGGCCCAAGGTAGAGGTGAATGGTAGAGAATTTCATCTAAGAGACTCCAACTGGTTGGAAGCCTGAGGCTTTGTCAAGTCAAGTCTGAAAAAATGAAATCAAGTTGTACATTTGATGACCTGACTATAGCTTGTAAATAAACACTAGCCTAGCTACTAATAAAATTCATTCACGTTAGAATCAGAATTTTCATCCAGAGAAGAAATGAAACTGGAAGAAGTCTGCTTTATGCAATGTTACATTAATCATACCTCATTAACAGAAACAGTCCCAGGCGAATACCCCATATTACTACAAGTAAAGTCAAGACTATCTGAAAAACAGAGCAGCAAAGTGATATGCAGTGAGGCTATGTTCAAGTTCAACAACACACTGAGCCACATAAGGTATATATTGCACTTAAGGAATATAAATTCCAATTATTTATGAAAACCTGACCAGAGACAAAACGAATTTATCAAAATATATATATATATATATATATATATATATATATATATATATATATATAAAAATTCAAATTTCATTTTAATCATAATGCAGTACATTTACCTTATGTGCCTTTCAGAATTAAAACCAGGAGATATTACCTGTCTAAAATTCCATGTGCCTTTCAGAATCAGAGTCAATATTGCAATTAACACAAAATTTGTGCTTCCTGTAAATTGAATGGAAGAAAAATAAAATTTAAAACAAAAAAGAAAAAGCTGGAAGTAACATATAGTCAGCAAAAACTGAAATTATATTATAATAGACGACTGTCCCATCATTTCTTCTTCTCTTCTTTTCTTGGTAGACATGTTCAAAGAGCTCAGTAAGGAATCAAATTCACTTTCACTAGTGTTTTCCAACCATTTCTCAGCAACCAAACAAGAACCCATTTCTTTTTCAAATCCGAGAAAGCAAAGAAATTAAAAGATAAGGAGAGAAAGAACGAGATACCGGCAAAGTCAGTGACTTTATCGAATTTGAGAAGGGCTGTGACTATAAAGAACAATAGCTGATACCCCACCTGCAATACCCATCAAACTTCTTTCATCTTTCAAGACTAAAAACTCACACATGAAAAGTAGTCAAGCACAGAGAGAGAGAGAGAGTTTACAGTGACAATGGCAGTTAGGCTTAAGAAATGGGAGTCGATAACGGTTCCCATGATGATGACGCTATGTCTTTTCTCTGCTCCTATCTCTCTATGCTACTGCTGATGCTTGTCAGCTCGCGGCTTTTGTATCAGGATTTTAATTCTTTTTAATTAAATGGATTTATTTAATTAAAATATATTATAGAAAAAAAAAAAAAAAAAATTGGGTGTTCGGCGTTCTCTCTTCCTCCATTCGAGGCTTGTGGTTGGGATATCTGCAACGTTGCCCCTGGGGTGAAATAACTGACTTTTAAGATTTGAAAGTTCTGATCCTATCTACGGGTAGAGTTCGTCTATACGGAGGACGAGGGTCGACCCTCGTCCTACGTGGCACTATTTTTTTTTTTTTTTTTTTTAAATCAAAGAATAAAAAAAAAAAAAAAAAAAAACAATGAAAACGCTGGACAAGAGACTTATAGACAAATATGGGGTCCAAAATTTCCCCCAATTTCTCACCCTCTCCGACCACCGACCGAGCGACCACCGACCACCATCCCTCTCCCAGCTCAGCGCCTCCCACCTAGACGACCGGCCCACCGACCGAAACTCTCCCAGCTCTCTCTCTCTCTCTCTCTCTCGGACCCAGCAGAACGGACCGATCGCCGCCCACCGACCAAGGGCCTCCCACCTAGACGACCGGCCCACCTACCGACACCATCCCTCTCCCAGCTCTCTCTGTCTCTCTCTCGGACCCAGCAGACCGACGGCCCACGAGCACTGCGGATCTCCGTCCAGGTCCGACGAGAAGCTGCGCCAGAGCTGACGACGAGCACCGCCGATCTCCGGTTAGTCTCCGGCGTGTTTGTGGCGGCAGCGGTCGGAGGTGGGTGGGTTGGGGGACGGTGGAGATGGAGGGATAAGGCTTGGGGGATTTTGAAAGTTTGTGGAAGATGTATTTTCTGAAATGGGGGAAACGTGAAAAGCTTTCACGCGTCTTTTTTTTTTTTTTTTTTTTATTCTTTGATTTTAAAAAAAAAAAAAAAAAAATAGTGCCACGTAGGACGAGGGTCGGACGAGGGTCTGACCCTCGTCCTCCGTATAGACGAACTCCTACGGGTAAGCTTGGTAAGTGCCGGTACATAACAGGGTAAGGGTTGTTAATTTTAAAATTAATAAAAAGTGAAAATGCGATATAAAGTAAAAAAAATTATATAAAAAAGTGAAAAGAAATTGTATTGTAATGAATTTTTTTATTTAAATAATAATAATAAAATTATTGATTTAATATAAAAAGTAAAAAAAGTGAGAATGTTTTGATGTGGATCACGTGAATTGTTATTGGAAAATATAAAATAAAAAAAAAATAAAAAATATGTGAATAGTGACGGCTCACTATTTTTGTTATGCTCCGAAGCTTGCCAAACAACGCCTATATTTGCATCCGCCTACTCACGCTTTCCATTCTCTCAAAGTTTATTTATTACGGTCACCCATAATATTTTATACATAAAAATTGATTTTGTAGTTGAAAGATCACCCCATATAAACTTTGGAATGATGCAAATGTAATAGGATGATGTATAGCATTATTTTAATTTATACTACTACAATTAATCATGTAAGCTCGGAATATATTGAAAGCCCTAAGGCCGGATACCCAGAGCCCAAAAGTATCCAGGCAAGCCCATGCCTTCTTTGAGGCCTAAGGACAAAGCACTCTACTTACAAACCTCATAAATCGGCGGCCCAACACATCCCATTGGATCGACGGCATTTCGAACCCAAGCACAGCCACAGAGAACCTATCTCTCACATAGGAGATCAAGCCCCAAGACGGACGTCAGCAAAGATTCTCCCTAACAAACACCAGGTCCTCGCTGCCCTAAATTAGGCTGAACAATTTTGACACAATCCGCGAATCCGAAACGAACACGGCACAAATATATAGGGTTTGGGTTTAGGCTATAACTCGTTTATGACACGTTTATGACCCGTTAATGACTTGTTTTATGACCCACCAACCTGTTTATGACCCATCAATCTGTTTATAACATATTTATAACACAATAATTATACATTTTTTTACCAAATTAGTTAAATGGGTTGACACGGCAACTCAAATTGCCAAGCCTACCCTAAATGGCCTAGAAAGAGAAAGCCCCCTCGTCAGCACCACGTCACTCGTCTTCTAGAACGAATCATATCTTGAATGCACCTCTAAAAAGGGGATCAAGTATCATTTTGTAAGGTAACGTCTATTTTGTCAACTCCCTACTTTCAAAATACCTAAACTCATTCCCTACTAATTTGACCGCCGGAGGGCCTCACTAGCTAGCGTCGGTGAGCCGTCTGACCTCTCCTTCTCTTGTGCAGATCTCAGATTGGGTTTGATAGGCGTGGGGTCATGTGTTCATCTCATACGTCAACAAATCCCTTTTGATTTTCATGCTTTTCTTGGGTCTTTTTTTTTTAATTTAAAAAAAAAAAACAAAACAAAAAACAAAAAAGGGGGTGTTAAGATTCACAATGATTCCTTAATCCAAACATAGAGTCAATGACAATGAAAGTGTCACGGCAGTTAGTATAGGTTAATATTATATCACCCATCTCTTAAGTGAGAATATCCCCTCTTTTTTTTTCAAGAATTGAATTTTAAGAAGTTGAGTCAATTGACATTTATACTTTAGAACGTGATCGATCTAGGTTACTTCATCAAATTCACTCCTAATGACAATTCCATGAGACCGCCACTATCTGCATGGAGCGCTTGAATCACAGGCTATATCCAGGTGGCTGGCCCCAAGACGGAGGTAGCACTCAGCGAGTTTCAAACTCGTGACCTCATGGGTATCACAACCTAGAAACCCCAAGCCTTAATCACCAGGCTACCCCCTTGGAATGGCTTGAAGCTAATTCATTTAATATTTAATATTGAAGGATTTTATAATGGGAAGAAAGTTAATGATGATAATCATTCTACTTTTTTGGGCCATACGGGAAAAGATCAATGTTCACACCCAACAACAATGTTGTTAAGTATTGTGATTATTTTATGAACCAATCCTTACACATTGATAAGATGATAGATAAGCAAATTTTGAAACCTAAATTAAACAACCAGTTGCGATTGAAAACTTCAATCGATTGTATTCAATATTCAATATCTAGTATGTTATCTTAGAGGTAATGGTAAGGGTCTTGATTCAAAAAAAAAAAAAAAAAAAAAAATCATGACAATTTCCTTGAGTTGATAAAGTTTGTATCCATGTAAAATAAGAAAGTTGTTGAGCTTGACAGCTTGTCTTAAAAAAATGCTCCCAAAAATGTTAAGTGTACTTCACATCCAATCCAAAAAGAGACTTTACATGTCTTGGAAGGTAGGGCACAAAGTGCAATTCGTGAGAAAATTGTTGATTCAAAACTTTATATCATAGTGGATGAAGCTCGAGATGAATCCAAAAGAGAGTAAATGGATCTTATTCTAAGGTTTGTTGACAAAGAAGGTTTTGTAAGACAACGTTTCTTTGATCTTGTGCATATTGAAGACACTGTCTTGACTTTTAAGAAGAATATATTTGTTGTCCGGTCTCGTCACAATTTCAACATACAAAATATTTGGGGTCTAGAATATGATAGTGCTAGTAATATGTGTAGTGACTAGAGTTACAATCTTTATTTATTAATGATGGCCCTTATGCTTATTATGTGCATTTCATTGCTCATTGACTACAACTAACATTAGTTGCATCATCAAGAGAATTAATTTCAATTGGTCAATTTTTTTTTTTACAAAGTTAAGTTCATTGTTAATATATTTAGCGTTTCATGTAAACGCAATGATGAACTGCAAGCCGCTTGAGTAGCAGAAATTGCGCATATGATTTCTATTGAACTTGAAACCGGAAGAGGGACAAATCAAATTGGTACTTTAAAATGAGCTAGAGATACAAGGTGGAGCTCTTATTTTAATTTTGTAAGCAGCTTGATAAGGATGTTTGGAGCAACTTTGACAATTCTTAATAACATAATAAGTGATGGCTCCACATATTCTTAACGGGTGATGCCAATGTAGCATACAACGTTAAGATGTCATTTGAGTTTGTCCCTCTTCAACATTGCATTTACAAGATCCTATTACAGTCGAGCATCATTATCAAATTGACTTATTTATGGCTACAATAGGCTGCCAGTGCAAGAAATAATTTGGGAAAAGTTTAATGAGAAAGCAGTGGAACTTTTTCTTCTTTAGCTCAACCTTGGAAGTTGGATCCCAAGAATGCATACAAATCCTTCAATATCAATGATATTTGTTGGAAGAATCGCACTTTGTTTTGGAATTCTTGATTGCAAATGCAGCAATAAAGCAAAAACTAGCAAAAAAGAAAAAAGAATGCTCGATTGTTCACTCAATGTGTTCTGTGCAAGAAGTAACAAGATTTCCTCTCTTTCTTTATTTCTTTTGTTTTAGTTTTAAGAGCATTCACACCCGGCTACCTGAAAGTTACTTTGGCCAATATCCCACTAGCTACTTGAGCAAAAAAAATTTGATGAACTGCTACAATGCTCACCAAATTTGTTGAGCCAGATGTAAATGCTTGCTGAGCGAAGAGTAAATGATAAACAATCAATGCAAGGGGTATATATTATATACCTATAAAGAACCATTTCAGGTAAGTCATAAACTACCCAATGACACTCAAATTCAAGCAGGTGCAATGGAGACTTTATCAACCTGAACAATGTACTCAAGCGTTGCAAAAGCAGGAATTTGCACACCAGTACCCAACTCTGCACCCTTCTCCCCAAATCCCAAACTAGGAGGAATTATCACTTTCCTTTTACCCCCTGCCTTCATTGATCTTAATGCATATTCTATTCCTTCACACACTCCCTTGCTGTATGGCCTAGACCCCATTACCAGAGCCAATGGCTTCTTGTCACCACCAAATGTATCCACAAACACTTCCCCACTGCCTTCTACTTTTCCCTTGAGATCGATAACAACCAAGTCTCCTGGCCTTGGAGAAGCCCCGCCGCCAACTCTCAATTCATAATACCTGATCAAAAATTTGTGCATGTAAGAAAAATGAGGATAATTAAGTAATTCAAACGTCATGTTATGGGGCAATGATCATAAAACACATATACCTTATGCCATTAGCCAAGACCACCTCCTCTTCCTTATCAACATTTCTGTAGAAAATAAATTTGGTTATTGGTTGCATTTCAAAGGACCAGTTTATTAAGAGTATCTCAATTTTCATATAAAGATCAAAGCAATATATTTCAGTCATCCAGTCACTCAGTGGGTATAGCACAAAATTTTAGATAGATGACATCTGTTATTTTAAAAAACAATGTATCAAAACCTTGACATGTTGCCAAAATTTGAGCATTTGTTCGAAGCTAAGATTTTGTGTTTCTCAGTTAGCTGCAGGCGTTTATCAAAATCTTTGTTTTGATTTCTTACATGCTTGCCTTGATTTTGGTATTGATATATTTGGTGTTTGCCTTTAAAGTTTTTAACTTTGTTAGTCTGATTGATAACAATTTGGGGTCTAAATCTTCATTTTCACACTCAACACTGCAAAAAATAAAATTTTCACTTTGTCGACTGGTTATGATGAAAGACATTTGTTCGTGCATGTAAAGAAAAAAAAATTATTATATAAACCTCGTATTTTCAAGAAAGCTCAGCTCTGAACAGTTGGCATACGAAAATTTTTGTGACGGATAGTGGACAAAGATCGCAAACCTGGTATCTGCTTCTTGCTGGGAGACTTCAATGCGGGTCTTAATCTGTTCAGAGATTACACCGGCGGCGAGGAAGCCAGCCCACGCAAGGCCAGCACCGAGCCCGAAGCGCCTGGTCAAGGAGGAAGCTATCCAGTCTGTGGTTTCAACAGTGGAGCGCTTGGTGGGTTTCTGCCGTTCCGCTTTAAGAGGGACTGGTGCTTGCTGCTCCGATGAAGTGGTAGCTAGCGGCGGAGATGGTACTGTTGGAGATTGAGGCTGTGAAGGTGGAGTTGGCGGAGGAGGCGGCGTTTGTGATGACGAAGAGAAGTGGGGTTTTGCAATTGGGTGGGAGAGAAATGGTGGGGAGCCGAAGACTGAAGCCATTGTCAGTATAGAAGATAACAGAAGAAGCTTTCCTTTTGTAAAGATAGAGATGTAAGATATGAGAGACAGGGGACACTCGTACCATATTCACAGCAATATGTTGGGTTTGGTCCCTACCTTATCCACAAATTTGGGCGTTTTATTAAGGGAGGGAATGCAAAATGACATGAAATAAGAGGAATGGAAATATTTTGATATAATCGTTAAGATTAAGTAGTAATTACTAACAATTACGATCTAACTATTATTTAAATTTAATCTAACGGTTAAAAATAAGTGTCTGTTAATATCGGATGATTAGATTTTAATGATAGTTGAATTAGCAGTTATTTATTGTTAATTACAAAATTAACTGCTCGTGCATCCTTCGACCTCATTGATTTGCTCCTCATGTCAACATGGAAAAAGTCGGGCTTCACTTTGGCTCTTCAAGTTCATTATCTTCTTTTCTTCTACAATTACTTTTTCTAGATGTATGGGGCCCTACTGCTCTTCTTTCTATCGATAATAAAAGATATTATTTATCTATTGTTGATGATTTTAGCAAATACACTTGGTGTTTTCCTTTATTCAACAAATTAGATGTCTCCAAATCTTTTCTGCAATTCAAATTAATAGTGGAAAAACACTTTGGTTTCCAAATTTGGTCTGTTCAAAGTGACAATGAAGGTGAATTTCAACCTCTCAAAACTGTCTTCCATTCAATGAGCATCTCATATCGTTTAAGTTGTCCACATACTCATCACCAAAATGGTACCGTGGAACGCAAACATCGTCATCTTGTTGAAACAGGTCTGGCTTTTCTTCCTCATGCCTTAGTTCCCCTCAATTTTTGGGATGAAGCTTTTGAGTCCTCTTGCTATCTAATCAATCGCCTACCCTCCAAGGTTACATCCCACAAATCTCCTTATGAAATTCTCTTCAAATCATCTCCTGATTATGCATTTCTCAAAGTTTATGGCTATGAATATTGGCCATTTTTACACCCTTACAATAGCAATAAACTTGCATTCAAATCTAAATCCTGCATATTTATTGGTTATAGCAAACAACATACCGGTTATAAATGCCTTCATCTCTCATCTGGTCGAGTTTACATAGCAAGACATGTTATTTTCAATGAAAAATCTTTTCCTTTCACTCAAGTGTCTTCAACTCCTCCATCATCATCCACTCATTCCGCCCTCTTTGTCTCTTCCGACCAATATCAATCTTGATCTTCCTTCACCAGTCAGTCTGCCCTCCCTTTCCTCAATGGAGCATTTACCTCATTTAAATAATTCCTCTCCTATCTCCCCACCTTTGACTAATATTAACCCAGAAGATACTGCACTGCCCATTATTTCAGCACATCCACATGGCATGGTAACCAAATCTAAACACCACATTCATAAACCAAAAATATTTCATGACGGTACCATTCGATACCCTGCTCCTCAAGTTCTCACTACCACTCTTGGCAGTTCAGTTGACAGTGATGAAATTAAGCCAACCTCCTTTACAACAGCTAATAAATCTCCAACATGGAGACATGCTATAAATGAAGAGTTTGATGCTCTTCTCAAGAATGGCACCTGGAATTTAGTTGCTCCTATTCCTTCTATGAACATTGTTGGCTCGAAGTGGATATTCAAAATCAAAAGACATGCAAATGGCAGCATTGAAAGATACAAAGCCTGGTTAGTCGCCAAGGGGTTTCATTAACAATCGGGAGTGGACTTTGCAGAAACCTATAGCCCTGTAGTGAAACCGATCACTATACGAACTGTTCTCTCACATGCAGTCTCCAACAGTTGGGAAATCCGGCAGATTGATGTTAGTAATGCATTTCTCCATGGCTTCATCAAAGAGGATGTCTATATGGTTCAATCCTCGGGTTTCAACCATCCTCAATATCCACATGCAGTGTGCAAATTGCAAAAGGCATTGTATGGCCTTAAACAAGCTCCCCGAGCTTGGTACTCTCGGTTGAGCACAAAACTTCTTGAAATGGGGTTTGTTAGTTCCAAATCTGATCAGTCCTTGGTCCTATTTAATACCGATACACTTGTGATGTTTGTTCTAGTTTATGTAGATTAAATTTTCATCACTAGTTCTGTTCCAGGTATCATTGATAAACTTATTCAAGAATTACAATTTGATTTTGCGATAAAAGATTTGAGTCATTTGCACTTTTTCTTAGGGGTTGAAGCTACATGGCACGATGATATGTTGTATCTCTCACAACAAAGGTACATCATTGATCTTCTCAAAAGAACAAATATGTCTCTTGCCAAGCCAATTACCTCTCCTATGTCGTCTACAACTATTCTAAGCAAAGAGATTGGTCACAAAGTTGAAGATCATTTTCTCCATAGAAGCACGGTTGGTTCTTTGCAATACCTCTCCTTGACCCAACCTAATCTTGCATTTGTTGTAAACAAAGTTTCCCAATTCATGCAAGACCCTTGGGAACCACATTGGGCTGTTGTGAAGAGGATCCTACTGACGAGTGGCAAAAAGTGTATATTTGGACCCCTTAATTTACATTAGTTAAACCTTTAGTTTTGTTACTTTCTGATGTTTTGGTTAGTTTTAGTGTTTTTGCGTTTTGCAGGGCAATAAGAGAAAAATGACAATTTTCAAGGCAAAAATACATAGAAAAGCTAGATTTTCGGAAGTGCTGAAAAAATAGATCGATCGAATATTAATTCGATCGATCGAAAATGAGATTGATCGAATATTAAGTAGATCGATCGATTTTAAAATCGATCGATCGAATTTATGCTGAGCTGGAATTTCAGAAACCCTAGCTAACTCTATAAATACCATTATTTTCTCATTTTTAGAAGGAAAGCCGCAGAGGAAGCCGCTTAGGAGTGCCCTAGGGGCTGATTTCACTTTATCTTAGGGTTTTGGGGTCGATTTTGACCTAGAACTTCAATCTTTTGTAAGTTTATTCGTTTTTAATGCATTCTTGTAGTTTATTTATGCTTTCTTTGTTCATGTCTAGCTAATACTTTCGTCTAGGGTTGAGGATGAAACCTCACCAGTTAATAGAAACTGAGTTTCATGCTTGTTTATGCTATTTGAGTTTATGGGCTTGATTTCTCATTGTTCTATTTCGGTTTTTGAGATTATTTTTGGATATCTCTTGTGATTTCCGGATACAAGTGATGATTTAAAATGGTTTCATTAAATTGATGGCTTGGGTTTTCATGTATGTTGGATATTCATTGTGTTTCATTCTATGGATACATTTGATGATTTAGTTGAAACTAGATATCTTTTGTGATTTGTGGAAGAATGGATTCATTGAATGATTTAAACAATTTTTGAAGCAAAAGTAGAGCATACCTAAGATTTGTATGAGAGAATTCGAAATATGTGTGATGAGCATGAAACTATGTTGTTGTGATTTGGTGGGTGTGGATTCCAAAACCCTAGACTCCTTTATTTTCATTAATTTTGTTTATGTTTTCTTTTGTTAAAAATCCCTAAATTTGGAACTAGGTTAAAATAGGATTAGTTTGAATAGCGATTAATTTTCGCAACTCAATTCCCTGTGGGATCGACCTCGCACTTGCATAACGCTATATTGCATATGATTCGTGCACTTGCGAGAGTATTATAATTTGCACAACAAGTTTTTGGCACCGTTGCCGGGGAATTGTTTTGTTTGTGGAAATCGATTTTTGTTTGAATTGATTCTTTTTTTTCTACTAGATTAGATAGATTTTTCTTTCATATATTTGTTGTTTTGTTTCTGTTTTCGTTCAAAAAAAAAAAAAAAACTTTGTTTTTCTGGTTCTGTTTCTGTTGTTTCTGCACTTTCTGAGTGCCCTGCGAAGTCGATCGATCAAGTATCAATTCGATCGATCAATCGAGAAAGCATTCGCCCTATATAAAGTCAATCAATTTAGATGTAATTCGATCGTGCGAATTTTCTAAGCAGCAGAAAACTGAAAAAAAAATAATAATAATAATAAAAAAAAAAAAAAAAAAAAATTCAGTTGTTTTTAGTTTATTTTGTTAATATTCTATTTCTGTTTTATATTATTTTATTGTTTGTTTTTCTTTGATTAATTTATTTAAAAAAAAAAAAAATTGGTTCATATCTTTGGTGGGATATTTTCTTGCTATATGGTGTAAGTGAAACATGAGTTTTTAAATGTTTATAATTACTTGGATTTTATTTGTATTTAAATATAATAGGTATCACACTAACAATATCATAGATTCCTGCTAATTTTTTATTAATGCTTTGATAATTAAATTAAACCATGTTTTTCTTCTTGCAATTTTTTTTTTCTTTATACTTCTTTTTCTTTATAAACTATTCATATGGGCTCAAAGATTTTAACATGTTTTAATTTATATGGATTAAATTAAAATTATTTTTTAGTTCATTTGAATGTTTTATAGAATATTTTTGTTTTCGTTTGTATAATTTACTCGATTTTCAGCCATTTTGTTTAGTTTGCTATGTATTTTTTTAGAATGTTCAGAATTATATGGGTTTTATTTGTATCGAAATATAATATGTATCACACCAATAATATTAAAGACTCCTGCTAATTTTTTTTTATTAATGTTTTGATAATCATAATCTATAGGTTTGCTTCTTGCTTTTTTTTTTTCTTTTTCTTTTTTCTTTATACTTCTTTTCATTTTAAACTACTGATATAGTAACAAAGATTTTAACATATTTTAATTTATATGGATTAAAATAAAATTAAGAGTCATTTTTTAATATATTTGAATGTTTAATGGTTTTTTTTTTTTTTGTATGATCCACTCAAATTTTTTTTGAAGTGTTTTTCTTTTCTTTTTTTGCTTTATTTTTTGCTTTTGAAAGCAAAATAAAGCAAAAAATTATTTGATTGAGCATTGAACATGATGTGAGAGGATTTATTTGATTGCATTAAATGTTGAGTGAAAAAATTTGTTATATTTTATAGGATTTGGCTTAGGTACTATAAAAAAAATTACAGCACCATCTTGACCATTAAAAAAACTACAGCACCTATACTGTAATATTTGAAATTTAGATTTTCTTTATGCTATTTTTTATTTTTATTTTTTTATACTTCTTTTCGTTATAAACTACACCTATGTGAACAAATATTTTAAAAAGTTTTACTTTTTTGAATTAAAATAAAATTAAGGGTCTTAACATTTATTGTCTTTTTATTGGAAGATGTGTGATAATTTTTTCTTTTTTTTTTAACAAGCATTTTTTAACCTATAATAAAAAAGTACGATGAAGATGTGTTTAAATTCTTAAACTAAATTATAATGAAGAATCTCGCGCATAGCGCGGATTATGAGCTAGTTAAAGATGATTTTTGAGTTTCATTGTATCTCGAAGTGTTCCACCCCCCCCCCCCCCCCCCCCCCGGGGGGCAAATAATTTCTTAAAATAAAACAACTCAATAACCCACCCCATGAGCATTTAATTTTCTGTTTTTTATTTCTTATCTAACAAACAACCCCCAACATCCTCAGCATTCCTCACCAAGATTTCCATTTCTTTCAAATTTTCCCAGGCCAATACTGTTGACATTATCTGATTCCCCATACAAGCATTGACCACCTCCACGCCTGGAAACAAGAAAGTAAAGATGGTAAACACCCCTCCCTAATTTCTCTCCTTTCTTTCTTGTATGTAAAATGTACAAAAAGAAAATAAAAGAGTAAGTATGTGTAACAGGTTTTTAGGGTTTTTGGGGTTTTTGGGGAGTGATGAGCGGATGGTAAGGGAGAAAATGAAATGCAATGAATTCTGAGAAGGAGTTGTTACTGAATATTACTGAATATTAAGATAAATTGGCAAATTCGAGGATGCCAGAGCCTCCAAACATAACCTCTGATAACCAAAAAGCTGTCTGCGTCTATTACCTGCTGGACTTATATATTGTCCATTAGGTTTACAAAAACGCATAAGGAATTTGAACAAAACGACTAACCCTTACTGAAGGCATAAAACGACATGAATGAAAACATAAAACGCAAGAGTGCTGGACTTCTCCAAAACGCCACCGTTTGGGCTTGGGAAAGCTCGACTCCAGATGGCACGCACCTTCCCTGAGCCCATTCTCTTGCTGCCACGTACCTCCTTATCTTCTAAACTCATCTGACCCTTCCACACCTTCTCTCTTCAATCTCGATCCTTCTTCAAGCCTCCACCTTTAGACTCCATCCTCAAAGCTCCACCAGCCGCTTCAAGGAACAACGGTGACACTACCCCCCCGATTAAAACACCTTGCCCACAAGGTGGGGGTAGGCGTTCTTCAGAGCATGAAACTCCTCCCAAGTCGCATCATCGGCAGTCTGGCCCTCCCAACGGATGAGTAGTTCGGTGAGCGGACGATTGTTGCGGGGACGCGAACGACGGTCGAGCACCTCCACGGGTTCCGGCCGGAAAAAACCATTGGAGTCGATTGGGGGTAGCTTCGGCACGGGGGCTACAGTGGACCCCAATTTCAGTTTTAACTGAGAGACATGGAAACGGGGTGGACACGGGACTCTTTGGGCAGATCAAGTTCATAAGCCACAACCCCTACCTTCCGGACAATGGTGAAGGGACCATAAAACCGGGGAGCCAGTTTGAGCGATCTGCGGTGGGCCACGGATGTCTGCCGGTAGGGCTGGAGACGGAGGTAAACCATCTGACCAAGTTCAAATTGTCTTTCGGTACGTCTGATGTGACGTCCCACATAGCCTGGGAATGAGGATGTGCTTATATGTATAAATGCACCCTATATGACACAACGCGTTTTAAAGCCGTGATGGTCATGAACCTATCAGAACTCCGCAGTTAAGCGAGCCGCTGCGAGAGCAATCCCAGGATGGGTGACCTCCTGGGAAGTCTGATATGGGGAGCCAAAAGCGGACAGTATTGTGTCATTGGGGGTGGATCGTTACAAATGGTATCAGAGCCATTGCCCAGCCTGAGATGGTGGGAGCGTGCACAAGCCCAAAGAGGGTTGCCGGCGGGTACTCGCTGGGATGCCAAGAATGGGGGGATCCCATGAGGGTCGCCAGCGAGGACGCTGGGTCCCAAGGGGGGGTGATTGTGACGTCCCACATCGCCTGGGAATGAGGATGTGCTTATATGTATAAATGCACCCTATATGACACAACGCGTTTTAAAGCCGTGATGGTCATGAACCTATCAGAACTCCGCAGTTAAGCGAGCCGCTGCGAGAGCAATCCCAGGATGGGTGACCTCCTGGGAAGTCTGATATGGGGAGCCAAAAGCGGACAGTATTGTGTCATTGGGGGTGGATCGTTACATCTGATATCTGCATATTTTTTCATGCGTTGTTGAGCCTGTTTGAGATTGTGGTTGAGAATGGAGAGGATTTGCTCCCTGTTGCGGAGGACCTCATCCACTGCTTGTACTCGGGTGGTGCCCGGGATGTAGGTTAGGAGTCTAGGGGGTGGAACCCCATATACCACTTCGAAAGGGGTTAGCTTTGTAGATGAGTGCCACGAAGTATTGTAGGAGTACTCGGCCCAGGGTAACCAATAAGACCAGTTTTTAGGGCTGTCTTGGGTAAAACAGCGTAGGTAGTTCTTGAGGGCCTTGTTGACAATCTCAGTCTGACCATCCGTCTGCGGATGGTAATTGGTGCTGAGTTTCAAGGTAGTGCCCTGTAGCCGAAAGAGTTCACTCCAGAATGTGCTGGTGAAGGTAGTGTCCCTGTCCGAGACTATGGAATTGGGCATTCCATGTAGCTTAAAGACGTTGGCAACAAAAATCTGAGCCACCCTGGCTGCGGAGTAGGGGTGAGATAATGCCATGAAATTGGCATATTTAGACAAACGATCCACGACGACAAAGATGACTGAATACCCTTGGGATAAGGGCAGGCCCTCCACAAAATCCATAGAAATATCGGTCCAGACCCGAGAGGGAATGGGAAGGGGCTGCAGCACGCCCGCAGGGTAGGTATTATCATGTTTGTTCATCTGGCATGTGTCACACTGCCGAATGAAGGCCTTGATGTCCCGCCGCATACCCTGCCAATAGAAGTCCCGTTTAGCCCGTTGGAGGGTTTTCTCATATCCCACATGTCCAGCCATGGGATCACTATGGACATAGAGCAAAACTTGGGCCTTAAGGTGTGGGGAATCACCCAATATAATTCGGTTTTTATACAGAAGAATCCCATCTCGGAGAGAATATTTCTGGGTGCTGAGCTCATGAGTATGCCATTGAGTGAGGAACAGTTGGAGTTTAGGATCAACTAAATACTGGGCCTTTAAGTCATCCACCCAACCAAGGACCGGAAGAGATAAGAGGGATAAGGAAATATCCTCAGCCTCTGAGTTTCGCCGAGATAGAGCATCCGCCACCTTATTGTCCACCCCTTTCTTGTATTCCACTAAGAAATCGTAGCCTAGGAGTTTTGTTAGCCATCGCTGTTGGAACGGAGTGCCGACTTTCTATTCTAACAAGAACTTAAGGCTTTGTTGGTCAGTCCGAATGACAAAGGACTGGCCCAAGAGGTAGGGTCTCCATTTATGGACAGCGGTCACCAGAGCAAAGAGCTCTTTCTCGTAAGTGGACATGTGTAGTGCCTTGCCTTTGAGGGCCTGACTGAGGAAGGCAATAGGGCGGTTGTCTTGCATGAGGACGGCACCGATTCCCACGCCACTAGCATCACATTCAATGATGA
The DNA here is from genome assembly GCA_028654335.1 of Alnus rubra. NCBI lineage: Eukaryota > Viridiplantae > Streptophyta > Magnoliopsida > Fagales > Betulaceae > Alnus > Alnus rubra. The sequence continues at coordinate 337,906 of JAJPGS010001622.1, read as the reverse complement.
AGGGTTTGGAGAAATTTGGAAGGGCAAGCACTGGGGCTTGTGTCACAGCCTGTTTCAATTCCTCAAAAGCAGCCTGAGCTGCTGCTGTCCATGCAAAAGAATTTTTCCGAAGCATCTGAGTGAGAGGAGCAGCAATAGAACCATAGCCTTTTATAAACTTACGATAATAACCCGTTAACCCTAGAAATCCCCGCAAAGCCTTTAGGGTCTTAGGGAAAGGCCAGTCAACCATGGCCTTAATCTTGCTCGGGTCAGCACAAACACCTTGAGCCGAGACTATGTGTCCTAAATACTCAACCTCCAAACAAGCAAATTGACACTTAGACAATTTTGCAAATAAGGAATGCTGTCGCAGTGTCTCAAGTGTTATGGAGGGATGAGTAAGATGGGATTCCAAATCCTTACTATAAACTAAAATATCATCGAAGAAGACTAGGATGAATTTTCGTAAGTAAGGTTGAAAGACATGGTTCATGAGGCTCTGAAAAGTGGAGGGGGCATTGGTCAACCCAAATGGCATAACCAAGAATTCGTAATGGCCCTCATGAGTACGGAAGGCTGTTTTAGGGATGTCCTCATCAACGACCCTAATTTGGTGGTACCCGGACCGTAGGTCGAGTTTAGAAAAAAATTTGGAGCCCCACAACTCGTCTAACAGTTCATCAACGACTGGGATAGGAAACTTATCTTTAATAGTGACCCTATTCAGAGCCCTATAATCCATACACATGCGCCAAGTGCCGTCAGCCTTCCGAACGAGCAAAACAGGGGAGGAAAAAGGGCTATGGCTGGGTCGGATCACACCCGTTTGCAGCAATTCCTTGACAATCTTCTCAATTTCCGCCTTTTGATAAAATGGGTAGCGGTAGGGACGGACAGACACCGGTTGAGCCCCAGGTTGTAGAGTAATAGAATGATCTTGAAGTCTCCTTGGAGGGAGGGCAGTAGGTTCCTTGAAAACATCCTCAAAAGTCCGGAGGAGGGCGGTTACAGGAGGCGGGAGGTCTTGTTGGATGGGTGAGGACTGAAGTCCCTGTAAGGAGAGACAGTGAGCAGGGCAACTGAGGAGTTGTAGAACCAGACCTTTCTGTTCCTGCTTGGGCAACCGAAAGGACTCACTCCCTTCCAAGCTCAAGTGGGGCCCTTGTCTCAGGCCCAACAACATGCAAGTGTCCCCAGCATGCTGGAATTCCATCTTGAGCTATAAAAAATCCCAGATGATTGGCCCCAAAGTGTGGAGCCACTGAACTCCCAAAACAGCATCACAGCCAGCGAGGGGCAGAATAAAGAAGTCAGTACGAAAACTAAACCCCTGGATTTTGATCTCCACCGCCTTACAGCAACCGGGGCTAGGAATCTCAGCACCGTTTGCAATTTTCACCCTCAGAGGATCCTGCACCATAGGTTGAATACCCAGTGTAGCCGCTACAGTGGTGTGAATAAAGTTATGGGTACTACCCGAGTCTATTAAAATGACAATAGGGTGCAAGTTGAGGAACCCAACCAAACGCATAGTCTTCGGATGGGGGGTGCCAGTAATGGCATTGAGGGAAATTTCCGGGAATTCATCGAGAAAAAATTGCCCCGGATCCTCCTCAACAGGGCCAGCAGGCTTGTCTGGGTCAGGAGGGGTTCATCCGTAACTTCAAGGAGAAAGAGTTTGGGAACTGCACAGACGTGTCCCCGTGTCCATTTAGAGTCACAAGAATAACAGAGCCCCTTACGCCGTCGTTCTTCCATTTGGGCCTGGGATATGTTCTGGACCGGAACCAAAGCTTGACTAGGTTTAGACCCGTCTTTCCCCGTTAGACTCCCTCCCGTAGGCTGGGTGAAAGGCTGGGAATAAGTGTTTGGGGCAGTAGTCCTAGAGGACTGTGGGTACAGAGGGCTTTTAGTGAAACCAGCCGGCAGCTGAGCACTAAGTCCCTAGGTGGTTTGATGGAAGTGGGGGGAATGGAAAGATGAACGGGGATACCTTCTAGTAGTCAGCACGCATTCCTCCTGCATTCGGGCAAGAGAATAAGCATCCACCAGGGTTCTAGGATTCAGCATCCGAACGGGAAGCCGGATCTCATCCCGAAGACCGCCCAAGAAGCAGCTGAGTTTGTGAAATTCCGGGAGGTGCTGCACCTTCAAGGCCAGTGTGTCAAACTAGTTTTTGTAATCCTCGAGTGCGCCATCCTGCTTTAACTTAGACAGTGTCTCCATAGGGTCATCATAAGACCCTCTGCCAAAGCGGATCTGTAAAGCTCGAACAAAATCTCCCCACCCATGAATCGAGTTGCTAGAACGGAGCTCACGAAACCAGATGAGAGCTCTGCCGTCCATATGAAAAGAAGAAAGTGAGAGGCGATGGTCATCTGGTGTATTGTAGTAATCAAAGAATTGTTCAGCCCGGCAACACCAAGTTTCGGCGTCGTCACCATCAAAACGCGGGAAATCCAAACGAACAGATTTGGGTTTCAAGAAACCCTCACTGCCACTCGGTCCTCCGGGAAAAAAAATTTCGTCCCCCCAAATGGTGGAGGAATGTAGTCATAGTTGTGCACCGGGGATTTGGACCCCCTCCCAGCTTCCGATTGCTTCAAGATCAAGGCCTCTAGCCGATCCACCTGGGTTTGTAAGGTCTATATCATGCCCGTAAATTCTGCACGAGACACTGGGGCATTTTCTTCAGCCATAGTCATAGAACGGGTTTTCATGCGCAGGGGAAAAAGAGGCTGCTGATACCAATTTGTAACAGGTTTTTAGGGTTTTAGGGGTTTTTGGGGAGTGATGAGCGGATGGTAAGGGAGAAAATGAAATGCAATGAATTCTGAGAAGGAGTTGTTACTGAATATTACTGAATATTAAGATAAATTGGCAAATTCGAGGATGCCAGAGCCTCCAAACATAACCTCTGATAACCAAAAAGCTATCTGCGTCTATTACCTGCTGGACTTATATATTGTCCAATAGGTTTACAAAAACGCATAAGGAATTTGAACAAAACGACTAACCCTTACTGAAGGCATAAAACGACATGAATGAAAACATAAAACGCAAGAGTGCTGGACTTCTCCAAAACGCCACCGTTTGGGCTTGGGAAAGCTCGACTCCAGATGGCACGCACCTTCCCTGAGCCCATTCTCTTGCTGCCACGTACCTCCTTATCTTCTAAACTCATCTGACCCTTCCACACCTTCTCTCTTCAATCTCGATCCTTCTTCAAGCCTCCACCTTTAGACTCCATCCTCAAAGCTCCACCAGCCGCTTCAAGGAACAACGGTGACAGTATGCGACCAATAAGCCAGTGTCTTGCTGAAACTGCACTATCTTTGCTCATGGTACAGGCCAGTGTTGTGCTCTAATTCTTATGAATTATGACAGTTTTGTGATTGACCATAATCCAGAGCTCCTTAAAACAATGTTTGCAACAAAAAAGTAAACAGATTTCTTTTAGCTCATATGAGCCGCAGGCCATCAGTGATCAGTGTATCAGATTCTGTAACTCCCAAAAATCAGGCAGTTGGCACTTGGCACAATTCTTCCCGCATATATCTACAGCTTCAACTTCCCACACCCCACTCTCTACTCCTATGGCCACTAGTCCAGGCAGCATAGTGCTTTTGCAACTAGTTGATAGTACTCTATGGACAAGGACAATTTCAAACATTGGCTACAACAATTTCAATGGATTTTTACAAACAAATACACGACCTTGAGAATAGCTGTACCGTGAAGAATACAAAAAGGGGGATGGGGGGGGGGGGGGGGAAAGGAAAAAAGTAATTGAGGAAAAAGAATCACAATTCAAATCAGAGTGTATGTTGGGTCATCATCTCAACCGAGAGCACTTTCTCAGACTTGTCCCAGGCAATCTAGAACTTCTCAGCAATATTTTTGCAGTCCAATGAGCAGTGAGTCAGGTTGTAGACTTGCTCCTCTAGCCTGCTCAGTCTTGTGAAACTCATGACGGCTGAGCCTTTTCGCGTCCACTGCCTCTGGATGAACTTGGTCTGGGAACTTGAGAGCTGGTTAAGGGCTTCTGCAACGGCTTCAGAGCAGCCATGATCTCAGAAAATGTGGGTCTCAATTTTGGATCTCTAAAATGTTAGATGGATCAATTGTCAGAACTGCAGAAAATGAATTTTGAAGTATATTCGATACGCTGCAATAATCATTAAAAATATAAAAAAAGGAACTTCTCTCTACCACTCATTCACAAGTTGAAGCACACAATCTTTTGTGAACTTTTGCAATAAATAAGGCATTACCATTATCTGCTTGGTCAACAGATTTAATCAAGTCTTATATACAGAAGGGGTAAAGATAAAGGTCATGTTACGCACAGGAAAGAAGTAGGTGGCCACGAGTTTTGCAAAGATAGTCCATCATTAATGGGGAGTAATCAGAAAGGATGAAATGTTTTTGAAAGAAATTATATAAGCAAATATGCTTTAAAGAACTTACTGGAAATGAGGAGTGGTAAAAACAGAGATTAAATTGAATAACATTTGCTATGTTCTCAGCATGTTTACGGCTCCAAATAGCATAAAGTGGAAGTTTAATCAGTGATATTTAGTAGAATAGACATGGGGAATAACTGTTGAAATCAGTATCATTTTCCATTGAATCTGGCATTGGATATTTTGAATCACAATATGAATAAAAATTAGTCACCCATTATCCTGATAGAACAACCAAAACAATACTTACGTCTGCCAGCATTTTTGAATAATATCTGCAATGCCAGGATCCATATCATCTGGAATATCAAGACGCCGATGTTGAAATCCAACTGCACCAACAACTTGCATCGGGTTCATTCCCCCCCATGGTTGTTGCAATGTAGAGAGCTCCCATAGTATGACTCCAAAGCTATATACATCACACCTGCATATTGAATTAAATGAAGTAATTATGAAAAGACCTATATGATGTTAGAATATATGGAAAATATATTGAAAATATATTATATTTTCCATATATTCTAACATATGAAGGGTCCAAACAAAACACAAGAAATATCAGGAGAAAAAATTTGGGGGGGACGGGGGCTTACTTTTCATCTGCAGGTTCGTTTCTTAGCACTTCTGGGGCCATCCACTCAGCCTGAAGCATGCGATACAAACATGAACTTATTCAATACCAGGTTCTAATGGTTGCAGGGCAAATGATTAGAATATTCATTATCTTCTCCGCATATTCTACTAGATATAGAGTGCTCCTTTAAGTACTGTTGCAGATAACCAGGTTACTTCTTCTTCTTCTTTTTATAAGTAAATAAAGTTTTATTAAAAGCGTAAGGTGCCCCTAAGTACACTGAAAGCATACACAAGGAAACGCCTAAGAATGCAAAGAAAAACGAATAAGAAAATCAGAATAGCTAATCGACAATGATGACAAAAAGGCCACCGTCCAAAGATGCAGCATATGAAGAAACGAGGCTACAATATCTTCCTTAGAATTCTCCATGTGTTCGAAACACCTAAGATTTCTCTCTTTCCAAACACACCAAAGGATGCAAATAGGCACTATCTTCCAAACCGCAGCACTCCTTGGCCTTCCAGGCTTCCACCAACAGGCAAATAATTCGATAACTCTTCTAGACATGACCCAAGACATACCAAACCGAGAAAAAACATGATGCCACAAAGTGGAAGCCACATCATAGTAAAGAAGAAGGTAGTCCACAGATTCTCCATCTCTCTTGCACAAGTAGCATCTATCCACAATGATGATCTTCCGCTTCCTGAGATTGTCCACTATAAGAATCTTGCCTAGGGCTGCCGCCCATGCAAAAAAAACCGCCCTCGAATGAGCTTGAGTCTGCCACACACTCTTCCAAGGAAAGCGTCTACCTTCAGAGCCAACCAAGGAGCTGAAGTAGGACTTGACCTTGAACCCACCTTTCTTGGAGAGACCCACCAGAGCCTATCTGCACAATCTCGACTCACCGTAGCTTAATGAAGCACCTGAAAGAAGGAGGCAAAGACACCCACTTTTCAATCATGCGCCTCTCTAACAAAGCTAACGTTCCACTGAATAGAGCCACCCAAAACCTCCATATTATCCGCAACGGAAGCATCCTTCACCCGAGCAATACCAAAAAGAACAGGAAAAGCATCCTTCAACACCGTATCCCCGCACCGCAAATCATGCCAAAATTTTGTCCTAACCCCATCCCCCACCTCAAATCTAGTAAACCAGAGACAATTCCCCACCCTTTCCTGATATTCTTCCACAGCTCCACCCCAAAAGGACCTACAGGCTCACGGGAGCACCACCCACCGCACAAACTGCCGAACTTAGAATCCACCGCAACTCTCCACCAAGCATCTCTCTCAATTCCATACCGCCACAACCATTTGTCAAACAAAGCGCGGTTGAACAACAACAAATTCTGAATACCCAACCCCCCTTCTGAAATTGGGGTACAAACCTTCGACCAACTCACCAAGTGAAATTTTAACTCTTCACCCATCCCACCCCAAAGAAAATCCCGTTGTAACTTCTCTATGCGAGTAACACTCCCCGGGATAGGGAACAGAGACAAATAATAAGTAGGCACATTGGCAAGAGTACTCTTGGGTGACTCTACCACCCTTAAAGAGGTATAACCTTTGCCAACTAGCCAGTCGATGCTCTATCTTCTCGACAACCCCGTCCCAAATATGAATGGACTTATAGGAAGCCCTCAAAGGAATACCAAGATACTTCGCCGGCAAAGAAGCAATCCCACACCCTAGTAAGTCGGATAGCCTTTCCACTTGATCAACATTCCCCACTGGAATTAAATTTGACTTCGCCAAATTAACCTTCAAACCTGAAGCAGCTTCAAACAGGAGGAAGAGACTCCGCAAATGACGCAACTGAGAAGAATGAGCACTACAAAAAATCAGAGTGTCATCTGCAAACAGAAGATGCGAAAAATCTGCATTACCAACTTTAAAACCTTCCAACAAACCCACACTAACCGCAGTAGAAATCATACAGCTCAAAGCCTCCATCACAACACAAACAAAAGGGGAGACAGAGGGTCCCCTTGTCTTAAACCTCTGGAACTACTGAAGAACCCATAAGGAGATCCATTGACCAATACCGAAAACCACACAAAAGAAATGCAATGAGCAATCCAGGAACACCATTTATCCCCAAAACCACACTGTTTTAGCATATACAAATAGAAAATCTCAATTTACATGATCGTATGCTTTCTCCAAATCCATTTTACACATGACACCTGGTTCCCCCGATCTAAGTCTACTATCAAGGCATTCATTTGCAATAAGGATCGGATCGAGGATCCCTAAGATTTGGATATGACCTTATCCAACACCCGCTTCAATCTATTTGCTAGAACCTTAGCAATGATCTTGTAAACACCTCCTACAAGACTTACAGGCCGAAAATCTATGAGGGAAATCGCACCAGGAACCTTTGGAATAAGCGAAATGAACGAAGCATTCAAGCTTTTCTCAAACCAACCTCTCGCATGAAAGTCATGAAAAACCGCCAAAATGTCCGAGCTCAAGACATCCCAGCATGCTTGGAAAAATGCCATAGAAAACCCATCAAGACCTGGTGCCTTGTCACCATTCATAGCTGACACTACATTCCTAACCTCTTCCTCCTCGAAAGCTCTCTCCAACCAGCTGGCTTCAAACTCTAGAATAGAATCAAAGGATAACCCATCCACCATAGGCCTCCATGGACACAGCTCAGAAAAGAGCTTTTGATAGAACTGGACCACGTACTCACCTATATCTGACTGGTTAGAAGAAATAGTATCTCCAATCAATAAAGAGTCTATAGAGTTGTACCTTCTATTAGAGTTGGCTATGGAATGGAAGAATTTAGTACATTTATCCCCTTTCTTTAGCCACATCACCCTTGATTTCTGCCTCCAACTCACTTCCTCTAAAAGAGAAACCCTTTCTATCTCGCCGACAATCTTTGTCTTCTTTAGTATCTCCTCCTCAACTAGAGCCCTACTACTTTCAATAGAATCAAACGCCTGAAGTTCTTCAAACAGCTTCCTCTTGTTCCTCTCTACACTGCCAAACACCTCTTCATTCCATTTCTTCAAATCTTGTTTCAAGGCCTTGAGTTTACAAGCAAGGATATAACTAGGAGTACCTTGGAACGAATAAGAATCCCACCACTGTTTCACCCTCTACACAAAACCATCCGCTTTAAGCCACATGTTCTCAAATTTGAAAGGCCTTTTCCCCCTAGAAACGACGACGCAATCGAGAAGAATCGGGAAGTGGTCTGAATAGAGGCGAGGAAGCCCTTCCGAGATACCACAGGGAACCGAGCTTCCCAATATGGGGAGACTAGAAAGCGATCAATCCTAGACCAAATGAGAGGATCAAGCCTAAACGACCAAGTATAAGAGCCCCCAGTGAGAGGAAGATTCATTAGACCCTGATAAAAAATAAAATCAGAGAAATTTCTCATAGCAGACATACTACCCTCTCTAGATCTTTCACTAGGGAACCGAGTAACATTGAAATCACCCCTTGTACACCGTGGCATGCTCCACCAACTGAGAATCCCAGCCAGCTCATCCCAAAGAAGTCTCCTATCAAAATCAGAATTCGGGCCATAAACACCTGCAAAGGCCAAGACGAATCGATCCACTACATTCCTGAAGGAAGCTGCAAGAGTGAATTCCCCCACACAAACATCAACATTCTCCACTACCCTTTTATCCCACATGATCAAGATGCTCCCTGAGGCCCCACAAGAATCTAAACAGCACCAATCCACATTATTACAACCCCATAAGCTGCGCACAAAACTTCTCGACATACCCTGAACCTTGGTTTCTTGGAAGCAAATAATATCCACCTTCCAATCTCTAAGCAAGTTACTTATCCTAAGACGTTTGCTCCACTCGTTTAGCCCCCTCACATTCCAGGAAAGAACCCTAGGCTTCATGACACAACATGAAGTCCCCTCGCCTTCCTTCTCCCGCGGCTTGAGCATGAACCTCTCGCATCGTAATTGATAGAACACTTCAAATTTTCAACCTCCCTTTTTCCCTTCGTTCCACAGCCCGACATGGCTCCCACCACTTCATTACAACGTTCCGCTTCGAGATAAGTCAAAAGAGCCAACAATTGTAGCTTATGACCTTCATACGAAATCCCTACGATGGGATAAATCACATTCGCACACTGAATAACCCAGTCAGAGTAACCTGAAAAAATCCCCGATGTTGTAGAATAGGTATTGAGAGGTGACACCCTACCTGCATCTCCTTCCAATTCAGCTGAAACACATACTGCCTTTCCCACTTCCTGCCACTTCAATAGGCCGATCTCTCTCTTGAAACACGACCATCTCTGAACACCCAAAGGGCTGGCTGTTAGAAATCCCAGCAACAACCCTATCCTGCAGAGACTGAAGGTGGGGAAAGTGATTCATCGGAAGCCCCAACCCAGACAACCCAGAGACAGCCGGATCCACGGCAGTGCTCCTTTGCCAAGCAGGAATCCCCCTACCGACACTTCCTGAACTCGAACCAAGCTGCCATGACACCCTATTACTGACTTCAATCTCCGCAAGATGCAAATCAGATGTCACCTGAGATAACACTGCACGCGCATCCACCCTACTCTTGCTCACCAACTGATCCTGCCCCAAATGGACCCTTACTGGCGACATAACTTCCCTCGGATCACTGGAAACCTCCTCAGACATCAAACCCACAAATGAAGGACCCACCGAACCAACTAAACCCAAAGTTCAAGAGCAATAGCACCAAAAACAATTGGAATAACTTACCTTTTAACACTATTGTATAATTATACAATCTCATTGTCACCATCCCCATGGACACCAAATGTACACGAGTTCTTTAACCTTTATTGAAAAGAGAATACGCCATTTGCTGTAATTTTATCAGTCAAGTATGCTGTAAACAGCAAGTCCAGATGATCTTGCAGAATGAGGAACTTTTGGAATAGTTCTCTCCTTGTGATTTTGAAAGTTTGAGAGAACATGTTCCAAGTTTATTGCAATGCATATATCAAACTCGATATCAAATAACAGTCAAAATAAAACCAATTTTCTCTGCAATTTGTCCTGAGCCATTTGCCACATCAAAAAGATGTATAGTTCTTTTTTTCCCTCTTAATCACCACTAGAAACTCTACCAAATGCCTAGGTCATGCAACCAACAGAACATAAAGTTCAAAACTAAAAATGAAACAGATGACGATCCTATCATGAGAAGCACAGATGTAAATAGTTCACTATTACAGGAAACATCTAGAAGGTGCATAGATACCAGATATGATCATGAAAAGAAAATATCCAGCATTGCAACATGAACATAATAGATCAGTAAATCAAAAACATGGAAGACCAAGTAAGATGGATGACCCAAAAACAAACAGAAGGAAAAAAATTATAATAATAATAATAAAAAATAAAAAATAAAAAAGGCTGGTTCAAAAGCAAAAAGGGAAGAAAATGAAAATGAAAGTTGCTAATGGCTTACAGTCCCTGCAGTTGACCTTGAAGAGAGAAATGTGCTATTTTTCATCCGTGATAACCCAAAATCGCACACCTGAACAGGCAGAAAATTTTTCATCATGATGGGTTAGGCATGGAAGATACATTCAATATATTCAGCATCTCAGTTACGAAATAAGACACCACCTTCACAACCCAATTTTTATCAACAAGAAGATTTGGGGACTTCAAATCACGGTGTACTATTACGGGAGAGCAGTTGTGCAAATAATTCATTCCCCGAGCCTGAAAGTTTAATCATTCAAAAACGATCAATTATCTCCAGCAAAGTCAACAATTATAGCGAGTTGCTGACTGAAAGTGGAATGAAGGGCAAGAATGACAGTATCATACAGCATCAAGGGCCATCCTCAACCGCTTTCTTTCATCTAATTGATTGTTAGGCCGGTGAATCAGCCTATACAAACTACCTCTGCAAAAAATAAAAAAATAAAATAAAATAAAAATTGATGTGCTTTAGCATTCCAACTTAACATAACTAATAAGACATAAGAAATAATTGATCAAACACAAACATACTGGCGGTGTGTAACAGTTTAATTAACTGGTACTGGATTTTTAGGGTTAGGTTTACTGAATTATGAATGTAATTGGAATGAAACTGAAGAAATGGAAGAAATATTCAGTAATGAGAGAATTGATGAACGAACAGTAATGAAAATTACAGAAATGAAATGGACTCTTCGAGATGTCCGGTCTTCAGAGCATTCGAGGTGCTCAGCCTCCAGTTTACCACAGTAAACAAATCACTAATCTCATATCCCCTACAATTAAGCTATTGGCCTTTATATACACATAACTCAGGCTCATTATCCCTAAAGGTAAACTAAGTCCAGCCCACTAAGCTACCAAGGCCCAAGTCCCATTTTTCACTAATATACTCATTACACAAAGGAAGCTCTTAAACAAGCAAAATCATAATGGCAGAGTAAGCGCTTAGCTCTTATTCAATTGGGAAATTTGATAGAGATTAATTAGATAAGCCATATTAAGTCTCTTAACTCATAAGGGTTACCACTGTGTTGCTTAAGTCTTTATTTCTGAGAAAATTGTATGACTGGATATCTGTTGTAGGCTGTGATCCTTCTTTTCCCCAGAGATGGTAATGTTTTATGGGATTCTCCAGTCACATTCTGTGTACTTGCCAAGTCTCTTTCATCATTAAATTATTTATCAAAACATGTGCGATCATTCTCTTTTTTTCTGACTGTGATAAAGCAAACATGAAAAGAACAACAGCAACAACAACAATATAACTATAAATCTCAAGAAAATTTCCCAAATGGGGAAGTGGCCAAAAATACAGTCGAGAAAAAAGATGCAAGAAAGTTTAATTCTGAACGCTATTTGCATGTCAATCAATAATTTCTAAAACCCTACCATACAAGATCCTCGTGTGTGTGTGTGTGTGCGCGCATCTATCGATTTCATGTAAATCAATGCATGAGAAGAAACATTAATCAATCAGGAAAAAAGGGGAATATTCCTGAACTATTCCAGAACTACCATAGGAAAAGTATACTTGGAACCTGTTTGGGATTGCGTTAAGGAGCTTAAAAAGCACTTTTAGTACGTAAAAAAATTGTGCCAAGCAAAAATGAGCATGTTTGGTAAAAAACTTAAAGGGCACTTTATTTATTTTTATTTTTTTTGGCTCTAAAAAAGCTCAAAACTGCATTTTGGGAAAAGCTTGAAAATGAAGTTTTTTTTCTAAAAAGCTCTATTTCCCAACGCAATCTCAAACAAGTTCTTGATATAGTCTTGTAATAATAAGAGCTTCTTGTGGTAAGTTAACAATATGGCACTCATTGACTTCCATAAATATGTGATTAGGCAATAACACAATTAAGGTCAGAAATAAAGTGTTTACATACCTGGGAAGAAATTCAGTGACAATTGAAAGATTTGGGGCACGTGTTACAGCTCCCATGAAGAGAACAACATTTGGATGCCTGAGTCTTTTCATTATCCGAACCTTGCAATTCAAACCACAAGTAGGAAAAAAAAAAAAAAAGATTTTAAAAACAATCCTTTACATACTCAGAGATACCAATGACAGCAAAAAGTAGAAAAAGTTAAATCCTAAAGGATGTGATTGAGGCATGTAAATTAGACGGCGGAAGAAGTGGGGTGTAAAACAAAAGAGAGATACCACTTTTCAAGTTAGACCCAAGTAAATGATCTTCACATACTTAGAGATAACCGTTTAAACATTAGTCGTTCCAAAAGTTTAAGCAGATAGCACATGTGGGTTAAACTCTCCCTCAATAAATAAAGCCCAAAACTTGAAATATTTAACTGAAATGGAAATTAATGCTCCTGTTTATAAATAGAATATGATAAATAATTACGAAGTTAAGGTTCAAACTCAAGATCGCTGCTCGAATACCATGTTAAATCAACAATTATCCTAAAAACTTAAGTTAATAGGAAATTGTAAATTTTATCATTTACTTAAAATTCTAACAATAACAATTTTTTTGATAAATAAAACTGTTCAGTGGATGATTCGTAGATCAAACATTCTAACAATAACAATGATAGCAAAAAGTAGTAAAAGCTTAATTTAAAACAAATAGGTTTAGGCGTGCACGTAAGAGGGTGGAAAGAGTTGGCATGAAAAAGGTAACAGGTACATTTTCCAAACTCTTTATCACAATCTTGACAAATATGTCCATACATCTCATCCTATATATTTTGATGAGTCAATCATATAGTCAAGAAATAAGGCAACATGGGGCAAGGACCATTATTTACGGCACATACAACCTTATAACTGAGCTCGCCACAGAAATAACCCTCATTTGTATCATACTTTGTCATGATGTCCTATGTGTTAATCAGAATGAATAACGAATTAACCAGAGTTAATGTGAGGGCTGAAGAATGGCGGTAATTAGATGAATATGATGTTGTCAATTTATTGAAGTGACACCTCACTAGCACATATTAAGCAAATTAATTACATCAGTTGAAAGATTCACACACAAATAAGACAAAACTAAAGAAACTTCATTTTATTTTCTCTTGAAACAAGATCTAAGAAACCATACAAAGGTAAATGCACTCATTAAAAAATAAATATAACAAAATAAAGATTAACTCCAAGGAAGAATGGATATCTCAATCGAACTGTCGTATCGGTATCCATATCTAATACAGATATGTGGGATAAGGCAGAATACCTACCCATAAATAAATAAATAAATAATTTTTTTTTTAAGTGACACGAGAGTATACAGGTTGGACATGGCATGGATATGGCACAGATATGTTTAGGTAAAAAAAATGATTTTTCTTAAAGAGAAAATGAGAGCTGAACATATATTTGAGAGGATACATTATAGAACAAACCCCCCCCCCCCAACCACCCACCCCAAGGTGTACTACTTTTACATAAATTTTTATTTCTTGTAAACAAATGGAGGTTTAAATGTAAAGCACAAGTTCTATTGCTTTAGATAATTTAATGTTTAAAAACTGAAAGGAAACAAATTTAATTTACATTTTCCTATCAATTGAAGTTTTTGGGACAATTTATAATTTATCATGATATTAGAAAATCAGATCTAATGTATGAGTCCGACCAACTTCCACATGGTTTAATATTCCATATGTTGGACCACCATATAGAAGGGATTGTTAGAACCACATGTAAGGGGTAGTGTTGAGAAATATCAAATTCATCATTTCTTACTAACTTAAAATTTTGGGACAATTGGCGATGCTTTAACAGAAAGTAAGCAAAGAGGAAAGCAAGGGGCAAGCAAATTGTACCTCACTTTTGAATTCCTCAAGTGATTCACCAGAAATATCTTGGTTTAGAAACCTCTTCACAGCCACTTCCTATAAAAACAAAAGTGTGACAATAAGATCAAAATATAAACTTTCCAAAAACAAGAATTTGACACAAAATAAGCAACAAATCTCAAAACAAACAAGAAGCGGAGAGACATTGCTAGACAGTTGAATATCTAATTCCAAACTCTACAAGTAGAAAGACATCCCAAAACAAAGAAGATATTGTAGTTACATTAAGCATTTTAGGAATAGGAAAATGGTGATATGATGCTTTGGGCAAACACGTAAACAAGAAGGTCTAAGAATATCTCAAATTATTCAATCAGGGGTAAACCTTCCAAAGACTTAATTCAGATAAACAAACACAATAAAAGGAGATAAAATAAGTAAAGTGTAGTCATCAGATTGATGCATTAATACTCAAACACCATATGCTAATTATAGCAGACGTAATACTCTCTTCCCAATTTAAGTTGACATCTCCGAGTGCAGGGTCGATGTTCAAGGGGACCATTTAAAGTATGCTCATATTGCTGCCATTACAACCAAAATAGAGCTTAATGCCTTAACAAGGTCCTTAATTGCATTAGATAATGTTAATCCCTGACCTTTTTTGGGCCTCATACAACATCCTGTAGAAGTTTTCAGCTCCAAGTGTAAAACCAACCAACATAATGTGCGGACTTGCAAAACCATGCATTTGGTTGTAGGCTTTTGCCTAACATCTGAAAGAAACAATGATCAACATTGTTTTGAAAGTACCTACTGATATATTTCGAATCATTAGGAGTCCTTTCCAGTCATTTTACTAACTATGCAAAAAATGATACTCATGGATTTTAAGCCATATAACTCTTTATACCTCAAGTAAAACCAACTTCCTTCAGGACCAATTAAAAAAAACAATGAAAGGGAATCTCCTAAAATTTAAAAAGTACCTATTTCTATTTTCATTTTTTTTTTTAAGCATTACAGAAAAGAAAAGAAAAAAATGCTTTAATACATGTTTATAAAACTTTGGAAGAAAGACTTTCTGATGAACTTATGTCAATTAGGTATAATTCCTGACATCTAGGTTCTTTATATGCTTAATTAATGCAGTATATCTGTCTGACGCAATTTATCATATACTCTAGAGGTTTCCCTTATTGTCCAGTTTAGTAGGTGGAGCCTTCAGCCAACCTATATTGAATCATAGTAACCCTAAAAAACCTAAATCAAAGGGCCATCCTACATCACTCCCATTGTCTGCAAACTCTTTTATCTTATCACATCTAAGATATTTTGCAGCTGCAAATTTGTCTCACATTTTTCATGTTGTCATCCATTCCCACATTTTGAAAGGTGCCTATAAGCCATACAGAGGGTTTCTAGCCACACAGAGACAATTGCAGCACAAGATACTTAACATCTCTGAAACCAAACCAAAAGGAATGGATTACACCCATATTAGACACCACAAAAACAACGTTTGGCCAGTCATTCAGCATGAGAAAACTTACAGTTCCATGCCAGTCTCCACGATATACCTCCCCATATGATCCTGTAGAACAAAGGACAAACCAAAAAGATGAAATTACACATAAGTGAAAGCCATCTCAAGTATTCTTCTTTATATGACAAGAACTAGATGAACTAGATGGCACAATGCACTGGTAAATACCAAGTCCGATACGCTCACCCAAGGTGATCTCCTCCCATTGAATCTCGAGTTCTGCAACTTCATCAAGTGTGACATCAGATTTTGTGCTATCATTACCTGCCGAGCTATCTGATATTCTCTCTCCTTCTGAAATGGCTCCAGAAGCATCATGCTGCCGGTCATCACTACCCTGTTGCTCATAACCAGCACCATCTGCATCTCCATCACTTTTTGCACCCTGTTCATACTGCTTACTGACAGCTGCAGTTGTTGCAACCACAGCTGCTGCAGTGGCAGTGGCAGCAGCTGCTACAGGAAGTTCAAAATTGGACTCGTTGCTTGACTTTGCTACAGCAACTACCATTGAAGATGCAACAACAGCTGCTGCAGCTGCTGCTGCAGCAGCAACAGGTACGTTTTTTGTATATTTCACAGGAGTTATTTCAAGGCATGATGAGATAGGCTGTCTAGTTGCTTCCACTGTATCAAGCGGAAGGTTAATGCCTAAGCCTTCCACAGATTTAAGATGCTCCAGTTGACCAGAAGAAATTATTGCTTTAGAGTGCACTCTGTAGGGAGGCAAAGGAGGCAAAATTCTAGAAAGATCAGAATCATCTTGACCTTTGATTTCTTGGGTTCCAATCCCATGCTTATTTTCATCCTTATATTCAATTGGTAACCTGGCCTCAACTGCTGACACATCTAACGGGTCATGATAAATTTCAGAGAACAAGTTTGGTGGAGCGACAACACCACTCTCAAGTAGCACATCATGAAGTTTTTGAGCTAATTGTGGATTCTCCTTTGCAGCATCAATCATGTATTGTGAAACATCTTTCACTTTCATTCTACGTACAGCAGGTGAGCTAATACCTTCAGTCCAAGAAGGAGATCTTGTATGCAAGTAAGGATAATTAGGCCTCCCAGGAGGCTCCCGCACAGGCACCTTCTCTACATTGGAGAGAGTTCTAAAATCATCTAAGGATGACTTGTGCTCTTCATCACTTTTAGTTGGCCTGGTTATATTTGCAGAAGTGAAATCACTTCTGTCATCACATTCTTTTCCTAAAGCTGCTAAATTGCTGAACCGAGGCCTCTTGTCCAATGTCCCAAAGTCCGAATGTTCTTCAAATGAACTTCCAACCCCACTGCTTGAAGAGGCCATATGAGAGTCAATATCTCTAGGCAAAGGACTTGCAGAAGTGAACGATTCATCATATTCTATATGCGACCCAGCTGCATCAGATGGAATAAGTGTACCAGGATCTGCCATTAGGTCAACGATATACTCCCTGAAAGTCATGTTATCCGCATCTTAAAAACAGATAAGGCTTTGCAACCTCTTTTTAAAAAAAAAAAAATTTAAAAAAAATACCAAGATAAATGAAGGCAATTTTCTGCTCTGACATCAATTTCAACAGCATTTGACAATAATGAACAGAAAAAAAAAAAAAAAATGCAACATATGCAAATGCATTCCTAAGACACCAAATATAAGCACTCAATTAGATTCTAGAACAATGATGTAAGAACATCACATGTTGTTCCATTTTCATGCACTATGAGCGAGAAAGAAGAAATAAAGTACATCATATATGCATAACAAAATCATGTTTCAGAAAACAGAAAATAGATAAATAAACCCTCAATCATCCAGCTGACTTGACTGCATTGCGAAACATAAACTTATAATTACCTTCCATCATCAATCTTCACGACGTTCATTGCCACAGCATCAGAACCCGTGTACTGCTGTCCTTTAACCAATCGGCATGGGAAACCCACACTATCAGCCAAAACCTACATAAGCACACAAAAGTTGGTAGAAAAGAACTACTAGCAGAAGACCAGGATTCCTCACTACAAGGAAAACTGATAAAACAAGAGTTAGTTAATGACAGAGCATATAACACAAGATAATCATATAACCTAATAAGAAGAATGACAAAGCTGTTGATTTTTACTGCAATATTGTAAAGCTGTCAAAAGAAAACTGGAAATGGATGAAGACGGCTGACTCACAGGTGACAGAGCAGCTTCTAAAAATATACCTGCTGAACACCTTGATAACATGATAACCTGAGTACTTATCACAACACAGTTGTCGAGAACAGTTAATGTGGAGGCGCTGACTACCCTTCAACATCATAGTATTCTACTAGATACTAGACCAGTCAAATTCTAACATATCAGAGATGGTACACAGGACAATGTTAGCCTAAAATGTGCCATCAAACTATTCACCTTTACCTTCTGAAAGAGATGCTTTAAATTTCACTACAAGTGAGAAAGATAATTACCCAAGAGCAGTTTTTCTGTCCCTATATATTGTGTAAAAGTGAAACGCCGTGTAGGAGGGCTGAAGAGATAAAAATAATATTATTATGCAGAAAAAGGACCTTAATATCATCATGGTATGTACCATAATGTCATCCATAGACATAGCAAGGGCTCAGGCTAGGATCTTTCTACAGATCTTATCAATTTAAAAGAAGATTAAAATAGGGAGAACAGATTTTGGTGTGCCACAGATGAGTCAGAATTATTCAGTGAGGTAACCTCCAAAACATTGGTTCAACAAAAGTGGTGAACAATGGTGAGAGGATGTAAAATCACTTGTGATCACCAGTTGCCTCAAAGCCATCTCTAACGTGATTCATTTATGAATGTATCTCTAAAAGAGGTACTGATATAATCTAAACCATGATGCTTTTCTGGTGACTACCTATAACACTCATGTCCCACATTGAGAAGATGAGGAGTAGCCCACATACAGTGGGTGGTTTATAAAGATCATCATGAGTGTTAAGTTTCACATTGCCTAGTTATTAGGTGAAACTGAACTTTATAAGAGATACTAGAAAAGCTCAAACTTAACTAGTCTTTTTGAAAATGATAGTGCAGATGTTGCTAACATTTTTTCCTGTGTCGTTACAAATGGTATCAGCGCTATCTTGTAATGTGCCATGGGGTACTGTCAACGCCACATGACGTAGCATTGATGAGGACGTCAGAGGTTAAAGGTGGGGAGTTTGTAACACCCCTGTCCCATATTCGGAAGATAAAGAGTAGCCCACATTGAGTGGGTGATTTATAAAGATAGTAATAAGTGTTAATTCTACATTACCTAGTTAGTAAGTGAAACTGGGTTTTATAAAAGATTCTAAGAAGCTCCAAATTGACTAGTCATTTTCAGAGACTCAGCATTCTGAAGTGAACAAAAGAAATATGGGAATAAATTAGCAAGTGTAAAAAAGAATGCGATCACACAATTGCATATACCTCGCACTTCTTTAAATCTTTCTCAAACTACCAACTCTGGCATTTCCAATCTGAGATACATCCGTCCAAAACGATGAAAACACCAATTTACTCAATCATAACCAAGTGTCCCACACAAATTAGATCAAAAGCAGCCACGAACTTGATATGATTATATTACCAATGAATGCAGTAGAAGGAAACCATGACTATGAAGCTTGCATAGATAATTTTGGCAAAAGCAACAACAGGAATTTCAAATGTGGTAGTCAAAGACTCCCATATAACATCAAAAGTGGCAGTACCATAGCCAATTGGGTTTTAAACCATGAAATAAAGGAAAAAAAGTCGAGCAGATACCTTGAACAGTAATGCGCGGTGACGAGCCAATCCAATTGTCAGAGAACCAAGCGGCAAAACCATGCTACCAAGTGTTGCTTTCAAACTGTAACTGAGATTTTTCCATGCTCTCGACATGTTGTCAGGATCCCCAACTGGTCCACCCATATAGTCAGCAACTAAAATAGCAAGCTTTCGGACCAAATTACTACCTACAAAAACTAGAGAATTGGACCTTGATTCGACAGCCAGCTCTAGAGCCCTCTGTTCAAGTTTCAACAAATTAGCGTCAGCAGCCCTATTGACTAAAACTGCTTCCCAGGTGATTCTGTCTGACACTGCTGTTCCTTGCAAATCAACAAGGGAAGGCATTCTTTCTGTGGTTGACTCAGTCATAACTCCATACAGGTCATAGAAACCATCCAAGATCTTGTCATCATAGCTAAGAGAATTGTAATTCTGTGAAGCATGGATAAATCTAGGATATGAGATAGGTTAGAAAGGAATAAAAACAAGACAAAGATTACAAACAAAGTTAAACAGAAGTAATCTTGTATAATAATATCAGTCGCCAGTTAGTCTAAAAATAGATATATCAAGCACTCAGCCAAACTAGGAAATGATTTTAAAGCATTATTTCAAAACAATATTTTATGCTTCACTTTACCCCATGTTATGCTGAAATATCACCTAGTAAGGAAGGGAACAATTGGCTTTTTTGTAAGTATGCTTTCAGAAAGAAGATACACAAAGACACAAATAAGTCAAATTAACCTTGTGATGCTACTTTTCAATTGTGAAACAAAGCAAGATGTGAGAAGCACGGCTACTTGCCAGTTGTTCTCCATTGACAATGAAATATCAATATAAAGAAATAGTGGTGGAAGATAGATTTCCAGATTTCAACAGCTTGTCATCTTCCAATCGCAATTAGAATAAGAGAAACCTTGGAATGAAAAAATGAAACTACGATTACAAAAATTAAAAAGCATGCGATCCAAAAAAGAATATATACATGTACATACATATATGTATGCATACTATTTAAATATAAAATGCAGAAAAGACTATGTTACAGTTATTATGCCTTAAATGCTGAAAACGTTCACCAAGAAGCACAAAAACATCCTAAATATACAGCTAAACAAGTAGAAGAAGCCTATCTACTAGGTATTGGTTTATATATATATATATATATATATATATATATATATAATCTAACATTCTGTCACTGCAGAGCAGCTTTGATGGTAACTCTCAACAAGATTGCTTGCACTATAGAATGCGCCTAACATCAATTCGGTTGATGTTCCTGACTTTCATCACAGGTAATAGGATTAAAGGACAAGGATCACAGGAGCTATGAGGGTGCTAAAGACACCTTCCTATAATTCTTTTTCTATTTTCTTTGACGGCTCCTCAAGTCTCATGCTTAAAAATTATTATTAAAGGAAATACCATCCAATTCATGAACAAGCAGTTTCAAACTAAAGGAAGCATCATAGGCATTTATTATTAGAAACAGAATTAAACTTGTTTTATCCATAAATCTTTTCTGGTATCATTTTATATGCCACAAGAAGTTGACTATACCACAAAAAATTAACAAAATTATATAATTCATGGTTGGATGATAAGCATAGGTGCCCCTACAAATTCTTACAATGCGTTGTGATCATAAGAACTATGACTAACAACAAGTCAGCCAAACTGAAATCAGTAAGCAGAAGGGACAAACTTACCCAGTATCGATAGGCAACAACTTCAGCTGGAGGATTATCAAGAGCACAAGAGCCCAAACTGATCTGCTTTACGGCCTCTATCTGAACTGCCTCAGGATCCTCCTTGGCACTCAACTCCAAAGCCAGTTGTATCTGATACTCTTCCTCTACATCAGGATCCCTCGAGTTACTAGAACCCGAATCACGCCTAGCCACATCCGCAACAACATCTAAACCACTAGTACTAGCCGAATCAGACGGTTCCATTTTCTCCCCTCCTGCGACATTCGAAGAAGATGGTGGACTGGGGCTGCGTCTATTAGTAACTGAATTCAACCAACCCGAAAGCCCAGAGAGGGGTTTATGCTCAGAATTATGATGGGACCGAGAGAGCAAAAGCCTATCAGGAGACGACCCTTCATTGACCTTACTCCCCTTTGATGAAGTGGACCTTTCTGCATCTTCTGATTGATTGGACATGATATGAAGCTTCTTAAGAAAGTTCTTCATATTATTTCACTAAAGCTAAAGTTTTGAATACTAAAGAAGTATAAATCTGGCCATAAACCTCTCCATTGTCTTGGAGCAAGCATGAAATCACAACCGCTATTCCACCACAAAAGTAAAGTTCAAACTAATCCAAAAAGGCCCTCTAGTCCAAAATCCCTTACACCCCCCCACAAGGGACCCCGAACCAATCTCTCAAATCCAAAAGCCACAGCAACCATCACAAGCAATACCCAGTAAAGCTTGCACAATACCAAGACGACCCAGATGCTTGAATTGAAAGCTAACACCCTCCTTATCACAGAACGGCAAAGACCAACTCTTTCGAAGGCAACACAGGAACAAGTATCAAATAAAGAACGCAGAGAGCTCAAAATACACCAATCTCAGCACTTTGATCTATTACGACCTTCAAGAAGCAGAATAATAGGAATAAATGAATACCCAGATTGAGAAAACTGGATCTTACTTGATTATAGAGCAGAAGAGTACATAGAAAAGAGAGAAGCGTCTCTTGGGGAAGTTTGAAAAGGAGGCAGGTAACACAGGCAGAGACAGCAAAGACCAGCAAGTGGGAGGGTAGGACCTCATAGAAAATAATGACCCACTTAAGTTGAGACGCTGAAGGATTTCACGGCCCCAGGAAAAGGTTAAACTGGTGGGAAACACAACCAACTGGCTCCCTCTCTCTCTCTCTCTCTCTCTCTCTATCTCTAAAGCTTGGAGTCTCAAAATCCTAGTGTGATGGCATGATTTGGAAACTGTTGGGTGGGCGAATTGCACAGAAATGGAATATTAAAAATAAGCAACTTGGGAAAAATCATTCTTTGCAACTCATCTTTTGCTATTTCAAGCAAAATTTGGTTTTGTCCTATCTGATCAAATGACTCTTTGCAAGTAGACGACAAAATTGTTTCAACTGGGATGCCTTAAAACTTCCCTTCAGCTCCTACGGCTCTTACCAATTTTTGCTATCCACTCCGCCTATATAATTCTCTACAAAAGTAAAAACATCCATTCAATTCTGCCATTGAAAAAAAAGGTCCGGCCTTTACGGCAAAAGAAGAAATTTTTGTTGGATATGAATTTCGAACAAGTTATTAGATACCAGGAATTCCTTCATTTGCACGTTATTTTTATTAATATTATTAAAAAAACATGACGTATTTCATATATTAAGGATACATTGCATTTTCAGAGACTAAATTTAAGAAATTTTCCTATAAGCTAAAAGAATGAAAGATTCTTATATTCCCTAAAATGTAAATATTAAATATAGGAAGAAAAAAAAACCCAAATTGTAAAATGCTATGAATTTTAAGAGGGAGAATCTAATGGATCTTTCCATTATGTCATGGAAGTTGCGAGTGCTACATTTATTTAACATCTTTTAGGGTTAGGTTTGGATCCCCTTATCAATTTTAAGGGGGATGAATTTTAGTCTGAAATTCGGACTACTTAATTAAAAAAAAAAAGGTTGCGAAACCTATTTGTCTGGAATAGATAGAACCAATACTCCTGTCTGAGATAAGTAAGCTCTACATTTCTCTATTGTCACCTAATTTTAAGAATTATTGTCCGCGAAGTTTTAGGTATATGTGGTACAAAGAAGATTATTTGGGTTTGAATTTCAAGAATTAATGCTATTTTGCATTATGCGGTCCTTCTTTCGACATATTTCACTACCGTGGCATGCTCAATCCACCCTTAGATCAATCTTAATTAAAAATTTGAGGGTAAATTAAGCAGGTCACATTTGCGGAATATTCTAAGAGAATGATCGGATAATGTAAAATAATATTTCTCTTAAATTTCACTAAAACCTACATGTCCAAAGAGATATGACCCATACTCATGTTTGAGACAAAATGAGAAATAAATGAGCCCACAACTCTCTCTATTGCCACCTAATTTTAAGAATCGTTGTCTGTTAAGTTTTAGGTATATGTGGAAAAAAGAAGAAAATTAAAAAATAAAAATAAAAATTGTTCAATTAATGCTATTTTGTTGTTGACCATTGGTTGGATATGTTGAAGCTATCCTGTTTGAATCTAGAAACACGAATCCTTCCAAATAAATGGCAATGACTTTTTTTCTTTTTTCTTTTGTTTTTTTCTTTTTCTTTTTCTTTTTCTTTTTCTTTTTCTTTTTTAATCAACTGACAATGACTTAAGATACACCTTTTCAAAACCTTACTTGTTCGGATACACTAAAAATGATTACTCAGAGCATATTTTCATAAATTCTTGAATCCTTAAAACCAATTTAGGTTAAGGCCCATATTTCTTCTTTATCCAAATTAGGATGAAAAGAAGAAAAGGTATTAATGAGGATAACAAGAATATGAATTGGTATACTTTTTTCTTTTTGTCCTATTACGATGCCCTAATTAACAGGGATCATAGGGAGCTTTCTCAACCTCTTGAAGCCACCTTTTTTTATTTTTTTATTTTATTTATTTTAATAATCACAATAATTTTGTGACTTTTCCCTAATTGATAGTGATGATACAAAACTTCTCTGCCTATCAAAATTTTATTTCTCATTTTTAAGGAAAAAAAAAAAAAAACTTTGATTATCTAGAAAATTGCAATGAAGGACTCAAAGTTTGGGAAAGTCAACTCAAAATGAGGAAGAGATGGTCTACACTTGAAGCAATGCCAAAAATATTTTTTAAGTTTGGGGTGACTATAAAGTATTTAATTTCAAATGTTAATTTTTTATTATTAACACATTTATCTTGAAATTGAAATGGTTATTCTAATGGCTATTAATGAAATTAATTAAAAAAATAAAATAAAATTCACCTATGATTTTTTCTTCTCAAGTCTTCTTTATTATTTCTTGGGGGGAGGTATTTTTGCTTGAGAAGATTGGTTTGACCCGTTTTTGCAATTCAAAAGAGGATTCTCTAGGTTGTCTATATGTGAGAATATGCTAAAAAATGTGTTTTATTGGTGAAACAATAACAAGTACTGTTGCCCTGGCGGCTGCAGATTCTTCACTATCTAGTATCTATCTCCTCTCCTCTCTCTCCTTTTCTTTTCTTTTATTTTTTTCTTTGTTATTTTCAAGTTTTTCTTTTCTTTTTATTAATGAAAATTCTGTCAGTTTTGAATACCCAAAATCAAAAAGAAGAGTAATAAGGATTATATAATGGCTTCACTTGTCAAAATTCTTTTCTTTTGTATTGGATTTTTGAGAAACTTCACTTAATCCCTCCTTAAACTTTTATTATTTTTGTAATCTTTTATCAAAGTTCAAAAACTCTCAATTTAGTATATCGAACTTTCAATTATTTTCAATCCCACCCATCCCGTTAAGATTTGTGATTAAATCATTCGGTCAAATAATAAAACAACCCATATACTCTTAAAAATTTTATAAAATTATAAAAAAGAAAAGCAAAATAAGGCTTGCTGTTTTGTTGATATATGGATGAGACCAACCCTTCTTCTCACCATATTTTGACCAAACCCTCTCATTCACGTCACAAGAAAAACAATATACAAATAGTTTAATGCAAAAAGAATATAATATATATATATACACTCTTAATTTGATAACCTACAGAAGAAGGAAGAGAAAAGACTGAGTGGAGGTGCATGCAACATATTATATATAATGGGGTCCATTAATCATTCAGATAAGAGACAGTGGGGTTTGAAGTTTAATTAGTTTATTGGTTTCTTCTGAAAAGCACAGCATAGGCAAATTATCAAAGGTACTGTGCCTTGCCACTAGGGTGGCTCTTACAAGTAAGGAAGATTCATATCCAAGTATCCCATTGCCCTCTTTTTAAGGGTTAAATCTAAAAGTGATATTTTATTAAAATACTTTTTATGTTTTAGAAAGTGGTAAAATTAGTGCTTAGACTTTATTTAAGTTTATAAGATTAGTGTTTTCGTCTATCTACCACCGGGCTTGTTTCCAAAAAACTGTTGCTACTTGTATGTATATTTTTGTAATATCAGCATATCCCTTTGAAAAAAAATAAAATAAAATAAAAAATAAAAATAAAAAGGAATGAAGGGTGTTGGTGAAAAAAATTCCCTTTGCGGGTGATGGTGAGGTTCTCTAGCCACCCACCCCATTGAGGTGGCTTGTTACGAAGATGGTCACAGGCGTGGGGTATCCCTCGCGAGCCATCATCTCCCATGCTAGGTGGGTTATAGGGGACCCCCCACCTTCACGATCGTTCCTTGCAACGTTTGATCTTTACCAACGTTTGATCGTTGCTCGGGCCGTTCAATCGTTCTTTGGAAATAACTTTGAAATTCCAAAAGGCCATACTTTTAACCTATCACCAAAATTTAAACATTTTCACCAAAAATCAACATTTATTCAAAAAAACACAACTTTTCTTAAAACAACTCCACAACAAAAAGGTACAAGTCAATGTCTTAAACAGTAAAAGATACATAGCAAGGTAAACGAAAATAGTCAAAGTCTCCTCAAAGACTCAAACTTTATAACTCTAGAATCATCATCAACCTATCAAAAGTCTCTCTAAGACTCTCTAGCAACAACTACACACACACACACGAAAACACACTAGCATAAACTAAACAAGGGTCAAAAAAGTATATAACACGAAAATATCCAAGCTTTTGGATGTAGGCTTACCTCTCTTGAAGGTAAAGACCCAAAATCCTCAAAAGATCATTCCCTCTCTCTCTCTCTCTCTCTAGGGTTTGGTGGCTGAAGAGTGACAAAATGAGGTTTAAGGTTCGACTTAGACTTTTAAATAAACTCACTTCCTCGAGCTCATGCTGAAAATTAACAATTCTTATTTGCATGCAGATTGTCACCGTTTGATCATTAAAAGTAACGATCGATCGTTCTGCACTTAACAACACTGTTCAATCAGTAAAAGCAACTTCCATCGTTCTGCATATAAAATTCTCCCAAGTGTCTAAAATTCCAATTTTCTCCACCTTTTGGGACTTAAGACTAATTCAAACACACTTAGGTAAGACTAATGTGTCTTTATCTTTAATCTTTAAGAAATGTGTTACACATATGCAACCACCCCCCACCACCACCTCTATGAGGGGAAGAGTGAGAGAAGGTGGTTGCTGGGGTCAATGGGTGTCCTAGGACCCACCCTAATGCAGGAGAGGGTGGGTCACAAGAATTCCCACCTTGTGAAGATGGTTGCAGGGGTGGAGGGTCTCTTGCATGTGAATACCCGTGGAGGTGAGGTTGTCCCCCGCGACATTCTTGCGGAGGGGATGTAAGCATAAGCAAGGGTGAAGTCAAGGAGCTCTCAGTAGCTAATGACAAAAAAAACAAAAAACATGGGTTTGGCCTTGAAAGAAAGGACGGAGTTGCGATGGTTGTTGTTGTTGAGGTTGGAGAGGACAACAAGGTTGGGGGAGACTTAAGAGTTGGAGCCATCGACACAAGTGGGACTGTTCTACCCAGCATAGGCGGTTGTGAGGATAAAGAAACCCCCCACCCCCACGACCACCTTTGAGGGGTGGTGTTCCCCCGTGGTCCACCCTCTCTCATGTTAGGATGGATTGCTAGTGACCCCCCACCCTAGAGACCACCTACTCCTCTTACCCCATGGAGGTGGTCGTGAGAGTGGAGGTGTCCTTTGCGACCCATCCTCTCCCGTGCTGGGTAGGTCGCAGGGGACCCTCCACAAGGTGGGGGCTGCCCATGAGCCACTTCTGCAGGATGAGTTGCTAGAGAACCTCACCATCACTCGTAGAGTAAATTTTCCCCACTGCCACCCTTCATTCATTTTTTTTCTTCTTTTTTTGGGTACAGTGGACAAACGGGCCTGGCGGTAGACAGACAAAAATACTAATCTTATAAACTTACAAAATCCAATGACCAATTTTATCACATTTGGAAAACAATGAGTATGTTGACAAAAGACCATTTTTGGATTTAACCCTTCCAAAATAAATAAATAAAATAAAATAAAAAGGAATGAGAAAATGTAGATATGAAACTTCCGGATTTTATCCGGTGCAACTTTATTTTACTTTATTTATTTATTTTGGGGCCTGATTATCATTAAGGGTTAAACACATTTTTTATACCTGTGGTTTAAGTTTTTATTTTTTGCCCCCTATGATTCAATTCGTATCACAGATGATATCTGTGCTATGTGAAAAAATAGAGATGGTTGTCCAAATTTCCGTTCAAAAACTAACGGTTATCCACATGTCTACTCTTAGGTGTTGACACGTGTCATATGCATTAAAAAAAAGCTTTAAAAATTTTTTTAAAAAAAAAAACTTAAAAAAAAGCATTATTTTTTTTAAAAAAAAAAATTGATAAAAGAATAAGGAAAAAGAGAGAGAGAGAGAGAGAAGAGGGGTGGCTCTTGCCAAAATGGGAGTGGCCGGCACCCCCATGGCCGGTTTGGGGGTGGCCGAACCACCCCCATGGGCCATGGCCTTTGAAGGTGGTTCGGCCACCCCCAAGGGCCAAACCCCCTTACTTTCTCTTTTTCTTTTTCTTTTTTTTCACTCTCTCTCTCTTTCGAACCATCCCCAAGGGCCAAACCCATTTATTTTATTATTTATTTCTTCTTTCTCTTTTGCCCTTGGGAGTGGCCGAACCACTCCCATGGGCCATGGGGGTGGTTTGGCCACCCCCAAGGGTCAAACCCCCTTAATTTTATTTTTCTTGCTCTTTTGCCCTTGAGGGTGGCCGAACCATTTCCAAACGGGCTAAAGGGGTGGCTCCTTTTGTTTTTGTTTTTGTTTTTTCATTTTTTTTTTTAAAGCCTTTATTTTATTTTTTAAAATTTTATTATTTTAAGTTTTTTAATGCATAGGACACGTATCAATACCTGAGAGTAGACACGTATCAATACCTGTCAGTACCATTAGTTTTTGGACGAATATACTATCTCCGTCTTTTCTCATAGCTCAAGTACCATATGTGATACAAAACATAAAAACTTTAAACCACATGTACTAATAGGTCCAATACCCTACTTAAACCTATCATTAATTGCCAAAAAAAAATATCTCTTACTTGATTTTTAAGATGGAGTACTGATTGGTTTTCACATGTCAGTACGTAGCATTTCTTAAGGGGAGCCATATATTTGTGTTAGGGACCTATTATCTTCCTCTGAGATTATATATTAGCGTTTCTTTTACTTCATCTTTAACATGATTGGTTGATTTGCTAGATCCTAGTAAATAAGAAGAAAGTGATTGATGAATAATCAAATCATTAACCGTGTTTTATCTTCAAAACCAATACTTGATACTTAAGTATTTCAATAGCTTTCCCCAACCACTCCAATTCCTTGTTTTATTAGAAATATATAGAAAATTAGAGATTTTATGTCTGCCTAAAGTGTGGTTTATACATAAGAAAGAAAAGATACAAAACCAACAAAAAAAAAAAAAAAAATTAGATAAGAAGATACAACGAAAGAAAATTAAGAAAGAAAAGATATTAAAAAGTCCGATTGAAATAAGGATCCATAGCTATTATGAGAGAGTTTATGTGAAACCCGAGTACCCAAATCAATTTTGAGCCTATCTACCCGAGCAAATAACCTTACATGAACTGTCTCATAATAGCTGTCCAAAATGTTCGATTTGAACAGTTAATTACTGTAGATCTCATTGAGGCGTCACATTAATTTGGATAAATTGTAAGGTATGATGGTGTTTTTTGTTCTTGGACACAATACAAGATGTCAAATCAACATGCAGATAAGAATGAAAGAAACAATATTAGTCATCCATTAACATGGAAATCACTTAAATTTAATTTATGTTCATCCAATAAGGAGAGGAAAAGAAGTCAACCTTGAATTCACATTAATGAAAGCAAAGGCACCCATTTCCCTATGACCAAAGAATCAACTATAAAATGAAAGAAAAATGTTAGAGCTATTTTTAGCATCTTTTTGGTATCGTTTTAAATGATATGGGTTTAATTTTTTTGCTTAAAAAAATTGCATTTTGTAAGTTATCTTTTGAGAGAACTTTTTTTTTTAATTAAATTCATGTCATCCAGAATGACATAAAAAGACATTAGAACGAGCTCTAACATTTTTTAAAATAAAATTGAACACAATTATGTAAGCGTTCTATGACTAAAGTTACCCATTTCTGAACACCGGTAGATTATATATTCCATTCTCTTAAAAGTTGTGCAATTAAATAAATATATGTTAACCATTTATATATATTTTATGCTCAAGTTGGAAAGAAAATTGCCCCTTTCCCTATCTTTGTATTGCTTTGAGGAAAATAATAAATAATAAAAAAATAAAAAAGTTGAAAGGAAGATGGAACTTCACCCCTACAAAAGACTCACTAAAATTATAAAAAGAGAAAGAAAATAAATAACTTTTCTCCCATTCAACGCACATGCCTACCGTTACATAAAAAAAAATCAAAAAAAATCAAAAAAAAATAAAAAAAAAAAATCAAAAAAGAAGAAGAAGAAAAAGGATAAATAACTCAAATAGTCGCTTATCCTACAACAAAATACCCATGTTAGAGAGAAATTTAAAATATTAATTACATTTATAGAAATGTCACTCAATTTGTGTATTAAATAGTTGAACATGCTTTTAAAAAGGTATTTAAAGAGAAAATTTCAATTATCACTTTTGATTTTTTATTACTTTTGCAATCGTATCCTTAAACTTTAAAAAATATCAATTTAAGGTCACAATTTTTTAATTATTTTCAATGTCAACTTTCCTATTCAAATTCAACTTTAAATCATTAAAAAAAAAGTGAAATTTACAAAATACCCGACCCTTCTAAAAAAAGAAAAAAAAAAAAAAAATTGGAAAAATGTGGTGGGTCACTTTTCCAAGGCCAGGCCGTGGGTGGGTGAACCACTGCCATTTGACTCTTTTTTTTTTATTTTTTGTTTCTAGAGAAAATAATTCTTAAATTAAGGTTAGTTTTGTATTTTTAAAAGTTTTACAGGGGTATATAAGACATTTCATCCATACATCACCTGATTTAACCTTAAACCTTAACTATATAGGTGAGATTTCAAACTGTTTAATAATATCTTTACAAAAGTAATAAAAGATCGTAAAGTACGTAAATGAAGTTTTTTTTAAATATAATATAAATGTGAGAAATGTTTTATATTTTAAATTATTAATTAATAATTTTGAAAAATATGTTTTCTTTTATTTTATTTTAAAAACAAAAAAAAATATTAATTAATCAATTACTTGTAAAAATGGAGGGTTTTAACTGTGATATAATATTTGGATTAACAATCTTTACTTCAATTCATAGGGTCAAACAAATGGATTAAAATTTTTAGCAATATGGATAATAAATATAAAAAAAAAAAAAAAAAAAACATTTATGAGATTTATTTGTCTCAACAAACCGAGAGATTAAAATTGCTTGAAATTATTTAATATTTAATATTAGCACCACCAAGAGAAGAGAAAATATATATTGTTTAATTAATGTACTACCATAGAAGAGAAAACGACAATAACATTAAATTAATAAAGGAAAAGCGTCAAGGTCCGACTATTACACGGGCGGCTTGTCTTGTCCAAAAGACTACACCTTTCAGTGCAAAAAGTAAGGTTGTTGCTCGAAAAGCGTGGGGGTTCCTTTCTTAAGTAATTAAAGATTAAATTTTAATTTAACTCCTCAAACTTTTTGTCATTTTACAAGTTATTTTACAAACTGTCAACGTTTGGATTCTAACTCTTTAAATTATCAAAAAAATTTAAAAATACTTATTTTGTCGAAATATGCATATAATATTCCTGTTACAGGTCATTTTTCAATAATAAAAATTAAAAAAACTAAAATTTTCTTTTTTGAGTTTTTTTTTTCAAAAATAAAAATAAAAAAAGGAAAAAATACAATGTAACCCCCAAAACTACCACAATTTCTTCGGATGGCCTCTCAAACTACCAAAACCTTTGAAAAATGCACATTTTAGCGAAATATTCCTATAGTACTCCTACCATGTGTCATTTTTCAATCAAAAAATTAAATAAACTAAAAGTTTATTTCTGATTTTTATTTTTATTTTTTTTTAAAAAAGATGGGTGTTCGGTGTGACGTTATTTTCCTACCGCGACCCGATCTTCCCGACACCCCTCCGATCATCGTCCGTTTGCAACGCCGTGATGACCGATTTTATAGCCTTGCTTGGCGAGTTCCGATTCGCAATCATTAGCTTGCTGATCTCGGCCAAGCTCAAGCTCGTCCCGCTTTGAAAAATATCCTCCACTCGAGAAAAAAATATGTGATCCTTGAGCTCCAGGAAGCCATTGGCCAACATTTTGAATTTCAAAAAATCAAAGAGAAGAAAATGGATATGAACATCAACGAACAAGATCATGTCCGTTGATTTCTTCGTCAAAAACCGATCAAGGTCTTCCACAATGATGATAGATTTGCTTGTCGTTTGTAACAAAACAAAATTCAGATTTGAATTATTCATAACCTTCGAAAGATCAATATCATAAACATCGAAAGATAAGAAATTAGCCATGTCCGCATTCGAAGAGGCAGAGACGAGTTCGTCGAGCTGCAAACGTACATCGTGCCCAACGATGATGTTGGAAAGAAATAATACGTCATTCGGTCGATCGCAATATTTTTCTAAAAATAAAAAATAAAATTTTAGTTTTTTTTTAAATTTTTTTTTGAATTTTTTGAATTGAAAAATGACAAGTGATAAGGGTATTATGGGGATATTTCGCCAAAACGGATATTTTTCAAAGGTCTTGGTAGTTTGGGAGCTCAGAGTGCAAGTCTCACTAGTTTGGGGGCTCATTCGAAAAAAGAGTAGTAGTTTAGGGGGTTAAATTGTATTTTTCACATAAAAATAAGTGTTTAAAGTGCCCTTAAGAGGGGTGGCCGGCGCTTTGCAACAGCCAATAAGAAAAAGGTTATTAGGGGTGCGTGAGACCCAAATTGATATTATTAAAGGGACAGAAATTTCCTATAAATTGGTTTGTAAGAAATTTTCTACAACCCACATATAAAAAAGACATGTGTCATTTAAACATGTGAGAAGCACATATATATATTTTTTTTATTCACACATGTTTTTTTATTAATGGTATTAAAAAACATGTAAGAAACACATACTATTTAAAAAGTGTTATGAATGCATTCATGCATTTGGTGGATGACCGTTTAGTTCAATCTCTTTGAATTCTACACATTCATGTCATCTTTTAGAATTTCATAACATTCATGTAATACATTGATGTACCATTTTAATCCATGTACTATAATTTTATGTTCCTTAACCTCCCACTATGATTCTATATCTATAAAATGGAGTATTGAGTTGTATGTAATGACACAAAATAATAGAGAAGAATCATACATACTTCCTGAATAACTTCTTTTACATATTGCAATCTCTTTATCTTATCTTGTTATTTTCTTTGATTTTACAACACGTTATCAGCACGAAGCTCTAGCCAGTTGTTGTGTTATTTTGATCTTCAAAAGACTTAATTCATTGTAAGTCTCTTTAAGATTTAGTAATTAGCATTCTAATATATGCTTAGAAATTTTTAGTGTTTTAAGAATCATATTATAACATATGAATCTTATGATCTATGTGAGATTAATATGAACTAAAATGTTATCATTATAATGCTATGAATCTTGAAAATACTATTAAGAATGAAAATCAAGCATCCCAGTAGGATCGTGCTAAAACAATGAATGAAAATCAAGCATCCCAGCAGGATTGCTAATCATAGTGATCCTATAAACCCTTCAATTTTTCTTGATATTCTAAATGGAGAGGGTATCACTCATCTTGATGTTTTCTAATTTCTTTGTAGATTAGCAGAAAAAACTGATCTTTTGATTGGAGATTAATATTTTCATATGTTTTTATCATATTATGTTTACGTTGTCACTTTTAATTGTATTTTGTTATTTTCTTTTGATTAATGAAATTTATTTTATTTATATATGGAGGCATGGGTCATACTGATGGAATGATTAATTCAAAGATGATTGGTGAAGATTTGTGTCTAGCAGACATTTGTACAATGCACACAATTCTTAGAGATAAGAAATATTTTCAATACTTAATATTAAACAAAGCTAGTGTTAATACAATATTAGGTTCATCAAACTTAATTGAAGGCTCTGGGAGAGCGAATATCATATTGCCAAAAGGAACAAAATTTTGTATTGATGATGCTTTGTATTCTTCTAAATCTAGAAGAAAATTAATCAGTTTTAAAGATATTCGTCTAAATGGTTATCATGTTGAAACCACTAATGAAGGCAGTGACGAATATTTTTATATTACTTCAATAATTTCGGGTCAGAAGCTCATATTGGAAAAACTGTCTGCTTTCTCTTCCGGGTTGTATTATACAACAATAAGAACAATTGAATCACATGTTGTGATGCACCAGAAGTGCTCTAATCCAAAGATGTTTATGTTTTGGCATGATCATCTTGAACATCCGGGAACAATTATGATGCGTCCAATAATTGAGAACTCTTATGGGCATCCCTTAAAGAACTAGAAGATTCTTTTATCAAGTGATTATCCTTGTGCTGCATGTTCTCAAGGTAAACTTGTAATAAAGTCATCCCCTTTTAAGGTAATTGTTGAATCTCCATCATTTTTATAAAAAATTCAAAGAGATATATGTGTGGCCGATTCACCCTCCATGTGGGCCATTTAGATATTTTATGGTTTTAATAGATGAATCAACTAGATGGTCACATGTTTGTTTGCTTTCTACTCGTAATGTTGCATTTGCTAGACTTCTTGCCCAAATAATTAAATTACGGGCACAATTTCCTGATTATCCAATTCAATCTATTCGGATGGATAATGCGGGGGAATTTACATCTCAAGTATTTTATGACTATTGCATGTCAATCGATATTAATGTTGAGCATTCTGTTGCTCATACCCACACTCAAAATGGTTTACCTGAATCGTTTATTAAACGTTTTCAGTTAATTGCTCGACCTTTGCTTATGAAATCAAAACTACCTGTTTCTGCTTGGGACATGCAATATTACATGCTGCATCATCAGTTCGGATCAGACCAACATCTTACCAAAAATATTCTCCTTTGCAACTCGCATTTGGTCAACCACCAAATATTTTTCATTTTCGCATTTTTGGCTGTGCTGTATATATGTTCCAATTGCTCCACCTCAGCGCACTAAGATGAGACCTCAACGTAAACTTGGGATTTATATTGGTTTTGATTCTCTTTCTATTATTAGATACATTGAGCATTTAACTGGTGATATTTTTAAAGCATGTTTTGAAGATTGTCATTTTGATGAAAATATATTCCCATCACTAGGGAAAGAAAAGTCTTTGCCAGAAGCACAACAAGAAATCATTTGGAATAATTCGACATTATCTCATTTTGATCTCTGTACAAATCAATGTGAACTAGAAGTTCAAAGGATCATTTATTTGCAAAGTATTGCAAATCAATTGCCGGATGCATTTATTGACAACAAGAAAATAATTAAGTCTCACATTCCAGCTGCTAATACTCCAGCGAAGATAGAAGTCCCTGTAGGACAAT
Source organism: Alnus rubra (assembly GCA_028654335.1). Classification (NCBI taxonomy): domain Eukaryota; kingdom Viridiplantae; phylum Streptophyta; class Magnoliopsida; order Fagales; family Betulaceae; genus Alnus; species Alnus rubra. The sequence continues at coordinate 302,571 of JAJPGS010001622.1, read as the reverse complement.
TAATTAATACAACAGCAAAATGAGTCTAAGGCATGCCTGAAGCATAGAAGACTTATTGGTGCAAATGATAAGATTCCTTGAAAGAGAAAAGCACAAGAAAATGAAATCGACGCTCCTGAAGAGGCCTTAACCACAAAACAGGAAACGAAAATTGATCCATCCAAACTTTCTGTACAAAATTCTCCTAGAAAGAAATCCTCTGAAGAGGAATCTCCTGAAGATGAATCTCCTGAAAAGGAACATATACCTAAAAATAATGAGATCTCAATAAATTATATAAGTACAGGTGAAATATTGGATAGAAACAAAATTGTTGTCAACAACATATTTTCATTTAAAGTTGCATTTGACATTACTAGAAGTAATGATGATATTGAACCACAATCCGTCGAAGAATGTCGACGTAGAAATGATTAGCCAATGTGGAATGAAGCAATTCAGGCAGAATTGAACTCACTAGCAAAATGTGAAGTATTTGGACCTGTAGTCCAAACACTTGAAGGTGTATCACCTGTTTGATACAAGTGGGTATTTGTACGAAAACGTAATGAGAAAAATGAAATTGTGAGATATAAAGCAAGACTTGTTGTACAAAGTTTCATGCAGAAACCTGGTATTGATTATGAAGAAACATATTCCCCTGTAGTGGATGTAATTACATTTTAGATTTTTGATTAGCTTGGTAGTTACAGAAAGTTTGGATATGCGTTTAATGGATGTGATTACAGCATATTTATATGGATCACTTGATAATGATATAGACATGAAAATCCCTGAATGATACAAAATGCCTGAAGCATATAATTTCAAATCTCGGAGTATTTATTCTATCAAGCTACAAAGATCTTTATACGCGTTAAAGCAATCCGGACGCATGTGGTATAATCGTCTTAGTGAATATCTATTAAAAGAAAGATTTGAGAATAATCCAATTTGTCCATGCGTTTTCATTAAGAAATCAGAATCTGGATTTGTTATTATTGCAGTTTATGTAGATGATTTAAATCTTGTTGGAACTCTAGAAGTGCTCACAAAAACTGCCACTTATTTAAAAAATGAATTTGAGATGAAAGATAAAATTTTGTCTTAGCTTACAGATTGAACATTTTCCAAATGAAATTCTTGTTCATCAATTAACATACACAGAAAAAGTCCTGAATCACTTTTACATGGAGAATGCTCATCCTTTGAGCACTCCAATGGCTGTTCAATTACTTGATATGAAAAAAGACAATTTTCGCCCTCGAGAAGATGACGAAGAAATTCTTGGTCCTGAAGTACCATATCTTAGTGCAATTGATGCTTTGATGTATCTTGCAAATTACACATGACCTGATATAGCATTTTCAGTTAATTTACTAACAAGATACAGTTCTGCACCAACTTGAAGGCATTGGAATGGGGTTAAACATGTTCTTCGTTATTTTCGTGGAACAACTGACATGGGATTATTTTATCCAAAATGTTCAAATTCACAGTTAGTTGGATATGCAGATGCAGGTTTTCTTTCTGATCTGTATAAAGGTAGATTTCAAACAGGATATCTATTTACATGTGGAAGTACTGTCATTTCATGGAGATCTGTCAAACAAACACTTGTTGCTACTTCTTCAAATTACTCAGAAATTATTGCAATTCATGAAGTAAGTCGGGAATGCATATGGCTAAGATCACTAATTCAACACATTAGAGAAAAGTGTGGTTTATTCACAATCAAAAATAGCCCAACAATATTATATGAAGATAATGCTGCTTGTATAACACATATCAGAGGAGGATACATTAAAGATGATAAAACAAAACACATTTCACTGAAATTCTTTTATACACATGAGCTCCAGAAGGGTGGTAGTATTGATATGAAGCAGATACAATCAAGTGACAATTTGACAGATTTATTTACCAAAACATTACCAACTGTAACATTTAAGAAGTTGGTAAATAACATTGGAATGCGACGACTCAAGGATCTTTCATAGTTTCATCATAAACAATTGAAATTCGTCATGCTAATGAGGGGGAGTAAAAAGATTATACTTATTGTACTCTTTTTCCTTCGCTAAGGCTTTTTCTATTGGTTTTTCCTTTGCAAGGTTTTAATGAGGCAATCCTAAAGCATATGACGGCACACAAGAATAATGTACTATTTTTCCTTCGCCACAGGTTTTTTCCCATTGGTTTTCCTTAGCAAGGTTTTAATGATGCATATTCTTAGTGTATAGTCATCAAATGGGGAGTGTTATGAATGCATTCATGCATTTAGTGAATGACTATTTAGTTCCATCTCTTGAAATTTTACACATTCATGTCATCTTTTAGAATTCTATAACATTTATGTAGTATATTGATGTACCCTCTCATTATGATTCCATATCTATAAAAGGGAGTATTGAGTTGTATGTAATGACACACAATAATAGAGAAGAATCATACATAGTTTCTGAAGAACTTCTTTCACATATTGCAATCTTTTTATCTTGTTTTGTTATTTTCTTTGATTTTACAACAAATAACACGTGATTCTCACATGTCAAAAGACACATGTTAATCTTATAGGTAGGTTTTCCGTCCTTATTAGAGAACCGGTTACGTGGCAAGCCATTTATTAAAGAAAACGAATATAAAAAAAAATTAATTTGATTTTGTCTCCTCTTTCCAAAGCTAGCCGCCTAGCCCCCCCATTTCTGTCAGCCACCGTTCTTGAATCTCCACCGACGTTCTCCCTCACAACCACCGTGATACAGCCATGCAATGGAGATAGGTAGCCAAAGTTCTCTCCCTCTCTTTCTGCGAAGCGAAAGACAACCCAAAATTTATGGGATTTCAAATCCACAGCCACCGCACGCCGCCTTCTGTAAGTTTGATTTCTCCTAATCCGTCCCTCTTTTTCTGTCGTTTGATTTTTCTTCTGTTCTATGTTTGCTTTTTCTCGAACTGGGCAGAAATTTTTGGTCCTTTAAAAGCTGAACTGAATTGGGTTTTGTACAGAGTCTTCGACTTCTCAGGCTTTTGGCCTGTGGGTTTTTCACCTTCTCTCATAACACGTAAGTTCTGAAGCTTCGATTTTCAGCTTTTATACATACATATAAAAAAGGGCTTTTCTACATTTTGATCATATTTTCTTTGGATTTTTCATTACCTTGAGTCTGATTGGAGCAAGTTTCCACCTAAAATTGAGCCTATATGCGTTTTCGATCCAAGTTTGGATCTAAGGAAAAATGAAGGAAAAATATCACTAGGATATAAGGTTTTGGCTATAGAATAGAAAAATAAAGGCGCATTACGTTTTGATTTGAAAAAATACTGGATGTTATAGAAATTATAGAAATTATGCATATATCTCTGGTGGGTTGTGATTAACTTCTGGAGCTCTGCCTTGATCGGTCTTAGCTTTCTGCTTGATAGAGATGCTCTCCCTTTACCAGAACATTGGATGCATAGTTGCTCAGCTTCTTTATCATCCACATGTTGAACTGAATGGTATGCCAAGATTAACAATTCCCAAAACAAAGCAACGCAAAATGAGGCCAAAACCCAAGCTGGGAAGTCAGCAGCAGCTTCAATCTTATGTACAAACCCTCTTGTGACAAATTCTGAGACCCGTATCCTGTCTTCCAGCCAGATGCACCTGCAGAATAGGTTAAATTCTAGAACACAATGAAAGGATATTTGAAAAAGTTTATTATTAACGGGAAGAACTGAAATCTAAAAGGAAAAGATGAAAGTCTCCAAAACCAAAAAAGCACAGCTCCATATATAGACTAAAACAGAGATCATAATGTAATATCTCTTATCAAATCCAACATAAAAAACTGGTTATCTCACCTCTAACACATAAATCCAACTTCATCAACTTCAATCAAATAAAAAATCTCATAACAAAACACCATGAAATGCAATCTAGAAACAATATTTTTATAGAAAAGGATAAAACTCTTATAGCTGGAAACACTAACCAAAAGTATAAAGATTGAGAGTACCTCGTATGATTGGATGATGATACCAATAGGTGCCATGGGATAAGAAGACAACTCCAAATAATCTTGCTTTTAGCAAGATTTCATCTCTGGAATTTCAAGCTGCTGTAGATTTCTATTTTGGCTCTTATAATGAGGAATAACCCCTTTATTGCAAATAATCTCGTCACTTTTTGGTACTTGCATAAAGTGTATATTGATGTATGTTTGTATGTTTAACTGGAATGGGCTTTCTGCATTTTTTGGTACTTGCATAAGGTTTTTTTTTTTTTTTTTTTTTTTTGTGTGTGTGTGTGTGGTATATTTGTCCTCATGCAATGGTAGCCAAAGTTTTCCATTTGTAATTTCTTGTAGCTGCCACCAATTTAGTATTAGATGATATATATGTTCATCCTTCTCACTTGTAATCAACATAATTGCCTTTTCTGTCTCTTTGCTGAATTTATATCATTTGGGGTCATTACTTGTTTGTGTTTCTTATGCAGAAAAAAAAAAAAAAAAGAGCCCGGCAGCTCAGAAGAAATGTATTACTCGCCTACGAAAAGCAATTTCACGTCCAACAAACGCAACCATTACACGTACATATAGCCCCTAAAAGCAAGACGAATTTGAATTCGAAGCCTTAGAAATTAACGATTATGGATTCAAAATTATAAAACAAGAATTAACAAGCACAAACCAAGAATTCGGAGCCCTAGAAATTTCCTACCCAGGGACAAGCACAATCCAAAAGCAAACAAGAATCAACAACTACAAAGGAACACAGATAATGATGGAATATCCAGAATAGGAGGCACAAATCCAAGACTAGAGGATGAGAAACAAAGAAGGAACAGGGAGGAGGGAGCATGCACCCACAACTCCTGAGGATTAGTGATCTACTACACCAAAGTGAAAATATTTTTGGGATGTAAACGTATCAGAATCGAGGGCAGCAACTGATGGAGGCGGTACCCAAGCTGTCGAGATGGGGCTTGCGGAACGAGCAGTGGTGTCGTCCTTTACAACCGGTGGTAGAGCTCATTGTCAGTTCCATTGTGGTGGAGGAAGGGTTTTGACTAAGAAAGGTGGCAGCTATGGAAGGTGTCCAGGTGGTCGTTGGCAATGGCGAAGATGGCGGACGCAAGTGGAGGGAAATTTTGGGGGAGAAATTGTGAGGGGGGAAGGAGTTTTGACCAAAAAAAGTTTGTCAGGTTTTCAAAACCTTTTATTTATTATTATTATTATTTATTTAAAAAAATAAATAAATAAGGCACATGTGGCATGTGCCACATCACCAGCGTGATTATTGTTCAATCACGCCGGTGTGAAGTAAAGAATTAGAGACATATTACATGTATATTTTTCATACAATTTTTTTTCTAAATCAATCATTAAATCTATATGACTTACATGTGGGTTCGTGTAAGTTTTACAACTTTAATGATTAATTTATTTTAAATTCAGAAAAAAATGTACTAAAAAAATAATTTCTCAAAGCATTACTCATAATTATTCGATAAGGACATTGGGCGATTAAATCTGGGGCCACTATTATCCAAACCAAAAAAGGAAAGGAAATAAAAGTGGAAGAGCAGTGATTGGCTACCGTCCCGCTCATTTTTATTAAAATATGCTTTTTTTTTTTATTAAAAATGCCGGTTGGAGGACGGTAAAACGTCTCCCAAAAATCATTTTCCAAAGTGGAATTGCTCACTGCTCTGATTGGCCGGGGACGTTTTACCGTTCCATGTCCGCCTCTTTTTGATAAAAAATATTTTTTTTAAGGGAAAAATACACATAACCCCCTCAAATTACCACCTCATTGTCAATGTACCCCCCAAACTACCAATTGTGTCAATGTCCCCCCTTAAACTACCAAAAAATGTCAATGTCCCCCTAATGACAAAAATGCTCTTCATAAAATTATTAAAATAAAATAAAAACTAAACAAAATTATTAAAAAAAATAGAAAATAACAAAATTTTATTCCAAAAAAATAATAAAAAATTAAATCTGTTTTTTTTATTTATTTTAATTTTTTTAAAAAAATTAATTCAGTTTTTTTTTCTTTTAAAAAAAAAATTGTTCTTTTTTCGTTTTTTTAATTTAATAAAAACTGGTTTTTTTTCATTTGTTTTATTTTTTTAAAAAAAAATTAGTTTTTTTTTTGTTTTTTCGTTTTTTTTTTCTTTAAAAAAATTGTTCTTTTTTGTTTTTTAATTTAATAAAAACCGGTTTTTCTTTTTTTCATTTGTTTTATTTTTAAAAAAAAAAATATAAATTTCTGTTATTTTTTGTTTGCTTTTTTTTTTTAAAAAAAAAAGAATAAAAAATTTGTTCTTTTTTTCATTATTTTATTTTTCTTTTTTTATTTAATTTTTTATAAATAATTTTTTTTTTAGTTTTTTATTATTTTTTTGTAAGTTTTTTAGTTTTAGTTTTATTTTTTTGAATTTATGAGGACATTTTTGTCTTATTAAAAAAAAATTAGGGTCATTTTTGTCTTTTTGTTGGTCTTAGGGGAGACATTGACATTTTTTGGTAGTTTAGGGGGGGACATTAACACAATTGGTAGTTTAGGGGTACATTAACAATTGAGTGGTAGTTTGAGGGGGTTATGTGTACTTTTTTTTTTTTTTTTAATTAAAATAGCCGGTTGGGAGACGCCCGTTTTACCCCCGACAAGCATTTCCTCTGCTCATATTGTAATTGGACTGTGACTAAGCGTGTGGAATATGACGTACGGATGGGCCACATTGCCACAATATATATTTATGTTTCTGCTGTTGATTTTTCTTTTTCTTTTGCTTTTTAAATTAAATTTAAAAGAAGATACGCCTCATAGATTTGTGCCATTATTTAAATTTTAATATCTCAATTTTTAATCTTAGAGTAATTAATGCGACCGACTATTTAACAACTATGATTATTCCAAACAATTATTTAAGATATGTGGCATTTTTATTTAACAATTATCTCAAAATAATAATGTGACAGTCTTAATCAACTATTGAATCAATCTTTGCTTTTTTTTTTTAATAATACTATATATAATCTTTTTTTATCCCATAATTATTTCACAACGTTGATGTAACAATTCCAACAATTTTTTTTTTTTTTTGTTTTGTTACAAAGATTAACCCATTATGGAACGGCCGGCTCTGGCCAGATCCGAACGGCCTGCCGGGATCCGGCCTCTCTGGCCAGATCCGGCCAGATGGCCGGAATCTGGCCTTTTGTGTCGGATTTCGGCGAAACTGTCGGAATCCGTCTATCCCAGATTCTGACGAAACTGTCCGGATTCCGGCCTTTATCTCGAATTCTGGCTATATTAGCCGGAATCAGGTAAAAATTGTCAGAATCTTGTCGGTCAGTGACCGAATCTCGTCATCGATGATTTTTATATTATTTTACATTAATATTTTTATGTTGTGAATAAAAATTGATTTTTATAAGTTAATATGATTAAATAAAAATATAAAAAAATATTTGCGATTTTCCGTACGCGCCAAACACCGGAAAATGTTTTCGACGGAAAATGGTTTCCTGAAAAATGACTTCCCTGAAACCATTTTATGACGAAAACCATTTTATGTCGAAACAAACGGAGCATTAGTATTTTTATAATTTTTTTGACAAATAAAATGTTTTCCCATTTATAACAACCAAATTTTATGTCCTCTAACCCCTTTTCCTTCCATGGCTAGAGAGAGGGAGAGAGAGAGAGGACAAAGAAATTGGAGGACGTAAATAAAAAAAAAAAAATTGTTCTTTTTAAAAATGGACAGAAATGCTAACAAAAGTTTTGGAATTGAAAATGGATTTTAACTTAATTCTTAGGGCACATTTGGTATAGGGAATAGTCTCCTAGAATGGATTGGCTTTTGTTTGGTTGCACACTATTCTTTGGAATAACCATTCTTATGAGAATGCTGCTCTATTTGTTTTAGTGTAAAATAGTTTTCGTCGTAAAATATTTTCAAGGAAATCATTTTTTAGAAAAATGTTTTTCATCGAAATAATTTTTTAGTATTTGGCGCATACGAAAAATCACAAATATTTTTAAAATTTTTATTCAATCATATTAATTTATAAAAATCAAATTTTATTCACAACATAAAATATATTTTAATGTAAAATAATATAAAAATATATTTTTATATTTGGCGCATATGGATTATGGAAAAAGTGGCCGGAAGCCGGCCATCTTGGCCAGATCCCGGCTAGCTAGCCAGGATCCTGCTGTTTTGGGAGGATCCCGGCCAGATGACTGGGGATCCAACCGTTCTGGCTAGATTCTCGCCAGTTTGGCTAGAATCTGGCATAGTACCGCCGAAAGTCTGCGACAGTAGTCGGACGTCGTCGGATTCTGGCATAATTTTTTAGATTCCGGCACCAACTAGTGCCGGAATTTGGCTTGTCGAAATTCGGCGATAGCTAACTGCTTGAACATAAATGTCGATTGCGTCGTTTAAAATAGGGTCGACTGCGTCTGCCATCTAAAGAAAATGATTTACCATTTTAAAAAGCGTAAATTATTTTCCAAAATTTACTAAGCATTTTTGGTCAAACGGAAATCATTTTTCGATTGACCATTATTTTCGCTCCTACCAAACATCGAAAAATGTCGAAATCATTTTTCAGAAACCATTTTACGCCAAAACAAATGGAGCATGAGTATACACCTAAATTCCTCTAAAAAATTAGAGGAATGGACTGTGTTTTTCACGAAATTCACAATATTTTTTTTTCAAATTCAAATGAATGAATTCTATGGGTGGCCGACCACCCCAGGGGGTAGCCGGCCACCCACATAATTTTTTTATTTTTTAAAAAATAAATAAATCTGAAGAATTTTAGAAATTTTGGTCCAATTCTAGTGAGAGCATATGTATTGTCACTTTTTTTTTTCTTTTTTTTTTACATAAAATTTGATATTTACTCAACCCAATAGGGAAATAATCTAGAGAGAACCTCTAGGAACAAGGCACAAGCAAGAGACTAAATCTCTATAAAACAAGAGCAGATTGCTCTAAAATAACAATATCACGGATACCCTCAGAAATTTCCTCATTTCACACTCTATCCATGATTTGTTTTACCACTGTCTTAGCAATGCCATGGGCCGCTGAATTTGCCACTCTTCGAATATGTCTAATTTGTCAACTCAGCCAACTAGAAAAAATCACTTGTATATCGGCCGCCAATTGTCTGTATCTGCACCAGTTTGAACCGTTTGCCTTTACAGCATTAACCATCCGGAGAGAATCCCCTTTTAGGATAATACTCTGAAGTCTGAAGTCTCAATTCACAATTGAATTCCACTGCCTGCAGTGCAACTTGGGCTTCTGTTATCACCAACTCCTGTCTAACACATAGACAATTGGCTGCAATTGCCTGACCTTTACAGTCTCATACAATTATACCAATACCATACCTCTGTTCTAGAAATCAATGGCACATCCCAATTAATTTTGTAGATACCAAGAGTGGAGGTTTGCCACTGAAGCAAGAACCTCAGTGATGGCATATGTATTGTCAGTAACATTACGTGATGTCGAGTAGTAATGGTTGACTACTATTACTATTTTATGGAGGATAGCAATGAGTGATAGATAGGGTGATGAAATATTTTCACATCAAGTAAAAGATAGTGATGATGTAGGAGGCAACTTTTTTTTTTTTTGCTTAGACAAAGAGCAAATTCCACAAGGGAAGTTCAAAAGAATAAGAGGAATCTCTAGCTACGGCCCATGGGGGTAGCTCTTTAAGGTTTTTTTTTTTTTTTTTTTTTTTTAAAAAAAATTATTAAAAAAAATATTTTAAGTGATGCGGCACTAACGGAAGTTAAAAAAATGGACGGAAAAAGATTTCATAAACTGGATATATCTTTTATATAATAATAAGAAACTTTTTGCAAATCAATTTTCGTAGTTTGTAGATTAATTATCTTTTTATATAATAATAATAATGAGAATGACTATTCCAAGTTTTAGATCATTATCATATACTCTAACATCAAGGCTATTTTAGTTCATTTCTTTCATTTCTAATAAAAACTTAAGCAATAAAAATTAATTTTTAAATAGTGAGGGATTGATATTAGAAATTTACCGCATATTACTGTTGGAAGCTTGCAATTCAGCTCGTGAAGCGCCATTGCCAGTGATTCATGGTTCAAATTACATCCTTTTGGGCAATATATGATCATGTATCCTATATCAGATTATACTGAAAAATTGGTTCGCATATGGTCATGTATCTCCAATTAGATTATATTGGATAATTGTTAGATTTAAGCAGATAATGTGAGAAAAGTCATATGAAACCCACTTGTTCGGGTAAATGACCAGACAGTTCAAAATTTATTTGGGCCGGTAAGTCGCATATAGACTCTCTCACATTACGTGCTCAAATTGCTAGTAATTCGGGTAAATAATTACTATAGCAATAGGCATGTAATTGTTGCGAATCCCAATCCGAATTGATATATGAGAAAACATGGAGGAGCACTACACTTTATCAAAGAAATAGAAAGAGAGCTACTACTGGTTACTGCATTTTACTGGGTGATTCCTTGATTTTTGGATCAAGTAAGAGAAAAACGACCAATGATGGATCCAAAACATGTTGAGATTGATGTTTATCTTGTACGCTATCAACTTCTCTTGGACACCTTGTGGCTAGAGTTTGTTCTTTCCGTCCGGTGACCTTCGAACATTGATACCCAAACTCTTACCACTTGGAGTTTAGGGAACTAAATTTGAAAAAAACCCTAAAATGTCATTTGACTATTTTCTTAAAAAATTTGGACAGAAACTAAGTACAAGAACTTGCATGTTACTTTTCCATCCACCAAATGATTGAAAAACCCACGCCATATCAGCTTTGGTGAATATTAGAAACTCCTCAAAATTTATACCACAAAGCTTATTGCAAATCAGTGTAACCACGTGAACTGATTTTGCATTTTTGCCTCGAATAAATAAGCATCCAAGTTAAGATCATGTTGAATTATGTTTGTGGAAAATAATGGGGAAAAAGTGTAGATCACAAGAAATTAGGAAAAGATAAACAACTGTTCCTGACAATGCCACTGCTTAAATTCAGAGCATAATTCCCCTGGTCAAGAGGGTTTTCATGTTTGTTTGGCATTCATGGTAACAAAACCATTCATATTTAATGAACCAAAGCCATCTGGCAGCTAGCAAAACTTTTATCATATAAGCCCCCTACAACATTTATAGACAAAAACATATGGTCATGGAAATATTGGATTCTCCTCTACAATGGAAATATTAAACTGTCAGAACACATAATCACAAGATGAATAATAAGCAACTTCATAATCAGAAGAAAACTTGTACAAGTGCAAACCAAATGAATGCGCACTGCACTAGGCTAGAGAAATGCTATTTAGCATTCTCTCAACATTGTCAGCGGGATTTGACATATTCCAGCTGCCCTTAATTAAAAAAGGAAAAAAAAAAAATGAAAAACACCAATAGTAAATAGAGCATGCTAACTAAGCTGAGAATGCTGAAAAAAATGCTAATCAACAATTTCTCCTTGGCTAAATACAAGAGTATACTTCATAATCAAGTCAACTCCATAATTGGAAGAGAATGGCTCACGTACAACTCCTTATGAAACAAGTAAACTCAAGCAAGAAGAAAGCTATGTCATGTACCAATAAATTGGGCAGCATGCAAAACAACTATCTAATTTGCAAGTCAGTCACGATTGAGTAATGCTATTTAATAGACTGATCTATGACTGCCATATAACTGGAATGATGTGGCAGTGATTAAAACCTGTAAAAGAAAAGAAAAAAATTAAAAGCTGATTTTCACTGCTACATCATCAAGTTGTATGACAGTCTCATAATAGTCTACTACATAGTATTACACATCACGGTTATGCTATTTGTTTTTGGGTGGGGGGTTGGACAAGTTTTCAAGCTAATATCTATCCATTCATATCTATACTTATGTTTACATAATAAACATATAATAGCCAAATCTTAAAGCAAACAATTGTGAGACCTAAAACTTTCTGTTTCTAGGGGGACCAAATAAAGTTACAGCACTGGAAAGAGCACATTTTGCAGAGATATTGAAGAAGGGCATGTCTGCCCATTCTACTATTACCAAAAAACCACAAAAAAAAAAGGAAGAAAAAAAAAGAAAGCGTCATGATCATTCTGAAGTTAAATAAACAACAACCTTCATGGACATGGTCCATCTCCACCATCAATGACAAATTAGTTTTGCTACTTCCTATTCCCTTTACAGATCATTTCCCTCTTGTTCTATGTTAAAACACTTAAAAAGAAAAAAAATAAATAAAAAAGACAGCTTATTGAATCCTCACAATGAGGCTCAATCTTGATCCTCGCAAACAGGGTCATAATTTTCACAGAATTCTTACTGATAATGGGGCAGAGGCTGTTGTTGGGGCAGTTGCTGGGGCAGTTGCTGGGGCTGTTGCAGCTGTTGGGTTTCAACTTGTAATGGTGCGGTAATAATGTCCATTGATGCAAGCCCTTCTAACTCTTCGATTGCCGCCACTATGCTGCGCGCACTATCGTTCGTTACCTGGGGCTTCAGCACACCAACAACTTCCTTGACTTTAGATTGCTGCAAACAACATAGTCATATCATAATCACAAGTCCATAAGAAAGTGATATAAAAGTGCAGCAACGAGAATACTTCAACTTACAATATATTCAAGTTTCCTCTTCAGATCTACATAGGCTATCGGTTGCATTTCCGGTGCTTCAGGAATGGCGTATGCCGCCGCATTCTTTTCCTCACAATGGTAAAGCCAAAGTGAGAATAAACTCAATTCAAGTAAGTAATTCAGCAGAAAATAAACATAAACGAAGATATTAAAAAAAATTCAAGTCTTATTAGTTATTCCAAACATAAACTTCACAAAATGAAAGTAGTCGAACCAAAAAAAAAATTACTGTAAACAATTTAAGAGAGAAGGATTTTTTTTTTTTTTTTTCATTCATTAGGTTCCATTTGATTCAAGGTAAAATGTTTTTCTTCGGTATATTTATCATTTCGAAGTGCGTTTTTTTAAAAATTGCAATTTAAAAACATAAAAACAATAAAAAAAATAATAATAAAATTGAGTTTTTAAATCGCGGGTGTATTTTAAAAAAGGCATATCTTTTTTCATTTATAAGGTTCCATTCGATTCAAGGTCAAACGTTTTTCTTTTGTCGTTTCCAAGTGCGTATTTAAAAATTGTAATTTGGAATCGTAAAAAAAAAAATAGAATTTTTAAATTACGGGTGTATTTAAAAAAAAAAACATAATTTTAAAGGCTAAAATCTAATTTTAAAAGCCAAATTTTCATATTACGTTGAAACAAGAGAGAATAATTATTATTCAAAAAGGAAAAAAAAAAAGAGAGAATAATTAAAAGAAACTATATAACCCCCAAAATAAATCAAGTTTAAAGAACCCAATATGTAAAAAGCTTTTTCCTTTACCATCAGAATTCTTCGATATAAATAAACTTGTTCGAAGTGTCGAAATGAAGGAAAACTCTACCGGACCAAACGCGATCATATACCATTCATAGGGCAACTTTTGCAACCAAATACTAACTATTACTTTTGATGAACCAAACCTTAGTCGAGAACAGGGATTACCTTTTTCGGCCGGCCGACAGGCCTTCCGGTGGACTTCTTGGGCTTCCGGGGGATGCCAAAAACTTCAGCAATAGCCCCCGGTGCTGCCGCGTCCTTCTTGGGCCGGCCCCTAGGCCTCGGCAGATCTGCCGCCGGCGCTACTGCTGCAAAATTGTTGGGAGCGAAAGGAATGACCATGGTCTGGAGCTGGGGCTTCGGTGGGCGCCCACGGCCTCTCTTCAGCCCATTAGAGCCCAACACAGCAGTCACTGACTTGGGCTTGGGAGTCCTCTTTGTCAACCTAGGCTTGAGTCCCACGGACCCAGGTGGACGCCCTCGGGCCCTCTTGACGGGCCCGGGCTGCCCCACCAGCCCGCTCTTCCGCGGACGACCCGGTCCCTTCTTGACCGCCACCGGCTGCGCATTGGGCTCATCTACAAGCCCAAGAGCGACGAGAACCGGCTGGGCATTGGGCTCCGGATTGATAGTGGGCTTGGGCTTGGGAGGACGTCCCCGGCCCCGGCCCGGCCCAGTAAGAGGAGGAGGCGAAGAAGGGGCATCAGATCTAGGGAGCTTGTAAGATTTCTTCACCATGACGAGAAGACCGCTGCTCTTCAAGCGCTTGAGGTGGTGAGTCAACAAGGCCGAGTGGGTGGGCGGGAGGCCCGAGTAGACTCGCTCTATGTACTTGGCTATGGCTATCTTGCTCGAACCGTTCTTCTCCTTTAGAGCCGTTATCGCCGCAAAAATCATCTGCCACCCACACACAAAGAGAAAGGAAATTAGAAAAAGGAATCATGTTTAGATGTTAAGGGGAGTATGAATTGGTACCTCGGCGTAAGGGGGGTGGTTTGTTGGGTGAGGTATGTGGTTCTCTGCTTCAGGGGCGGCGGTTGGGGTGACGGTGATGGTGACGGGGGCGGGCATGTGCGGCTGAGGAAACGTCGCCGCCAGTACCGGGTCCATAGATTTACACACAGAGAGATAGAGAGAGAGAGGAGTGGATGCTGAGGTGGGACTGTGAATGGGGAATTGGGAAGGGTTGTGGGGAGAAAATGGGGAACGGTGGTGTCCTTTACTGCCAAATGATGATGATTGGGATGGGGTCAAATCGAACCGCTGAGGATGAGCACCCTCTTGATGACGTGTTCTTTGTCTGTCTTTATTTATTTATTTATATATATATATAAATAAATAAAATATGTTTGTTGTCTATCCTCTTACTTTCATATAATCAATTAATTAATGATGGTAAGGAAACTAATGGTTATTACAACTTTTCTACTTTAATGTAGGATTCGTTTGAATTTACACTAAATGCGCGATTAAAAAAAATAATTTTTAAAAATACAGTTAAAAATTTAGTAAAATTATAGTTCGGCCTTTAAAATGATGTGTTTTTAAAAAAATATCCACTTATCCGTTATTTAAAAAAATTAACTTTTACATTTTCAAATTAAAATGCACCTTTCAACGATTAGAGAATTTTTTTGCTTTTCAAGGAGAAAAAAAAAACATTAACAAATAATTTCATATAAAGAATACTTATAAATCACTTAAAATTATTATGATGTTGCCTTTTAATTTTTGATTGAAAAGGTATTTTGATGTGATGTAAAAATAAAAGTAATTTTGAATGTTTTATGAATATTTTATGTTTTGAATTGTTGGAAAAAAAACCAAATTATTTTCTTAAAAATATAGTCAAACAGGATCTTTAATCTTGGTGTTGAAATAGTTAAAAAGAATAGCATAAACATATGTTATAATTAGTTAAACCAACCAAAAATTTAATGTTAAACCAATGGGTTCTTGATAATTCTCCCATTTCACTATCACACAACAAACATAAAGGAGGATTAGGGGAAAGGCATCTAGGTAGTGGAGGATTTGAGCATTGTTTTGACCATTCAATTCTATGTGACCACACATCTATCCACAGCTACAAAAACCTTTTGAAAATCATCCAGAATAGCATGAAGAAAAATAAATTATTATTTAATCGAATGAGATACCTTATTACAGTGTAATAGAGGGGACAACTAGGGCTATTACATTTTCAAAATTATTTTTTATTGTTAGGGTTATTACAGTTTTTACTGAAAACATGTTTATAAACCGACCTCTTTAATTAATTGAACGAGATACCACCATTTGGCGAAAGAGGCTCTTAACGAGCGTCGAATCAAATTTGGATGGAAGAATATCCTCTTGTTATTCATGATATTGTGAGAATAGAGAGTATTTCTATTTTACTAGTTTATTGAATCATGAAATTTTCACTTAAAAAAAATTTAATAACATACCTTGGATAGTTAGATGCACTATTACAGTGAAATCTAGGGAACAACTTAGTTAGGGCTATTACAGCTTTTACTATAAATATGTTTATGAACTGACGTGGTAGTCCATAATCGGTGAAATTATTAAGCAAAAAATATGGTTAGCCAATTTAATTAGGAGTGTTATTAGGGGTGTCATAACTTCTATCACAAAGACATTTACAAACTAACGTAACCGTCTATAATTGGTGAAATGATTAAGCAAAAAAAATTAAAAAATTGATTCATCAACTTAATTTTTTTTTTAAAAAAAAAAGAAGGTTGAGTTGTGAACCATATTCTCTTAATTATTTTACCAATTTTGGATTAGTACATCAATTTATAAATGACTTTGTAGTAAAAGTTTGAGCACTCCAAACATTTTCTTTTAAATAGTTAGTGGTTAACTTATCAACTATATACTCTTTTAATCATTTGATCAAATATAAATTGTCACGCCAATTTGTATGTAAATTGTAGTAAAAGCTATCACACCCCAAATATTTTTCTTAATAAAATGATTAAGTGTGTATAGTTGACAAGTCAGCCATCAATTAATTAAATTAACAAGCCAAATTTTTTACTTAACCATTTCACCAATTATAAACTGTCACATCAGTTTATAAAAAAATAAAAAATTACCCTAGCAGCCCTTTTTCATTAATTATAAAACTAACATTCAGTTTGTAAGAGAATTATAATGAGAGTTATACAGCCTATTTGGCAACCCACTCTTTTTCCTTACTTTTTATTTTATTTTTTTAAAAAAAAAAATTAAAATTTTGTTTATCTTTATATTACATCACTGCATTCTTGCTAACATTAAAACAAAAAATAAAATGGAAAAGGCTTTGCCAAAAATGAATCATTTTTGAAAATTGTTGAGAGGCATATAAAAGGTATATGTCATTTGACTAGCACTCCACAAGCAACTTCAATGATTACATTTTAGGGGAGTCAACATGCAATGAATTCTCCTTCTTAAAAATGCACACATTTGTTAAACCATCACCAAATCTGGAGTTTCTAACAAAAAGGAAAGAAAAAAGTAAAAAGTTATTACTAGAGTACCACTATAATTTTACTACAATCCTAACACAAGTACATTAATTAGGCTCCACTTGTAGGACAACTTTTTTGTGGAGAGCATTTTTACCACATTTGTGGGCATCCCAATTCCCATAGATTATTAATTTATTATTATTATTATAACACTACTTTGGCAGTGGAAAGTTGCAGAGGCACTAGTGGATGAAAATGAAATCTAATTAAATTATAATTTAATTGTCAATATTCCTTAATAAACTATCAATTGTTGTATCAATAATGTCCTTTATAAATTATTAAAAAATGTCAATGTATTTGCGATGGTAAAAATAATTCAATTTCTTTTCTTCAATAAAAAAAAAATCTTATAAATTCAAAAAGTGAAAGAATAAAAAAATACGAAAATTATATTAAAATAAAATACTGAAAAATTATATTAAAAAAATACCTTTTTAAAAAATGAAAACGGTTTTTTTTTTTTTTTTAGTTTTTCCTTATATTTTTTTTTTCATAATTTTCATAATTTTTTGAAGGGTATTTTTGGTCATTAGAGGGACATTGATATTTTTTTGTAGTTTAAAAAAGACATTGACATAATGCATGGGTGGAGATAGAACCCGCTGCATAAACTGTGGAGTACGAGTCATGGTAGAGACAAGTATATTTGATTGAGTGAAGGCATCATTAACGTAGTTTGAAGAGACATTAATAATGAAATGGTAATTTGAAGGAATCATGTTATTATTTTTTTTTTTTCAAAAGAAAACTATTCCATATCCCATCTAGAATTTGGAGAAAATGTAGAAAGTTCGAAAAAGTAAAAAAGTGTACAGGGAGAAATTTTTTAAAAAAATAAAAGAAAAAGAGAAAGAAAAAGGAAAAAGTAAAAATAGTGTATCTAGAATATTAACACGCACCCAACTTTTACATAGAAAAAGAGAAAGTTCTAACAGGATTGACCTTTCACTCTCTCCCAAATCTAAATCAAAGTAAAAATAATTTTGCAAAATTTTGAACTTGATTTTGTTTTTGGATGAGTAATTTTTTTGAACTTGATTTACCACTAAAAAGGATGGCAAATGTACAAGACACTCTACTTACTTTTATCTCCCGGCTATAACAACATGGAGTATAAGAGTAGTTGTATTGGGTTATTTCAAATTGATTTTAAATAAAATCTTCCCCTACCCTCTAAAACACTAATGATCTACAATACCTTTCCAAATTTTCAGAAGCACGTAACTCCATCTAATATATATATACTAAAAAAATTTCTCACTCTTTGAGCCGGGAACGAGCTTGGTGACAAGCACAAGAAGAGTGGTGGTGAGTACAGGACGAGCGGTAGCAAGCACAGGACGGAGCTTGGCGACGAGTAGTCTAGCACAACAATGAATGGTAAAGTAGGCGGCCTCTACAGCGGCATGGGCGAGATCTGCATTTTTATTAATAAAAAAAAAAATGAAAAAAAAATTATTAAAAAAAATTATTTTTAATAGAGTAGATAATTATTTTAGATAAGCAATGTATAGTGCTTTTGTAAAGTGAGTAGAAAATATATTAACAAAGTTAAAGATTAAGCTTTTTTTAAACAACTTTCTTTTTTTCTTTTTCTTTTTTTGGAGGGAGGGGGAGGGAAGAGGGCCGGAGGGGCCACGCTCCCTAAGGTTTAAAATCGATCAAACCACTCTTTAAGCTATGCTCCATTATCAAATTGTCCCTTTGTACATATGTTGGTGAGTTTTAATGGAATTGTGAAATGCTGACGTAAGACCTCGCCAGATCAAATCAAATAGCTCTAGATGTACAAAAGTGTCACCTCGGCTTGACACATGGCAAAAAAAAACCTAGAAAAAAAAAAGCAAAAAGAAAAGGGAAAAAAAATGAGGAGAAGGATGTGAGTGGGTGCATATTAAGATCATGTCTGATGCCCTAGGTATTGCATAGAGTACAATAGCTCTAATATAGGCGTTTCATTTTAATTTTTAAACCTTTAAGTGTGACACCATAAGCATAATACATTTTGATAGTTGATGGAGTAATTCTACGTGATATTAAGTGTCCATACAAAAAATGAGGCGACTTTTTACAGAAAATAAGCCTACGATCGAGCCTAGGTTCGAAGGGCCAATATGAAATCAAATTAAAGGCTCACTATTACGAGAGCCCAAAAGGGCCCAAGGGAGCTTAAAGACTTACACTTTCCATAACTCACGTACATGCTTCTTTCTCCAAAAAAATTATCTCCACCATATTTTCTCCCCTCAAGCCAAAAATACTGATTTTATCCGTAAGATGGACCCCCCCAAGGCTAGTTGGTTCCCTCGCGGAACCACCAGCCTTGGGGGTAGCAAGCTCTCCCAAAATATAAAAAATGTCAAAAAAATTTGATTTTTTTTTTCTTTCTAAAATTTAGATATTTTTTATGAAATGGACCGGAAACCACCAGCCTTGGGAGGTCGCAGACTCTCCCAAAATATTAAAAAAGTCACAAAAAATTGATTTTATTTCTTTCTAAAATTTAGATATTTTTTATGAAATGGACCCCCAATTTTTTTTTTTTTTTTTGTAGTTTTGTTCCCCCCCCCCCCCCCTTTCCAAAAATTCTAATTTTGCCCATTATTTTTAGTGTTATATGAAAACCTTCTAATTATACTTTAATACATATTACATCAATGTTCCATTGCCCATCAGATAATCTACAAGATGCACCATCAGATTCTAATTCACCAGTTTTGCCCCATCAGAGAGGGGATTCAAAGGCTAGTGCATTAAAATGCATGGTCTTAGGAGGGCTAAAAGGCTAGTGCATCAAAGGCCAAGACTGCAAGGGGATCAAAAGCTGGTGCATCAAAGAAGGGATCAAGTGTGAGTTCGCTGTTTTGTGAACATGTTAATGGTGTTTATTTATTATGTTAACTACATTTTTCATCTTCTAAGAACGATCATTTTTGCAATGTTTCCTTAAAAAATTTACCATTGGTATTGCAATGTTTCTCTTTCTCAATCCAAAATGACAAAAATACTATCCATAAGATAAAAAAAAATTACTTACTTTTTTTTATCTTGCAGAGTGTATTTTTGTTATTTTGGGTCGCGGAACAAGGACATTGCAACCCAATGGAATAATTTTTTTTTTTTTTTTTTTTAAGAAGGACATTGCAAAAAGGATGAAAGTTATAGGGGCTAAATGTACTTTCCCATTATTATTTTTGTCTTTTTATTTTTTTTACTATTGCATGTAATGTTAATGGTGTTTTTGCATGCTGGTTAGGGGTGATTAGGGTTGTAAGCGAACAAGGCTATTTGTGAGTCGCGAGTCATTCGTAAACACAAAACTAGGCTCGATTATTAAATGATACAAGCTCGTATAAAATTCTGCTTGACTCGGTTAATGTTTGAGAACAAGCTTATATAAAGTTCAACTCGACTCGTTAGTTCATATACACACACATTAATAAGAATAGGTTATATAAAATATAAGTACCATATATATATATAGTATATTAGTCAATACCTTAGAATGTTATTTTGGCTATTAACTAATAGGGATAATTACACTTAACCCCCCTGATTTATCTACGGTGTGGCGATTTACCCCCCAATGTACCAAAATTGGTACATGACCCCCCGAACTTGCCAACGTGTGGCAAAATCAACCTTCCGTCCAATCGACCGTTCGTTTGGACGGAAAGTCAGTCACGTGCAAGTCACGTGACTTGGAGGGTCTCTGTCTTAAACGGTCACGTGACTTGCACGTGACCGATTTTCCGTCCAAACGAACGGTCGATTGGACGGAAGGTTGATTTTGCCACACATTGGCAAGTTCGGGGGGGTCATGTACCAATTTTGGTACATTGGGGGGTAAATCGCCACACCGTGGATAAATTAGTGGGGTTAAGTGTAATTATCCCTAACTAATATGTTAATATGCTAACATAAGTACATAAGTACATAGAGACAATCTTAACCTTTTATTTTTGCACAAAAAGATCTTTAGTGATTTGGAATATAAGATTAGTTTACTATAAAAGAATGGTATATACATGCACATAGTAGAATTGATAGGTTCCACACTTATAGCAACGATACATTATACATAAAATCATTTTCTTCATTTGTCTCACAATGAAAGTGTTCCAATTGTTTATTATTTTTTACAATTTGACTAAATTTCTTCATTATTGTTCTTCTCATATGTTGAATGTGAGAATATTTTGAGAGCTTCTAGTGAGTTCTCAAAAGAGATGATAAAGGGGGATCAAGGAGACCCAATGACCCTATGTTAACCCTATGAGGAGGTGGAGGAGAGGAAAACCTTCTTAGCATCCCATAATGCACATCCTTAAGCTGACGTTTAGGTTCGATCTTGGCAGTGCTGGGTTTGAACATGTCTGGTTAGATTCAATATTGGTCTGGTCAGGTTTGATCTTGGGTTGAAAGGGTTCAAACCTAACTGGCAGGGACCATTCCTAGCTTGTCTCGAGCACTCTATAACCCTAGAAAGACTTATTCTAACCCTGGAAAAATTCCTAAGGGTTATGGGATTCCTAAAGCCTCGACTTAAACATCATTTATAGTCTTAAACATCTTGTTCAGGCCCTTTGAGGTCTTCCAACAGACACTTTAACAACGCAAACCATACATGCCATGAAATCCAACCACCAAACTCAGTCATTGAACTTATCAATACCATCAATCAATATGTTCTCAACAACCTGTCTCACTAAAATCAAAATACAAACTGTTTATAATCTTTAACATATTAAGAACAGTATTCCAAACCACTTAAACGATAAAACAAATCCTTTAAGACACTCTAATGATCCAGACACTCAAGAACAAACGCAAACATGTATTGCCCTAGAAAAAAACAACGTGCAACACAATAGAAAACGATAAGGGAATGGTTCTCTCATCTAGCTGAGTTAGAAACTCCCAAGAATGCCTTTAGAATGATCAAAATTTGATTTTCTCTCTTCAATCCAACATACTAGCAGCTCTTGAGTAAAGAGGTTAGGGTAAAGTTTTGGATGAATATATAGGGTCTAACAATTGTTTGGAGCCTTAAAAATCCTGAAAACCACATGTTCTCTCGTGAGGTTCGAACCTGAAAGATGGGAGTTTAACCCCTAGAGTTTCTTGAACCGTAGGATCGAACCTAGGGGTTGAGTTCGATCTTTCCCCTGGGAGGTTTGATCCTCATGTCTAGAAGCTGGCCTGGAGGTCTTTCTGGGTCCAAAAATCTATCCCGAACAAGCCCAACTTGATTCCAACTAGCCCAAAAGCTAAAATTACTCAGTCTCTTAACCAGGGTTTAGACCAGGTGTGTTACACCTACTCTTTATAAAAAGAGGTCTCTCTCTTGGTAAGTGATCAAGTCAACTGATGGACATTGAAGTAAAATCTCAAAATTGCCCCCATAGCTTAACCATTTGAATTTTTCAATGGTTGAGCCGTTTATTTAATTTTTTATTTATTTATTTTTAATCTTAAAATCAAAAAATCAAAAAATATAAACTTGAGCTGAGTTCTTGATAGAGCACTCGGCTCGGACAGTTGGCGGGCTCGAGCTCGCATAAGATTTTGGAATTGTCGAGCTGAGTTGAGCACAGGTTTTGAAGCCCGAGTGATTTGTAAACGAGCCAAGATCGAACAGCCAATTCTTGGCTCGACTTAGCTCCTTTACAACCTTAGGGGTGGTGCATGTGCATGTCAGTTCAAAGGGTGTTTGTGCATGCTGATTGAGGGATGGATGGTGCTTATGAATTGGTTGAGGAGTGATGTTTCTAAATATGTTATTGAGCCATTTTGGATCTTTTAGTGCCTTGTAGTGTTAATTGTATATATGTATGCTAGCTGGGAGTGACGCGTGTGCATGCTGGTTAGGGGGTGGTGTGTGCATGTTGGTGGGGGATGGTGTTTGTGCACGATGGTTGAGGAGCAGTGTGTAACTAATTGTTTGTGCATATGTTGTAAACTTCAATGAATGGTGCTCCCTAGTGCAAAGAAAACTTCTTCTGTTACCAACAATGTTACAACTACAAAGAAGCCACCAACACCAAAGCATACTCAAAAGGCCATAATTAGGATAACATTTAGGACTAGCAAATATTTTCGTTTAAGGGATGTTGATTATGTTAGGAAAAATAACAATAAAATGAAGATGGTGAATGACCTTAAGTGAGAAGGGTGGTTTGTTGGGGATCATGCGTTAATCAAAGTATGTGCAGCGGAATACCGATCCTAGAAAACATTTCTTCATGATAAACAATGCTAGATTAATTAAACTAACATGTTTAGGGTACTTACAATCGAAATCGACCTCTCATAGGCTACTAGGGCTAGTTGACTTTGATTGATTTGTTCATTGGATGTTGAATGGTGAAGAACATGTTCTTTGTGTTCTTGACTCAGCCTCCAAATCTTCTCTCTGACGACTGAATATGACTATGAGTGTGGACTCACAACTTGAAATAGTAAATTGGTAAATAATACTTCACTATGGCCCTCTATTTATAGACTTGGATTTACACTGATGATAAGGTTAGAAGATAAACCAAAGCTGTAGCAGAGATAGGATTGGAGTCATAGAAGAACTACAATTCCAATCTCTACTATCTAGGCAACAAAGATAGGCTCAATAAAAAATAAAAAAAATTAAATTAAATTAAAATATATATATATATATAGCAAAGATAGGACTGGAGTCATAGGAGAACTACAATTTTAATCCCTACTATCTAGGGTTTTAACCATAGCACATTGCTACCAGCTATTCAGCATGGGCTTGAGTTTTATCCTTAAAGTTCAATGCTTATTTATCTCTATTTAAGTCTTTTGGAATTAATTCCAAGAGCTTATAACTCTTTAACTGCTTAAGCCCATAGGAAATTAATTCGAAAATCCAATCATCTATACCTAATGAGCCACTTAGGAATTATATTCATTTGGCTCATGTTTTATCAAATAAAACAATCCAAAATAAATAAATACATAATCGAGGCTCATAGCATATGGTCAATTTACATCAGCTCAAAGAGGGACCTAAAAGGAAAAATACAATTAGCTTAAAATAGGTTCGTGACAATATCACACGACCCTATTTAATCATAATTGATTTCACTAAACAAATGTGACTGCACTCTAATATGTATTTTCAAATTATTGAATCAATCTCTGCAATGTACTTATTTTTTACATATTAGCCTTCTATGGAATCATTCTGTAGTCGAACCAAAGTCAATACATTGTTACTTAGTTCACTACCTATTTTCCTTGATACTCCTGTATTATTATATGATATATCATTTTTGTATCTTGTGAGATTTTCATCTCACATTGCACAAAAGAAAGTTTCAGTAAAATACCATTGAAACACTCAGGCTCGAGTTTTAGAATAATTATTCCCATTAAATCTATATTACGAGGAATATTCATTATCACTTTGTTCCATGACAAATGATCTGGATTCATTTTTGAAAAAATGTGTTTCCACAAATGCAATCACCCAACGCACAGAAGTGTTGACTAGCGATTTGATCTCAATCTTGTACATCAAAGTAACCTACACTTTACATCTGAGTTCACAATTTTTCAAGATTTAGAATTATTGTTATAAGTCGTCGTGCACGCACATTATTGTTAATCACAGTGTTGAAATAATGATGACTCACGTAGTTTGTTCGGTGCATGGCACTACCTTACACTTACACCAACATATCAACCCGAAGCCCTTCCTATTTCTTCTAATCAAGATAGATCGTAAATGTTGTCATGTTATAGTCTAGATGGATTTCCTAGTTCCATTTATGAATACGAACAATCTTTTATAAATTGTAAGGACTTATGACTATGATCTTCTGTGCGCTAATCTCATTACTCACATCTTAGTTAAATACAATATAACTTAGAGACCTTACACATATATCATATCAAAATATTCAAACATATATGTACATATAAAACAATAATATATATGTTCAATGTTCAATATTATACAATTATAGAAAAGCAACTTTAATGCAATTGGAGTTTTGGACACCAGTCCTAACATGGTTCACAAATACTTAGAGTTGAGGTACTTTGCTCATGGGGTTCTGTTATTAGTGGGGGTGTTAAGTTAAGGGTTGCACCATAGAATTTTGACTTAGCTCTAAAGAAGGATGCTGGCAAGGACAAAGGACTTGTAACCAGTGAAGACACTCTACCTGGTTTTGACCTAACTGCCAAGAAGGTTGTTACCAAAAAGGATGCTTGTAAGGGTAAAGCACCTGCAACAACTAAGAAGGTACCTGTAATACCCGAAAATACTACACTTAGAATAGTCAGGAATAGATATTAATATTTGCATATGAGTACCTATGTATAAGACCTAATTAACCTAATCATAAATTAATTAGATTTTTATATGTATCAAATGAATAAAAATATTTCAGCCAAAGTCGATCGATCGAATATTAAATTGATCGAGCGACATAATAATTGCGGGTAAATGGAATCGATCGAGCGACTTTATAGTCGATCGAGCGATTCTGGGTCAAAGTCGATCGAGCGACCGAAGGGCCGATCGAACGACTTAATTATCTAGAGCAATGCAGTTTACGTGAAAGTTAATAATGTCGATTTTATTTTCTTAAAACTTGAACCCACACCATGCTTTTGGTTCCAGATGATCATAACCTCATCTAGTTAGCTTAGTTAACTCAGTTTGGTCCAAAAGAAACTGGATTTGGTTGAACAGTGAAATTATTTCATAAGATACGATATGAAATCTTACAAAATATATATTGTAATCATGTTGAAGATTTTCTCAATCTAGCTGTCATAAATCTGGCCATTGAAGGAGTATGTACTAGTATGATCTTAGCCATTCAAGATTATTATATAAGGGAGCCTTGGATTATCAGTTTTTGTGAAGAAACAAGAAAAAAATACAACAAGCCTCTTACGTGAACGCCATCCTCTGTTTTATTTCCTGTCAGTGCAGAAACTTGAGTAGTAGAATTCCCTTGATTCCTCTATGTTCCTAGTACCCATGAAGCCATAAATCAAGCCTTCAAACACCTCTCTTACACTAATAAAACATTAGAAAACAACATTTGAATTCCTTCCTTGTTTTTGAACCAAAAACTAGCAACCTCCAAACTCAATCTTGAATGTTCTATTTCAGACCAGCTTTCTCTCTTCATTGGATTATCCTGTGCGAATTTCAGTAGGTAATTCTTCATTCTATCTCTCCGAATTCAGTGTATCTTTCCCCTAAATGATGCTCTGTTTTTCCTCTTTTTCTTTGTGGTATAATGACCGAGTATGGATACATATGTAACTTTCTCTTCTTGTTTTCAACAGAGGAGTTTTCTTTTAAGCCCATAGCCGATCGTCAACAGCAATTCAGTAGTGTTGAATAGGAAAATAATTTAAAGAATACAAACATAAGTTGAAGTATAGAATCGATTTTGTGGATGGTAATGTGGAAAGAAGTTGAGGTATAAAAACAAGACAAAGACACTTAGAGAATTGTATATATGTTGCCATGTTCTGTATGTTGAAGGTGACGTGTGAATAAAAGAGGAGTGGCAGTATGTGTGTATAGTGGAGACCTTGTGTGTTGTATAGCTATTTTAAAAAATATATACATGTATATAAGAGTTATTTTGACTAATGGTTTATACGTGTATATAAAGAATTATTTTAATTAAAATTAGTATTATTACACTACCCAAATATTTATACGTTGATAAATGTCACTCAATGTTCTAATTTTTAAAGAACGAAATATCAGTATTCTTTTTAAACCGTTATGCCAATGCTATGTCCAATTTAAAATACTAATAAGGATAAGGTTATATTTATTTAAATCTGTAGCCGTTGTAATGGAAAATAATTTCTGGAAAATAGGTATAATAGTAATAATAAATATTTTCATAATGCTTTTTATTAATTTATTATTATTGCATGATTGTAATTATGTAGTTGTAGAGGAAAATCTTTGGAAGCGGAAACAATAAGTATCTTTATACTTACTGAGGACGAAGCTGGTTGATTTTTCCTATAATATTATGATTACTGCTTTATTTATTTGTTTGCGCAAGTGACTTTGCATATTTTATTATTTTAATAATCTGTCTAATAACAATCCGTTGGATCAAGATCCACAGTGGGTACATGAGGCTTCACTAGAGTTCCTAGGTTCTCGGTGAATGAGGAAGTACCTGAAAAGAGAATAATAAATATAAAAACTGGTGTACCAAGGTCACCAGGGAAACCAATGCTTCCAGGAGCCAATGCTCCCAGAGAATATAATTAAAAGTTAAAGTGAGGAAGCCAATGTTTCAAATAAAAAGCTAATCGTGCCAAGGCCAACAGAGGAGTGGAAAAAGGGAAATACCTAAAACTCTGCATTTAAAACTGTCATTACTTTATGGTTATGTTTATATTCAATCTATGCCTATGCTTCGCGACTATAGATTATATATTGCGTATACATGTGATTATAAAGTCATTGCATTATGTTGCATTAATTAAATGAATCAGCATTCATATTATTATGGGAAACAACAGACTCACTTTAGTATCTTGTGTTGTTATCTTCTCTCTGTATTGTGTAATAATACAGGCTATGAAGAAGAAGAATATCAAGACTATCCAGACCCTTAGATGGATCCTGATACTAGTATTTGAGGCTAGACTACCTCCTTTTTGGGAACTACTATGTTATAGTTCATTAACCTAGTTTCAGAGACAATATTTATATTTCTGCTGTTATGTAATTATTAAACTCTAGATATTTTGACTTGTATAATTATATATGCCTTATGAGGCATAACTACTACTACTTTTGTATAATTACGCTGACTTACTTATTATATCTATCTTAAGGTATTTCAGTAGAAGCTTTGAAGTGTTATTTAATTCCCAAGTCTTTATTATATTTATATATTCTTTTGCCAACATTTAACTATGATGAGATAGTAATGTCACGTGAAAATTCAAAAATTTTCACTTATGCTTTTTGTAAAAGCGGGGCGTTACAGTACCAACGGGCAAATGACTGGTCCGAAATGTTGACAATGCCTTGAATTTGAATAGATCAATAATATGTTTATGCAAAATCAGTTGTAGAGACTTTTGTGTGTTGTTGTAGTTGCATTTTTCATTACAAATGACCAAGTGCAATAGTTCCAAATTGCAATGATTTTGTTCGACATTCCAAACACTACACAACTCTTATGTTCCACATCAACTAAGGAGCGAGAATTGATGAGTTTATAAGCATCACAGGTTTTTCTCTAAGCAACAATTGCTTGGGTGAGACTTTTGTGGGTCTCGCTTATAAATCATTCTTTTTTATTAAACTCTTGTGTCATTTCTCTCCGTACCCCATTGCCTTGACATTGCATAGGAAAACAAAGAAAAAAAACTAAAAATTAATCCTGACAACTATTATACTACGTAAACAAGATCTTGTGCACAATTGCATGCAAATACAGAGTAATCCTTCCTGGATATGCATATTGGAGCAAATCTGCAGCGGTGTGTTTGTGACCGTCCGCATAAAAAATTGTTCCTCCAACTTTAGTCCCATAAACATGATCATACTTAAACCCGTTATTAGGCGACACCCCCACCTCTCGCAACCCATCTCTCACCGTCGATACATGTCAAAATATGTCATGTGTAAATCACCGTATGAGGTAACAAAAAATGCTAATGGAGATGGCAAACTAAAAATATTGAGTAGTTTAAAGGGTTGATTGTCATTTTTAAAAAATTTAGTTGGGTAATTGCAAATTGAGTGTCAGTTATAGAGAGTAAATATGGTTTTTTTTTTTTTTTTTTATTATTTTTTAAAATTAGGAAAAAATATATATATCCCTATGAAATAACAATTCAATTGTCAATGTCTCCTCAAACGACCAATTGTGTCAATGTCTCTCATGACCAACAAAAAGACAAAAATGATCTTAAATTTTTTTCAATAGGACAAAAATGTTCTTATAAATCCGAAAAAAACAGAAAAAATGAAAAATTAAAAATAATAATAAAACAATGAAAAAACTAACTGAAAATTATAAAAAAATTTAAGAAAAAGAAAAGGGATAACTTCACAAAAAGGTATTGAATTATACCGAGTTTGACAGAAGGGTACTGAACTATCATTTCTCTCGAACCTGGAGTTTTAACTATCAAAATGAGTCCCAAAAGGGCATTCTGTCTGGTTTCGACGTTAAATCCTCATGGAAGTGGAGTCACGTGACTTCCACGTGACTTTTTTAATGCCATTTGTCCATTTTGCCCCTCACTTTAATGCATGTTAACACAATTCTTCAAGCTGGACCCACTACTCACACATGCAGATTGTAGTCGTCATCATCAACTCGGAGAGAAGCTCTGAACGGTCCTTTGAGGAGTGGAAGAACCGACATGCATGACGATGTTAGAGAGACGAATTGGCCAGGAGGAGACCGGCAGACGAAATTGGTTTAGTGAACGGAAAATGCTGCGTGGTGCCGATGACGAGCTGCACGCTCCTCTGGAGGGAGCTCTCGGACCACTTCTTGTCCTTGGAGCAAAACATCCTGAAGAAATCTGAGGCCCTCAGGAACAAAATCCAGACCCTAGACCACCAGACCAAGGCCTCCCTCAACGATCTCGAGAGGCGTGAGGTCACCATCCAAGGTAGCGTCGAGATCGTACTGGAGAAAGTGGAGGCGAAAACAGAGGTTGCACTCATGGCTCTTTGTAGGGCATCCCAAGAGGATGAGGACAGAGAGGTCGACAACGACGAGGGCTTACTGCTGAGTCTGAAGTCGTTTTGCTTGAAAATGGACGCTCTTGGGTTTTGGAAGTTCATCACTGGGAAGAAGAAAGAGTTAGACGCGTTGACGGCTTAGATGCCTCTGGCTCTGGCCGAGTGCGTGGATCCACCGAGGTTTGTGCTGGAATCGATATTGGAGGTGTTTCCGGTGGACAAGAGGGTGGAGAAGAGCGATAGAGTGAATGATTTAGGCTGGGCCTGTGTTCTGGTGCTGAAGTTGCTGATACCGGTGGTGGTAGATCCGATGATCGGGAAGTCGAGGCTGCTGGCCGGTGATGCCGAGCGTGAAGGAGCGAGCCAAGGAAATAGCCGAGACGTGGAAGGCAAGCTTGGAGGAGCGCCATGGGATCGAGAACATGAAGACAAGCCTTCAAGCTTGTTAGATGTCTCCTAGTCAATCTCACAGCCAGATCCAAAATACCTCTTGCAAGAAACATTGTAAATCTTCTTCTTCCCTGAATGCGAAGCCCATGCCTTTGATTAAGTGGCTTTTTCATGAGCCGAACCCCATTGGCTTAAACACTCTGTTTTGTGAAGCTAAAACAGAGGAAATTGTTTCATGAGTCACGTGACTTCCACTTTGCATATGACCCACTCAAACAATTTCTTGTAAGAATACATGAACTTCAAACTTTAGAAACCTCTAAAACAAAAAAGAGAGAGAAATGAGAGAACAAGCACAACAAGTTGTCCCCGCTTTGTTTCTCCTACTCTTTCTTAATGTTGGGTTCTCAAACGGGTCTTTGGTGCCACTTATAGATCGTGTAGGGAGTATGTTGGTTTATTTCTGGGCAAACTCGTTCCGAGTGTTGGAAAATATCCCATTTTCGCTCCACAGGGGTGACAAGTTCAACTGGAAGGAGACACCAGAAGGTCACGTTATCATGCTGGACATGTCGGGGTTGAAGGTTGAGGAGCAAGATCGAAGTGGAGAACCGGGTGCCGAGAGTAAGTGGAGAGAGGAAGAGGGAAGAGGAGAAGAAAGGGGATCATTGGCATTGAGTGGAGATATCGCATGGCAAGTTTACATGCATGAAAGCGAGGGGCAAAACGAACAAATAGTATTAAAAAAGTAACTTGGAAGTCATGTGACTCCACTTTCGTGAGGATTTAACGCCGAAATCAGACGGAATGCCCTTCTGAGACTCATTTTGATAGTTAAAACCTGGGTTCGAGATAAATGATAATTCAGTATCATTCTGTCAAAACGCGGTATAGTTCGATACCTTTTTGTAAAGTTATCCCAAAAGAAAAAGAAAATAAAAAATTAATTATTTTATTTTAATTTTTTTTATAAAGAACAATTTCATCATCGAAAGACATTAACATTTTTTAGCACTTCACGAAGACATCACCCAATTAACGGTTCGAAGGAAATTGACCTCGGATAGTATGTGTTTCCCTTTTTTGCGGAAACCAAGTTTATCAAATGATTTCTTCGAATGAAAACAAAATAACGGGACTGTCGGATTGACTTTCTTGCTCATTTATCCTCTAACTCTCTTTCTTTTTTTTTTTCTTTTTATTTTTTTTTTTTTTTTATTTTTTAACACAATACATAATTTAATGTTTGTGGATGTTAATAGACATTATTAGACAATAAGTCAATAATTCACACTAGGCCAGGCCCCTGGAAGGGTGTAGAGTACGTAGTTGTTATTATAATTACTAATTATAATTAATATTATTTTTAGTTATTATTATAATCAAATGAGAAAAAGACACAAGAGAAGAAGAGTATATAAAATGTGGTTGGTTGAGAGCATTATTAGCACCATTTGCATGATTCCCGGTCCATCTCCCGAAAGCAACCGGGCAAGTCTCTCTGCCTCCGCACTCATCGCACCGGCCAGCAGAGCCACACAGATAGAGAGAGAGAGAGAGAGACGATATTATTTGATGGCAAAATCTGCGAAAAAATAGAGACAAAAATAAGAATCAGGGAGACGCAGAGAGCGGGCAATGCTGAGGAAATCGAGAGGCTGCGAAACAAAGTCGCTGAGAGTATATGGGGAGTGGTGGCACGCTGGTGGACGGGGTTCGTCGCTGGTTTCAACGCCGCACTAGTACTAATACTAATACTCGTACTCTTATTAATAATAATAATTCTATCAATTCCAATAATAATCCTAATCGGGGACAAAGTAAAAGTACCCATATCAATGATACTTGTGACCACGTCGCATCTGTGAGCGAGCTTCGCGCCCAGTCGTCAAGAATTCGTAAGCGTGATAAGAAGCTAAAACAAGAAGAGGGAGAGTTCGATATCGCTGTCTTGAAGCTCGTTAAGGTTCCCAAACGGACCACCATGGATTCCCAAAAGAAGGTCCTCTTTCCCATTTCCTTTTTCTCTCTTTTTGGAGATCTGGGTGTTCTGGTTTTTTAATTTTTTAGCTGAGATCTCTTTGCCATTTGGGTTTATTTTTCTGGGTGTTTTTATCTGAATTGGTGGTTTGTTTAATTTCTCTTGTTTTTCTTTGCTTTTCTTTCTGTTTACCTAATGGTATTTTGTGTTGCTGTTAAAATGGTATTTTTGTCTGTCAGCTTATTTTATTATCGCTAATATAACTTTTGGCTGCTTAAAACATTTAATATAAAGGAAGATATCGGAGATTGGTAGAGGATAATTCGAATTCGATCAGCAGGAGTTAGTTGGCAAAAGGTTGTTCTTTTCTTAAGTTCCGTTTGTTTGATGGGAAAATGTACAAGTAAATCATGTTTTGAATCGAAAAATGATTCCGAACTTGATGATACAGGGTCTATCATGTGAAGTGAACCCTAGCCCATGACGTAATTTGTATTGAATATTCTATTTCTGGGAAACAAATATCAGAAAACAAAGGTTTCAAACTCGTTTACTTAAGTTTCCTTTGTTTTCTCAGCTACCAAGCAGAGGGATGTTAGTTGTAGTTCTCCAGTTATTGTATTGTGTTGATTACTTTTAATTTGAGGGACTGAATTTTTCGAATGTGTGATGCTTCCCTGTGATATCTTGCTATCTATCATCATTTAAAGGTAAATGCATTTTAAGATAAATTAAGTCTTGGACAAGTAGTGCATCGAGCAACTTTCAGTTTCCTGCAATTTGTCCCTAATTAGGTTCCTCTGCATTTTATTACTATTTGAATTCTTGACTGGGACCGTTGGGATTGCTGACTTTCTTGATTCATTAACAATTATGATCTGCATAATCTGCGTACGGTTCCAATCTAGTCTTGTCATATCTCCGTAGTCAAAATTTTTTTTTGTGCATCTTTCTGATCATTGATAGTCTGTGGTTATTCACCACTTTGTTGGAATTATACCATATTTGAATATACTGAGAGAATTGTCTTGATGATCAAGTACAGTACCTTGCACATTTCCAAAAGTTTGCAGGTTTAAATTATCAATGATATCTGGTGGGGTTCTATGCATCTGCATAATACTTTGGCATTTTAATCTACATAATATCCTTTTTTATTCTATTTAAATTTTTTCTTTTGGTTCTTCTTTTTACCATATTGTGTTGATAAAAGATATTCCGCCGTTTTTAATTATGATGTCTGTTGATAAAAATGAATCAATATAATAATCTTCCTAAACTGTCCTTCACTTATCAGAGATAGGCTCTACCTTTAATAACATTCTGTTTGCTTTATTACACAAAGTTAAGGTTAGTACAAGATATTGCTCAAGTGTTTCCATGTGTAGAAAGTTAGCCCTTATTTTGGGATGTTCCAGAAAGAAAAGCAAGAGATTTAATCTGGGAAGAATTGTTTTTGTAGAGAGTGAGACTACAGTCTATGTCGGAGTGTTCTTATTCTGATTTTTTAGATAAGTGCTCTCTTCTCTTTAAATTAGGGGTTTCATGTATATTTCATGTGTACCATGGGTTGCGCCCCTTTGCACTTTTTGAAATATACTTTACTTATCAAAAAAAAAAAAAAAAAAATTCTAGGAAGAAGGTATATAAATTTTGCTAAGTTGATAAAAAGTCTTTTAGTTGTTAAATTTTGTGGTATTTAAGATGTGGAGATATTTGTTGTTTCCTACCAAGATACTGATATTTTACTTTCCTGGGGAAAAAGAACAATTGATCTTTAGGTGGCTACCCTATTTCATACTGAGTGAAATCTTGGACAGGATGGACATCCATGCTATTGGAATGGATGTTTATCCACATGATCACAATTGTTAGATGCTATATGATTGAATCATTGTTACAATTTTCTATAAAACTAAGAAACAGGTATTAGTTTCAAAGTAGTGTTTGTTTGAAGATCTATTTATCGGATCTAGTTGTTGACGAATAGTTTTATCCTATCGGTTCCTGTGCCCCTACTTATGGCTCTTTGTTGAACTTATTATTTGCTACTGCACCAATGACACAAACAATTATGTTATTATTATTATTATTTTTTTTTTATTTTGTTTTGTTTTTTTTTTCCTGTACCATGTTTCATTTATTTGTTCATAAAAAAGAACTGCTATTCTGTCTACAGGGTGGGTTAGAAACAGAATTCTTCACAGAGTATGGAGAGGCTAGCCGATACCAAATTCAAGAAGTCGTCGGGAAAGGAAGTTATGGTGTTGTTGGCTCTGCAATTGACACTCATACAGGAGAAAGGGTTGCAATCAAGAAAATTAATGATGTTTTTGAACATGTTTCTGATGCCACAAGGATTCTGAGAGAAATTAAGCTCCTTCGGTTGCTTCGTCATCCGGATATTGTGGAAATAAAGCATATTATGCTTCCTCCTTCACGGCGGGAATTTAGAGATATTTATGTTGTTTTTGAGTTAATGGAATCTGATCTTCACCAAGTAATTAAGGCAAATGATGACCTTACTCCTGAGCATTATCAGTTTTTCTTGTACCAGCTTCTTCGTGGTCTGAAGTATATACATACAGGTTGGTGCTTTTCAGTTATCCCTGTGGCTTTTAGGGATTTAATGATAATTGATTAATTTCCCTGAGTTACTTGCAGCAAATGTATTTCATAGAGATTTAAAGCCAAAAAACATTCTTGCTAATGCTGACTGCAAATTAAAGATATGTGATTTTGGGCTTGCTCGTGTATCTTTCAATGATGCCCCATCAGCAATTTTCTGGACTGTAAGCTATTCTGTCATGCCTATCATTTTTTCTCAAAAAAATAAATTTAGTTTATTTAATTTCTAGTTGCCAGCATCTAACCACTGCTTTTTAACCTATTTACTGCTATTGAAGGATTATGTTGCGACTCGATGGTATCGTGCTCCTGAACTTTGTGGCTCTTTTTTCTCAAAAGTAAGCTACTTTTTATCAATAGCCAATTGCTCTGTTGGATGAAGCTATATGAATATATGATTTTTCTCAATAGAAACTGGTTATGTTACATACGTTTCTGCGTACTGTACTTCTTTTTTCCCCCTGTTTTTATAGTTAATTTTTCTAGAGATTTATTGGCATTGTTTAGTGCCTGCTATTGCTAATATGTTGCCTCAGTAAGAAGAAATGCTTGTAAACAGTGCTCTTCTGTCACTGTAAACTATTTGATGGCTGATGTTATTCTTATATGATGGTCTGAATCCTTTTGTTAATCATTTTATAATTCTGTATAACTTACATAATGATCAGCTTCAGAAATTATCATGTCACTTGGTGCAGATGTCTGGCATCCCTGTATGGAGGGGTCTTCTACTCAAGCTACCTTTCTTTTTCTTATATACACACACACACATACAAATATATATTTGTGAACTCTAGGCTAATCTTGTTCTCTGTGTATTTCACTATTAGCAAAATTCCTTCTTTTTTTTTTTAAAAAAAAAAAACCATGGAAGATGGCTATTGTAACGCTCCAACTTTTTCACCTACTTTTTTTTTTTTTTTAATATATCTGTAAAACCCATGTGAAGCTACTGCTATGACTTGACATTGCAACAGAAGATTAATTGAACTACAACTATAAGAATAATACCAGAGCTTTAACTAAAACCATAATTACATTTATTCACATATCTCGTACAACTCTATTCCATATGTACAACCTACTATTACATTCACACTGTTCATACTTTCTATACAACCAAAAGATAGCACTGCTAACTAAATCTAAACCTGCTCCGTCCTCGGTCAAAGCTTTGTTTTGGTCACCAAAATAATAAGTCTGCCTTAAAATATATGGGTAGAAATCCAAGTTGTTGTCAGGCACCGGAGTCCCTCCCCTCTATCGTTGTAAAATTTGTCATTTTTATATGTGGAACTATGAGTCCACAGTTTAGTAACTAAATACAATCAACATGCTGTGTATTTATACTTGAGCTCCTTTTTAAAATTCCTCTTTCTTTTGTTATTGTAAAAATCATTTTTCCTGGAAATCAGAAAATGAGAGAATTTTCTATTTTTCAAAACTTTCCAACACATGTACATACTGATCTTTTCAAATCATTGTGCGCTAACAAATGCATAAAAACCTATCATATATAATCAGAACTCAAAAAAGTAAAAACTTTATGAACTAGTCATTTCCCTTGGCTTGTGTCAAACTCCCTAACCTGTTTGACCTAAGGGTGTTGAATGTTCTCCCCATTCAACCAAAAGGGATTGAGCTCACCACCCGTTACCCCATACGGTTGAGCTTTATTGAATGTCCTTCCCCATTCAACTTAAAGGGTCGAGCTCACTACCCTGCTCAACTAGGGCTCCACAGTTTAACCCCTTACGAATTGGGCTTGTCGAGCGCACCACCCCGCTCAACCTTGGGCATTGAATGATTAACCTCATTCGAATTGGGCACGTTGAGTGTGCAATCACCTTTCAACCCCGTTCGAATCAAAGGCCTATTTTTTGAATTTTTCTGACTTTTAGCTTATTACTCTTATTTTCTCTAGTTCTTATTTTTCTTGGGTATTATAGGTATAGAGGGTCAAACTCCCAATATCTACTATTTATCAATTCCTTTATCCAATTGCTACTTTCATATTATGGTCTTTGAAGTGGATTATGACAGGTAGCTTGTCAATATAAAGTGAAAAGTATCTTCTTCAAAAGTTTAGTTTGTCATATTCCTTGGTGAATGTTTCATACCTTTTGGTTCCATATTAGTTTCATTGTAGTTTATTACATTCTATGGAGACATGTGATTCATTTTCAGTGGATTTACTTACTGGAGGTTGAATACTTGCGGCACTTAGACTGCCTAATGGTAGCATAACGTTGGGACTTGCCCAAATTTGATTTGTTTCCTGAATTTGGATGCTGTTAAAAAGATTGCTTAAGGTTCATTCAGCAGTTTCTCAAATTAGTATTGTCTCTGAATTTGTTTTGTATCCATCAAACTTTGATAAGATTCTTTATTCATTCATTAATTTTGAGAGGCTATATATTCTAGTATTCTGCTACTTCAGCCCAACCTTGCGATTAACTACTAGGAATGATCAAAAGGCCTATTTTTTACACATATCTTCACCAATGATGGACTTTCAAACAGTGAGCATTTTTACATCCCATCTTTATTTGGTACTTGACCCAAGATTCTGTGCTGGTTTTGAACGCACCCTGAATAAACTGAATGGTAGTATTACCTTTTATTTATGAATTTGGTTGCCCAGCATTGAATGGATTTGTAGTTTACTTTTTATTTTAAACTATACTCACTCTCGGAAATTCACAATGCTTTTCCATTCAATATATTCAGATTTTTCATTCTTTTCTTTTTGCTGCATGAGCAGGTTACTATGTAAGCTTTCATAGGTTTGATTTGTAAAATTTGTGTTCAATTGTGATTATTGCACTAAGTTTAGTTTCTATGACCTTTTTTGTTTTGTAGTACACCCCTGCAATTGATATTTGGAGCATAGGATGCATATTTGCAGAAATGCTTACAGGAAAACCACTGTTTCCTGGAAAAAATGTGGTGCACCAATTAGATCTCATGACTGATTTGCTTGGGACGCCTGCTGCTGAATCTACTGCAAGGGTTTGTTGTCTCATTCTAGTTATTGCTGCTTTAATCTTTCATTATTTTAGACAAAAGAAATCATATTCTGTAAGCAAGTTGTTTCTTAATATCCACCGTTCTTGAAATTCTTACAACAAAGCATCTTCTACTCAAATAGCTCTGGACACCTCGTGAGCAAAAGAAACAAAAAAACTGCTCATATTAGCTTTTACACTAAATTTTTTTCAGGCTTCCTTCTAGGTTTTTCATTTTTCTTTTTAACTGATTACTTTACCATGATACTAGCAGATTCGGAATGAAAAGGCAAGAAGGTATCTTCTTAGCATGCGGAGAAAACAACCAGTTTCTTTTCCACAAAAGTTCCCTAATGCAGATCCGTTGGCTCTACACTTACTAGAACGCTTACTTGCATTTGATCCTAAAGATCGTCCTACAGCTGAAGAGGTAACTTGTGGACAGTAACTCAAAGAATTGACTAAGATTCCATTTAAAATAAATAGATTTGAATAGAATTTCATTAACTAAATATTTTAGATCATACTACTTCCTAATGTCTCCTATGCTTGTGCCTGCAGGCATTGGCTGATCCTTACTTTAATGGTTTGGCTAATGTGGATCGCGAACCATCCACTCAACCTATATCAAAACTCGAGTTTGAGTTTGAGAGGAGGAAATTGACAAAAGATGATGTTAGAGAGTTAATCTATAGAGAGGTATAACCTTACAATTTGCTTGCATAGCATAATGGCTTCTATTTTTCATTATGGATATATCAAATTTTGTGTTTGAATCATACAGATTTTAGAGTATCATCCCCAGATGCTGCAGGAGTATCTTCGAGGTGGAGATCAGACTAGCTTTATGTACCCAAGGTTGGGGAACTGTCTATTATCTCTGGGTTGATGATGTTATTACTATTATCATAAGGAGAGATATTTCATTCATATTCTTACATAAACTTAATGATGCATTTGTTTACTTCATGGTGAAATGTCAGGTTCTAAATTTACATCATTGTGTGGTCTTATTAAATTCTAAATTTTGAATGTTTCAAATCTACGATATAAAATAAAAGATCATTCTTTTTCATAATAGTTTTAGGATGACTTGGATTGTAATCATAATTTGTAAAAAGATTTTCTCTGCATGTCTGTAGTTTGTGTGATTACCATCTCCCAGTGTATGTTAACAAATTTAGGTACTCATTATAAGTTTTCATCAGCTGTTAAAGGGTTGCCCCAGTTGATGCCACCCTTCACAGATCATGGAATTTACCTATGGTTTAGTCCTTTCTTTGTCTTGCAATGTAGCTTTATCAAAATCTTGATTTCAGCTATGCCCATCTTATATCATGTTTGTCCTATCCTAGCATTTTTTTTCTTCATAAAGAATAGCTGGTCATGGGAATGCTGTATTAGACTTTCTATGATATTTGATTATCACTTTTGTGTTGTTTAATCTGCTCTAAGTTTATGGGCAACATCCTCTTGATTGTTGTCCTCTATATGCTTCGTTAAGCATATATTAGACAAATGTTCAGTTATTGGTAGTTCTTGGTTATCAATCTGAACTACTTCCTCATTTATAATCATTAGTACTCTAAATTCTTACGCAGATCTCCCAAAAATCTTACTCAGCATTTTACTGCATCTGTTGGACCACTACTCCAGCCATTTTTGAATGTGTACCTAATGAGAGATTGCATTTTTTGACCCAGTGAATGTATGTTTAGCTTGATCAAAAAAGATGTTCCATAAATCATTGAATTAAAGGTTATGCAGTCATGGACCTAATTAGAGGGGATAGTGCCAAAACGCTTTCAAACTGTGATTATGAAATCTGTCGCCTATTTAAACTTGATAGATTGCTTTTGGTTTGTTTTTGACTGAATGGTTTTCATGAATAGAAAAAATTAAAAGAAAAAAAGGCACTATTGAAATGGTTTGATTGGCCCTCTATTTACAATCTTTTTTCTTGGGTTTTGGCTCAACCACATGATTCAGGACATCCTTTTTACGAAATTAGTTTCTTAATACTTCAATTCCATTAGCATTACCAGGATACATATTTCCTTGTTTTAACTTTTATATAATTTATCTTGTTTTATTTATTTATTTTTATAAATTTTGGTGCTACACACATGTTCCTTGTGTGTGAATTTTTTATGAAGTTAAAAGACAGAATAGCATTCTCTGTTAATGAAAGGACCTATACCCCTCTTAACTTGCATAAACTGAGTCAGCGCACTGGTGGTTTAGATATTGATTTTTCTCTTCTTAGTGGAAAGCATTATTATTCTTGTCTTGCTGCTGATTGGAAGAAATATTGAACTTTTGCAGCTTGAAATTTTGAATTCTTCTGCTACTTAGGCTTTCATAAATTTGGGAACCTTTAGACTATTTATTAGCATATGGATTTTAGATTGCAAGTCAGCAAATCAAGTTAAATGCAATAGTAATTTACATTTAAATAGTTTTATGCTATGATTATCAGTCAGTAACCAGTATTTATGCAATTTAGTGGTGTAGATCGATTCAAACGACAGTTTGCACATCTTGAGGAGCATTATGGTAAAGGTGAAAGAAGCACTCCACTACAACGGCAGCATGTTTCCTTACCCAGGTATGTGGTCAACTGAAAGATGGCATGCTCCCAAAATTTTACTTAGTGATGTCCTAAAGCTGCAAAATCAAGCCTGCTGATTCTTTTTTCAGCCCAACCGTCTCTTCTCTGTCCATCTCTGAGAGAGACCTATTTCAATAGTTTTTGACTGGAGAACACTTTCCTTTTTGTGTCGTTTTGTTTGGTTCTCTTTGAAAATCCTTATTCATTTTAATGTAAATTGAACAATTTTATGCATTTTGATTCAGATAGTAATGTGTCAATCTAGATTTTTTGGCTACTAAGTAAGCCCCAGTGACCAAAAGAAAAGAAAAGGAAGTCTGATTAACGTGTTTGATGCCTCATTCTGTGTTATCCTTTTGCCAGAGAGCGGGTTTGTGCACCCAAGGATGAGATTGCTGATGAAAAAACTGAATTTGAA
Source organism: Alnus rubra (assembly GCA_028654335.1). Taxonomy (NCBI): domain Eukaryota; kingdom Viridiplantae; phylum Streptophyta; class Magnoliopsida; order Fagales; family Betulaceae; genus Alnus; species Alnus rubra. The sequence continues at coordinate 261,807 of JAJPGS010001622.1, read as the reverse complement.
AGGCGAACTGCAACTTCTGTTGCTACGGGTCTTGAGAGTCCTCCGAGGTCACAGCAATCTGATAATTTGGAAAATGGTAATTCAGATTCACAAAATGGACCTAGCAAGCCAAACTACAGTGCTCGTAGTCTGTTAAAGAGCGCTAGTATTAGTGCTTCCAAGTGTGTGGTGGTGAAACCAAGGAAAGATTCACAGGTAAACATTGTTTTAAACATACTCTCCTGTTTGTCTCTGTCACATTTCCTTGCAGGGGAGTTGATGATGGATCTCCATTAATTGCTGAAGGAGGAGTTTCCATAATTAGAATGATCCATTAATTGTGTATGGATGGTAAAAGTCTCTTGGAAACTAAACTAATCATTTTTCCCCAATTGGCATTTAGAATGTTCATGCTGTTGTTCATGGCCTTCAGAGGTTTCTTCCTTATCCTTTAAAGAATCATATTGAAACATTTGAATTGGCATCACATTACCCTTTTGTTTAAAACTCTCTTTTTGGTGATGACTGCATCATGGCTGTTACACACCTGTTGTTTATAATTTTTGTTTTGGTGATAACTGCATTCTTCTGGCTGTTACACTAATTGTGGTTTCTACTTGCTCCCAAATGATGGATCTTTACCATAAGCTACTTGAATCTAAATGAATCCAACTCTATATTCATGAGTCCAATGTGCTTTTTTAAAAATTCTGGGATCTCTTTTTGATTGGATTATTGTAAATGTTCCTAATTTTGACTAAGAATCTGGTAGATTTGATTTGTTTTTTAAATTTTAGTAGCCTTTAGGGTATTCGGTTCTCTTGTATACTTTTTGTGTACGAGGGCTTTGCCCTTTTCTTTCAACAAAATTATTATTATTCAAAAAAGAAAAAAAAAATCATGGTCACCTTTATAGGGTTTCCCCTACACTGTGGAGCATAATTAAAACAAAACTATGGAAACATTCATGAAGAAACTCTGTAATAAAAAAGGTATATGAATAGGGATTCATTGCTTCAAAACTGAGATTTTTCATTTTTGGAACTGAGCTTGCATTGATCTGGTGTTTATCTCACTCTGGCTTTTTAACAGCAGGAGGAGCCAATTGCTGAGGTCAACGATGAGGCAATCGAGGGCTTGTCGCAAAAGGTTGCAGCCTTGAATGCCTGATTCATACTTCTGATCTATTTTGGAAAGAGATTTCAGAAGGTGAAGATCCTCACGTTATTTCTGTTAGAAGCTAACACTAGGATTGCATCATAATTGTGTTGCTACAGTGTAGGAAGAGATGCTCTCTTTTAATTGAAGAAACCACAAAAATGTATTTTGTTCCACTATGTACTGTGACACAATAGGGAGAATAGGTTTTGGTACACGAAGGACAAGGAATTTGTATTTTGTTTCTATTTCAGTTGCATAAATAACCACTTCATTTTGGTTGGTGATAATGGTAACTTCATCATCATAAGAGTAGCCAATACTTGATTGAATTTGTATAGAAAAGACAATCCCTATGACTAATCTTTATCTACCAATGCATGATCGCTACTAAGATAAATTTACACGAAAACCGGATTAGGTTTTAGTACAATCCACCTAGAATGAGTAATGCTACTCTTTGACTTCCATATATCACAATCATGTCACGTCGACTGACATGACGTATTTTAAGTGGCTTTCACTTTTATCTGTTTAAGGGACATTCAGATCTGTATGCTCTTTTTTTGTCTACATTATATGTTATATTGAACTTAATAGTTATTTATTGGCGGAAACTCTTGGGAACTTGGGTTTATTAGGCAACTGCAATTGTTAAAGTCAATAATTTAGGTTGGTTAGTTAAACTGTGGATCCTGATTGGTTTGCCTAATGCTGGTTCGTAGAAGATTTATATTGGTATATGCTTTTCTTCTTGAAACTATTGTCATCCAATACTAGTATAACCAAAGCATCTAATAAACATCATCACAAAAATGTATTGAAATCATTACACTAAATTAATTCTTGATACAATCAAGTCTAAGTTATACCTGAGAATACATGGTTATCACATATTAAATAAACTTGCTACACCTCCAAAGGGTACTGGCTGGTGCCAAGAGAAAATAACCGAATTCCTTGGTGAGTCATCGAATGGTATTAAGAGGCTACAACTATCTACGTTCGACTTTGGGCCCTCCTGCACAAGTTGTAAGGCTAACCTTCTTTATAAAACATGGATTGTTTTACAGGGGGAAAATAATGAAATGATTAGTCTACGATTTAGGGAGTCAATCTCATGTGTGAAACACAGTTATGCAGTGTACCGTAGTGGTGTACATGCAGATACGTTTATTTACAATATTCGCAGTCGCATCATAGCGGTTATTATTCGATATTCGCATATGAGGTAATGAGTCTTTTGGGCTACTATTAGAGCCTATTTTAAACGATTTTAAAAATAATTTAGGTAGATTTTTAGTATTTTGGGCTTGTTTCAATTCTCTTTTGAAAATATATTAATTTCACATTACTTTTGCCTTTTTGTCCAAGTATTACATGAGAAAGCAACACAGTCAACCAAACTTATATAAACATAATTTATACCTAATTCAAAACGACGTCATTTTGATATTAAATACCAAAACGATATCGTTTTGGTATGTATATATATATAAAATGGGTATGCGTAACTGCATCCGCATACCCTGAGACCGCTAGCAAAAATTACTATTCGTTTATGCGGATAATGCTAGTGAATAAAGGATGTGGGCTGTTAATATCCACCTGCGTGTACACCCCTAGAGAGCTCAATCATTTAGAAACATAGGAATAAAATCACACTTGCACAATATTTCTTAATATGGAAAAACAAAAAATCATGCTGATGCACAAGTATAAATAATACTTAGTTATATTACAAGTCATAACTCTCCTCACTATGGCTAATCCGTGCCCTTAACCTTGTAATGACCCGCAACCACACACCCTGAAGTAACAAGGGCGAGCGTAACCATTACATAACATCATCACATCATAGATCGTAAATCTCGCAATAGAAACATTTTCTAAACAATAAACATCGCTTAAGAACATAGAGCTGACAAAATAGACGTCTATATTATAAAATTTTACATTATACATTTACATAACAAAATATATTGTCTAGACATAAGTGTCACCGACGACACTTACCAAATACATCATAAGTGTGTATACATAGCAAAAATGACGTACATCAAAAGTTAGACTAATGGAACTAGTCTAAACAAAACACAAGGCATCTTATAGCCCCAACTATAATAACCTAAGTATAAAGCTACCGAGTCATCATCTACATCCTCATCACCTGCAATAACAACAGTGTCTATGCGATTGTGGAGTTACCATAATAATATAGGCGGATATGTGAGTCCATAGTCTTAATAAGTATAGAAATCTCTGACTTTTAAACAATAAGCCGTCTTTTATAAAGATTCTGTCATGAGTTTACAATAACAACTACAATAGGTTTTATAGTTTATCAAAGCAAGCTATAGCTGGTGAAGTAAACACTATAGAGAAATAAGTTTTTATAACATATTACCTTAGTTGCTGAATGCATTTAAGCCATAACATATCTTTTATATCATATAACCTAACTACATACATATACATGCATTCCACAACCCATTAAGCGAAACACAGGCATATGAGCATATTTAAGAAAGAAAGCAATTCATAAAAATCTATAACAATCTCATAAAATACATTTCATAATATCAATACAAAACTTATGCAATGCATTGTTTCATTCATTTCTATTCTCCACTCTTCCTCATGTCTCTTTGGGAACTTGTTCCTGATGGCTTCTTGACGACTTGTTCATGCTCAATATTTATTTTTGTTAAATCTAACTGTGTACATGGTGCTACGTCATTTAAAAATTCGTATTCACTAATTAATTCTATAAAATCTTATTTTGATAAAATTACAAATACTCATCCATCGTTTCAAGCTTTGAGTTTAATGAATGAATGCCATCAACGACACGCGCCGACATGAGTTTGCTACCGATATCACATTTTCCCTCGTTTTCTCAGGAACCAAACGGAGGGCTGGAAGACTTTTCTACATTGTTTGGTTGAGGCTAGTGATGGTGAAGGCAAAAGCTGAGAACATGGGCTTTGGAAAGCGATGGAGCTGGGCGGTGGTTGGAGCTCTCATCGCCATCTTTGTTGCTTTGGCTGTCTTTGAGGACCTTTCCAATTTTCTCACTCTTTGGACTAACTAGCACGCCTTGTCACTGTGCTAAGGTTGATTCTTCTCCTTGTTTTGTGTTTTTTCTTTGGAAGTTGTAATTTTTTTTTTCTCAAAAGTTTTGTTTGGCTATTGAGAAAATGAAGGAAAATGCATTAGGAAGAATGAAAATATGCGACTCTTGGTAAGACTTTAGGACAATTGAGCTAAATCGATTTGTATTATGCATGATTGAGTGAAATAGTTTTTCATTTCTCCGTCCAAAATATTTTATAATTTCAAAAAATTTGATCAATTTTTCAGCTCTTCTTCGTATTTTTGCCAAATCAACTATATTTTGAGCTGATTTTGCAATTTCCCTTTTTTTGTTATTGTTTTGCTTTGTTATGTTAGGCCTAAGTTGGAAATTAGGCCTTTAAACACTTCAAAATTAGGCCTTTAAACACTTCAAAACTTGGTTGAGCGTTTACAAATTAGGGTACAAGATATGTGAAGCATGTGTGCGTCCGCACACATTTAAAGTAATGCACATTTGCTTAGTTTAAGATGAAAAATATTCTTACGGGCTCAAATCGGTGATTAATAAAATATTTGTCACGTGTTTGAGCAAGGTGTTACGCCTTAGTAGCTTAGAATGACTACACATCATCGACATTTTATTTGTCGTCAGAATAAAATCGAATAGATTAATTTTTGGAACAAAACGTTCTAACAATTGAAATCAATTCATTGGAATTTTAACCATGCAAATGAAATTTAAGCTGTAAAGTTGAGTTTATACGGGTATTTCTCGTTTAATAATCGAGCATAATTTTGTGTTTACAAACGGTTCATATATTAAATGAACATAGTCCGACTGGAGTTTTTCTGAACTGATTCTAAAGTGGGTAAGCAAACCAACTTGTTGATTTGCAGCCCCAAGCGCCACCCTTGCTGTTAACAGAATGGAGGATAACCTTGAAGTCTTTAAAAGTAGGGCAAGGGGCCAGGAAAGAAGTTCCAAGCAAGTTAAGGGTGTGGCAACAGAGAAGATGGATTGGGTAAATGAGAATCGACCAGCTTTTATATTCAGCCCGGCCATGTAGCCATTATCATCTCACATGGCAGAAAAACTCTTCTCTTATTCTCTATTAAATTACCGTTTATCCCGGATGTGTAAGAAAGAATTCCTCTACCAAATCATGTATAGCCAATTTTGTAAAGAAACATACCCGTCCAGCTTCATTTTCAAATCCAATCCGCCTCTGATCTTCCCAAATTGAACGTAATAGTTGTCAATCTGCAAGGTTTACTAAGTCCAGGGCATAGAGTTGCAATGTTCCAATGGAGCTTTTCCACTTTATAAAAATCACTTGTAATCTCACCAGTAATCTCCACATGAGCATGAACCACCACTGAAGTGGTGAAAGCGATGAGAATCCCTTAAGATTATCAACCTTCCCTCAATCTTGGATATGTGTTTGATGGCATTGTGACAGTCTTCACATACCCGCAAGTTTTTTATCACACGGATTGGTCTCCCAGCTGGTATAGAAAGAATTCCAAATGCCACGGCTAATTTCTCACTGTGATACTTCAGCATATGTTCCTTCTCCTCCTCTTCCACATCATGTAGAACCATTTTCGTAGAAGAAACATACCCGTCCAGCTTCATTTTCAAATTCAACTCCTCTAAAAAGGCATATATTCTATCCTTGTCTGGGTGGAAGTGGTCCCCAACTGAAAATGTATGAATCTTATTCTGTGCTTCAAGCCAACTATACCCAGGTACTTTCCTAACACAGCTATCTCTCATTTTCAATCTCATCTTGCTAACATCGCCCCATCTACCCGAAGATGCATACAAATTTGAGAGAAGAACATACATTCCTGCATTATCAGGTTCCATCTCAAAAATCATCTCAGCAGCCTTTTCACCTAATTCAGTATGGCCATGAATCCTGCTTGCACCAAGAAGAGCACCCCATGTAGCAGCATCTGGTTCGAAAGGCATACTTCTCATTAAATTCTGAGCCTCGTCCAGACGCCCTGCTCGACCAAGAAGATCAATCATACAAGTATAGTGTTTTGAGTTGGCTGTTATACCATAATCCTGATCCATTGAATAAAAATACTCCCTGCCCTTCTCTACCAAGCCAGTATGACTACAAGCAGACAGTACACCAACCTGAAACACAGTAGAAAAGGGAAAGAAAAAAACCATTAGCTGGAGAAGAAGAAATGCACAACTAAAGAGATTATTAAAAACAATAAGGTGAAGCCTCTTTCCCAAATTGTTTTCATCTACGGAATTAATCACCATAATACGAGGATTAGAAATAGTGATTGCGTTGAATTACAAAGTTATCCTTCCATCGATCATAGACATGGAAACAAATTTGAAGACGAAGGCACCATCTGGTTAAGTTTAGTTTTTGGAGAGTAATTTCAAAGAAGCAAGATATGCAACAGTTTGCTGCAAAGAAGATACAGAGTGATGTGAAAAATGATGTGGTAATATTAATTAGGGAGAGGAAACTTTTTTCTTTCAAAAGTAGTTGTTTTTCATTCTACTGTGATGCTTTATTTTATGTAATTATTTGCCTTTTCACTTCCAACGCCCATCAAAACATAATTCCGACTCTTTAATTTTTTTTATTTTCGATTTCAAAAGCAAGAAAAGTGCTGATGCTATTTATACAGTGTCTTTCTATCATTTAAAAATAAGAGAAGATGATAATAAGAAAACATACATGGAAGCAACCAAATGGTTCTACAAGCGGTTATTTACTTATTTCCATAGGGAGGCGACTCAATAAGCAATCAAGATTCAATAGCTTAAAACAGTTTCAGCGTGAAAAGAGAACAGGGCGGGTGGGGCTGGGGCTGAAAAAGAATGTAAAACAGAGAAAGAGAATGAAAGTAAACCTAAAGAATTGATGTGCACCTTCATAAATTCTATGACCTAATCTAATCGCACATGAAAACTACCACATTTTGAACAAAATCAGACTTAAAAGGTATTGTGGAAGATACTCAAAGCACAACTTCTATGACGCGTAGGTGAGGAAATATTTCTTATACGCTAGTTTAAACTAGCATTATTATGTTTTATGTTTTGGCAAATCCAGGACAGCATTATAATAGAGTAACTTTGCCATTAATTCTTTTGAGGATTAAGATAAAATCAATAAGAAAAGTAACCTGTGGCTTCTAAATTACACTTGCAACCATAGTGCCCAAACAGAGGAGTTAGGAACAAAGAATTTTGTGAGGCGAAAATAAAGAGTTGATGGGAAAAAGTTGACAAAAGTTATAACATGCAATTTTCAAAAATGAAAGATAATCTTTTATTGGCTTAGTGCACTACAACATAGCACATTATGCCTAAAAGAAGAAACCAATTTTCAATATGCATGTTTTTAGTTCATCATAATACATATTCAACAGAAGTAACTTTTATAGAATATTTTTAAATTAGTAACAGTTGTCTTCTAAGTTCATTATATATGTTTTGAGAAATTTATATAGTCAGTTGGGATTATTTTGGGACCACTAAATCTTTAGAAGAAATACTTACTTATAGGCTCTAAATTTCTGTTCCTTATTAGATAAAGAATATTAAATTGCTTATGATCCTAGTACTTATTCCTTAGTGGACAATAAATACTAGTTATATTTAAAAGAAGAATACTTTCTTTCACGCTAGGGAGACTCAATGAGACTTTGAGACAACTTTCAATAATAGAGTATGATGAAATTGGAATTAATACAGTAAAACTCAAGATATTTTCCATATGATGGAAATAAGAAAAAAGGAAGTTTGGCAAGATACTTAATCCCATGAATGGTGGGTGCCTTAACATATTTGTTTAGAGGCTTTAGCGCGACATTTTAGGCTACGTGGCCATCTTAGCATGACCTAGGTGATGACTTGACCAAACTGGTCCAAACCGTTCATTCAGCATTCAGCAATTATTTCCCAAAACAGACATCTCTCAAAAAATCAAACAACAAGTTCTCTCACCAAGAACTCATACAGGTACCAAAAACCAATTGACAAAAAAGTCAAGGGATAAATCAAATTGAAATAGGAAACGGATATCATGTACACAATGTGAGGCCTAAATGAAAATTAAATGTAAATCAAAAGCTTAAAACAATAATTACCATAGTTACATCGTCTGGTTTGATACCCGCTGCCTTCATTGACTCAAAAACCATCATAGCCTCCTTGCAAAATCCATGCCTCGCATATCCTGCAATCATTGTGTTCCATGACACAACATCCTTTTCTGCTATATCATCAAACACATCATATGCTTCATCTATGCTTCCACATTTACAATACATTGCCAGAAGAGCATTCCCCACATAACAACCAGTTTCATATCCTGCCTTAACTAGCCGCCCATGCAACTGCTTCCCCAATTCCAGAGCAGCAATATCAGCACATGCACTCAAAGAACAGGTAAATGCAGACCTATTTATTTTTTCCCCATCCCTTTTCATCTTTACAAATAGATGCAAAGCCTCCTCGCCATGACCACTTTGAGCATAACCAGCAATAATTGCCGCCCAAGAAATACAGTCACGCCGAGGCATCCTATCAAACAAATTTCTAGCTTGAGGAATATTCCCACTCTGAGCATAGCCAGTAATCATTGTATTCCAAGAACTTATGTTCCAACAAGGCATCGCCTCGAACAATTCCCTTGCCATGTCCATTCTCTTGCACTGCACATATCCCGCAATCATTGCATTCCACGAAACCTCATTTTTTGCTGGCATCTCATCAAAAAATCTTCTTGCTTCATCCAACATCCCATTCTGCACATACCCAGACACCATCGCCGTCCACGTAAACACATCCCTAATTGGAGACTCCTCAAACAATCTCCTAGCTTCAGACAACTCCCTATTCTGGGCATAACCAGTAATCATAGTATTCCAAGAAATCTCATCTCTGTTAGGCATCCGATCAAAAAGCCGTCTAGCATCAATCAATCTCTTCCTCTTTACATACCCACCCATCAAACAATTCCAAGAAACCACTTCCCAATCCATTTTCGACGCAAACAACATACCAGCCTCGCTTATCATCCCATTCTGCACATATGACGCAAGCAACCCATTCCATGATATCTCATTCTTATCCGGCATCATATCAAAAAATTTCCTCGCCTCATCGACATACCCATTCTGGGCATACCCAGACAACATAGCGTTCCACGAAACAACATCCCTTTCGGGCATCTGATCAAACAAAGCACGAGCTGCACTAAGATTCCGATTCCTCACATACCCACTAAGCATCACATTCCAAGAAACCAAGTCTCTCTCAGGCATTTTCTCAAACAAATCTCTCGCAAGATCAAACTTGCCATTCGACAAGTACCCAGACATCATGGTGTTGTAGGAGACCGAGCTCCGGCGTGGCATGGCGTTGAAGATGCGGAGAGCGGACTCGCACTGGCCGCTGCGCATGTGGGTGGTGATGGCCGTATTCCATTCCACAATGTCCGAGTCCGAGGTAGTTGACTTCTTGTTCTTGACATCGTGCTTTTTCGTCAGTGTTTTCTTTGACGGAGTTGCGGTTTTTGTTGTGCTTTGGAGTCTCTTGTTGATGGGTTGGTTTTGGAGCGAGCGATGTACCTCTCTCAGAACGTAACTACCGCGCATTGCTTTGAGCGTCAACCGTTTCATCAGCATACGAATTTATAAATGGGAGCTCCGGGTTTTTTTTTTCTTCAGGAAAACCCGAATCCGACCAAATCCAATTACAAATTAAATGAGAACATAAGCAAGGATTTGACCAATCACATAAATTACGGTTTCTTACAAATATTATTTTTGGATTTTAAGATCTTTTATATTTTTAATTTATAATCCATTATGATTCTAATTGTTGAGGCAGATTTTTGGATGGTCAGACCGGTGATGAGTCATTTGCAAAAACAAAGAAAAGCTATCAGAAAAGGAAGCAACTTGAAAGATTTAGTTTCTAAAATTTTGTGGTTTTCCCGCCAGTGAGCTCTCAATTTTAAAATTTTCACTAAAATTTTGTGAAAAATTCAAAAAAGTCAACTTCAACAAACTCTCTATAATTTTTCTATTTTGGCTATCGTTAGAATTTCACTCCAAATTTGACTCACAAATTTCATGAGCTATTGATTTTTTAATCATTTAACTCTTTAATTTCACTTTTCATCTCTCCATTTTGCTAGGAGTGATTGCTTAAAACCAATAAAAAAATTAAATTAATATCTAGTTGAAATAGATCGAGAAATATTTAGAGAGTTTGATGTAGAAAGTTTGTTAAAAGTAGTAGTTAGAATAACAAACGTAATTTTTTTAACTAAAATTTGGAGGAAATTACTTGTAATTGACAGCATCTTTGTAATCTTGTGTAATTGACAATCCCCAAAGATTGTGGAGTTGTCTTGTTGTACAGTTCATCCTTCTATATATAATGTAGAGTTGTGATTGGTACATAACATTACATAACATAAGACACATGGGGTGAGGCCCTATAACGTTCTGAATATATGATTGTAGCATCAAGTGAGAAATAAAGTTTTACATTAATTGTTACCCAAACATTTGCATTATAATAGTTAGAATTAATACATTTACAAATATTATGATATTTTCGTTATTTGCCTGATATTTCAGAAACTGATTTATTTTCTTGTATAGTTTTGATTTTTTTTTTTCTTTAATATTCCCTTATTTTCTTGTATTTCTTGATTAGTTGCTTGATGTGTTCACCCAAACTTATCTATCTAGACGTTTCCGCGATCTTGTTTCCAAAGTCAAGCTGGCATCTACATTACCATCTTAAGTTTGAGGGGGAATGTTTTCTGAATATGTTACGATATTTTCTTTATTTTCCTGATATTTCAAATGCTGATTTATTTTCTTGTATATATAGTTTGATTTTCTTCTCGATCTATGCTTTTCATAATTTTCTTATTTTAATTAATTAACTGGTCTTATTCAACTATAAATAAGCATTTCTTGTACGTACACGTGCAGTTATAACACAGAAATGTTCTACCTACACGTTCGAATCTCTTGAAACGGAAGATAGTAGATGATGCAACTTGCCCTTGCTGTGAGGGTGCTGAAGAAACCATAATACACGTACACCCTTTGGACCTGCCCAGCAGCCCAAGATGTGTGGGGGCAGTAAATCTTCCCCTTTCCAGAAGTGTGGCTGTGAGGAACTGAGCTTCATGGTGCTCTATGAGCATTGCTTACATCGATTCAGCAGGGAGCATGTTGAAAATTTGGTTTAGAAGAAATACCTATGTTTTTGAAGATGTATTCACTCACCCAGATGAAGTCTACGCAACGGCGGTAGAGTCCCTACGTGAGTACAAATTTTGCAAGCAGTCGGACCAGATTGTGCAACAACCTCAAAGCAAGAACTGGTTCTAATAGAGAGAATATTATATGGAGTCCTCTACCGACTGGATACGTTAAGATTAATTGGGACGCTTCTATTAACAAATTAAAAAGGAGGGCTGCATTGGCTAGCTTGGGTATTATTGCTCGGGATTGCATGGGTTGCTTTTTGGGGGCTCGAAGCCTTACTCATCATCTGCTGGTGGAATTATAGACTGCAGAACACCAGTAAAGACTGCAGAAACTATGGCTGCACTTGGGGCTGTTCAGTTTAGCAAAGAGGTTGGTTTTTTATTTTTTTTATTTAATTTTTTTTATGCCATTTTTGAAGGAGATGCAGCTCATGTTATTTTAGAGATTAATTCTACCGCTCCTTATCTCTCTAGAATTGGTCATTTTATCAAGAGCATTCACTCGGAGAAGCAACGGTTTTGTTCTTGTTCTTTTGTTTTTGCACCTAGAGATTCAAATTCGGCATCTCATATTCTAGCTAAAGAGGCTGCTTGTAATATAACTGATTTGTGTTGGCTGGAGGATTCTCCTAAGAGTATCTCCAGCATTGTTCTTAGGAAGGTTGTGTGTCCCTAGATCCTTTATTTTAGGGGATCATTTTCTTTCTCTGATTAATGAAGATTATGAAGTTCTTGGTTAAAAAACAAAGTTATAACAAAGAAATATACAATTCAGTTCAAATTTTCTATTCTCTAATTTATTTTAACAATAATTGTTGTTATTATTTAGTATCATATGTGTGAGGTTTTTTGTTTTGGCAAGACCAAAAGAAGAGTTTCAAATCTATTCATCTAAATAAAAGGTCCTCCCTTCTTGTATTCTAGTAATTAATTAAAGTACTCAAATAGTATCCAAACTATTGAATTTCATGAAAATTTAAGTTTTTCTCCAATTTGAATATTTTAACTTTCCTTCTATTTTTTCAATCACTATTTATCCCACATTGAAAAGCTATGAGTTTTTACGTGCTTTATAAGCACCTATCTTGCTCTTATACTAGATTAGATTTTGAGTACACACATACTAGTTGTGTCGCACACACGCACGTCACTTAAAAAATTTAAAATTTTTAATTAAAAAAATAAAACAAAACTCGAAGAAAAGGGTTGGCTCGGCAGCCACCCCAATTAAAAAAAAATTAATTTTTTAAATTCTTTAAATTTTTAGTTATCTATATATAGTGACACGTGTCGTCATTTTATTAATGCTAACGTGACACACTAACGGAATTTCCATCAAGTGTGACGGAATTTGATTGCAGCAAGTAATTTAGTTTTATAAATATATACTTTTAATATATTGAGATATTTTTAATAAGAGTGACACATGTCATTAATTTATTGATGTTGATGTTAACACCAACACAATTCGTCAAGCATTTTGACATAATTTAACTACAACGACTAAATTGTATTTTTTGCCTACCTTGAAAACCTTTGAATTATTTTTTATTCTGCAGTGCACAATTTGTAATTAAGGCTAACCACATGGACTGATTTTGCATTTATCTTTTTTTTTTTTTTTAAATAGTCACATTTGTATACTTGAAAATTCATGAGACTATTTTAAAATCGGCTGTTAGTTCACATGTATTTTTGTAAATTCCGTTAAATTCTGACAAACATATAAATCCTAGCATTTTTTTTTGGTAAAAAAAAATGAAATTTTGAAAATTTTTGCAGGATTTAACAGTATATCCAAATAGAATACCCTTAAGTAAGACGTTTGAAAACTTGGATACACTAGTTTGAGACGTTTGATAGTTCAATATCATTTTTTCAAAACAGCGTATAGTTCGATACCCTTTTGTAAAGTTATCCCAAATAAAATTGTAGTGTAAAGCTAGGTAGATGATTTTTGGGAGGCCATTGACTAATCACTTCAAAATCTTTTCATACTTAAATAAATGAAATATTTTAATATTTCAAAACTTTTGTGGGGGCCATGTGGCTCCACCTCTGCAAGCCGGGGCTCTCTTGCCAGTGCAACTCGGGAGAATGGGGCCCTTGCTCGAGTCGAGGCCGCCTCTAATAGCCTCCTGCCCAATAACGAGGAGCATGAGTAATAACGAGGATCTCTAATTATATACAAGGGATCCCAATTTCCCACCCCACAACCCTTAGCTATGACCCTCCCTAAAATTCAATTCAGCGAAAGACAGACCCCATAGAAGCTCGAGCTAGGTTAGTGAAGACTTCTCAAATACCCTTCAGCCAGACCACAAAAACACAATGGGCAAAATATTTTCACTCAACCACCCTATCCTAATCTATCTCAACCATCAACCAAGGCCCAAACCGGCTTTCATTACCATCCCACCACAACCTAGGCCAACACCAATTCAATCCATGTCTCTCTTCAATCTACCCCAACACCTATTCCCATTACCACGTTGCCACGAGTCTCTTAGAACCACTAACCCGCCACCATCCAAAGGTTCCTTGGACATATATATGAAACAAGGACTTAGGTGTAACGATCCACTCCAACGATATAATATTGTTTGTTTTCGATTCTTCCGAATTAGACTTCTCAAGAGGTCACTCATCCTGGTACTACTCTCGCAGAAACACGTTTAACTGCGGAGTTCTTAGAGGTTCATGGCCATCACGGCCTTAAAACGCGTTGTGTCAAGCACATCCCCATTTTCAGGCGATGTGAGACGTCACATTAAGAGTGAAAATGGAGAAGAAAGAGCTAGGTGAAGAATGTAATTGGTGTTTTCCCACCCTATTCTTTAATTTCTTGACTATGTCATTATTCATCTACTCTTTGGCAGTAATTCAGACCATAATCACTTTTCTTGATGAATGCCTCTAACACTACGATTGGCGGTTAGAGAGTAAATTTATTTAGTGGTGTTTTAACACTATAACCCCCTTGATATCCTTGACAGAGCCATTTTTTCTATATAAAAAAATAAAATAATTATAGGTGTCCTTGACCCATATATATTCAACGTTGCAGACCACAGTTGGTATTATGAGGATTGAGCACCAAAAAAATTATATAGTTCCAGTTTCTTAGGAGACCCCTCTAGCTTTGTGACCCCCTACAAGAGTCAAGCCTAAAGAGGAGATTGAAGCTGAAAGAACACGAGGAACGGTTCTAACCCCATAAACAACAATCAAGCAATAATTATCACAAATTAAAATTATTGTACAAAGACAACATGCATGAGAGTCACAACCACAAAATCAATCGCATATTATCAACACAAGATTTTGTTAACGAAGTGAAAAACCCTTTGATCACATTAAAAAGAAAAACTACTTGAGGGCAGCCAAATTCGAGAAATCACTATAATGAAGAAGATCCAAAATACAGATAAAGAAACTTATAAACCCTTTGCAGGTATAAGACTTTGTATGATAACAAGCTCCTCGCTTGGCTTTGTGCTAGCCAATTTTCTTCGAGTGCCTTTCCTTACTGATCCATCTAAAATACAGACAAAGAAACTTACAACGCCCATTGGCAAGTATAAGACTCTGTATGATAACAAGCTCCTCACTTGGCTTCGTGCATGCAAGTTAATCTTCTTCGAGTGCATTTTCTTACCAATTCATCGGTAGACTTCTTTGCAGTTCACTACAAATAAAAAAAGCAAATTCTGAACGGTTTAAAACCGTCCAGAAATGCGAAAAAACCGTCTGGAATCAATTCTAGACGATTTAAAACTGTCAAAGATATAACGTCGCTAAATGAATTTCTGGACGGTTTGGACAAAACCGTCCGAAATTCCAGACGGTTTGGCCCAAACCGTCCAGAATTACTCTTTTTTTTTTTTTTTTTTTTTTTTTTTTTTTTTTTTTTTTTTTTCGGTTCCCTTTTACTTTATATTAATATAATTGATTATATAATGAAAAACTTGGCCTCAACAATGGATCAACGTCGTGTTTTATCCGGCAATTTCCCGTCGATCGAACGGCCACGGTGGCTCGCCTCGGGCTTGCACTGTTTGCGTTTGAGCTGGGGTAGGGCCAGGAGGGACTGTTGCCGTCGGTGACGAACACGCAGAGGTCGAACGACCTTGGAGGGGTGTGGGAGTTGGGGAGTGTGGAGATGCGGCGGACGGCCAGGAAGAGTGGGCCAGGGAAGAGCGGCATGGACCCCGGGGTCGGCGGATCCGGATCGAGGGATAGAGTCGTCACCGTCGATCTCTCCCTCAACGCCCAGTCAGATCGATCTCCTCCCTCCCTATGACTCCTTCCCTCTTCTCCCGATTCGATGTCGTCACCACTCTCGCCCCGACCACAGATCTGCGATGGCCGGTTGTGATGTTTCAGGCTAGATCGTTTTTTCTTTATACATATGTTTTTTTGGTTGTAAAGGAAATAGGCGGTTGTGATTTTGGCTGGGAAAAAAATTAGATGGATGTGGTTAAATTTGGGGACATCACAAGGATTGATGACATGGCATGAAAAAAAAAATTGAAACCGTCTGGAAATGAAATTTTATGGATGGTTTGGTAAAAACCGTCCATAAAATTTTCTAAGAATAACATTTATAGACGGTTTTGGATGAAACCGTCTATAAATTTCTAGACGGTTTCATTCAAAACCGTATGGAAATGTTATATTCTAGACGGTTTAGTTAAAACCGTCTGCAATTTTGTGGACGGTTTAATAAAACCGTCCATAATAAATTTTTTACAGACGGTTTTGGAAAAACCGCCTGCAAATTTTTTTTCTAGACGGTTTCTAGAAAAAAACCGTCCATAAATGCCTTTATTTTTGTAGTGGTTGAACGAAGTGCATGATGAGGTTTTGAACAAAATCAAAATCAAAATCAAAATCAAAACATCAAGAAAGAAAGCTCAAAGCTTTGCATAAATTCTCTCTTGGAATGAAAGTCGAAAATGAAGCAAGCTGTCTCTAGAGGCTTTCTCAAGGTGTTCCTTAATCTACTTGCTTGATCCCAAACAACGAGCATATCATGTTTATGGGGCTAGAACCGTTCCTTTCTCTCTCTATTTCTTTCTTCTTATTTAATTGTCACATGTGCGTTTAATTTAGTTTAGTGTTCCACCGTTCCGGCCACCAGAATTAGATGCAGGTATATATTGAAATCTCAACCCACCGACAATCCAAGAACCAATTCACCTCAACTTGCGATTTCAACCAAGAAGAAAAAAAAAAAGAAAAAAAGAAAGACAACGCAACCCACCGACAAAGCAATAATTTACTCCACCACCAAAACTTGCGATATC